>JBBMOE010000019.1:3720616-3816496 GCA_037975065.1 Chaetodon trifasciatus | reverse complement strand
GAGATTGTAGAGCTATCAAGTGCTCAGCTAAGCTTAGTGTAACATCTGTCCCACAGCCTCTCAGAAGACTTGTTCTTCTGTTGTTCCATCCTTATAGTTGATATATAGCAGCTTTCCACTATACAGTCTGTAGAAAGGTGCTTGGATGAGTGAACTGATGCTGCCAATGAGAGACTCGACTGGGCTGTCAGACCAGTGTGGTATCATCTCCCTCCTCTTCATAGTGGAAATATTTGTAATTTCAGAATTTATCACTTGGATAACACAATGATGAGTTGTTATTGTAAGCCAATTTATTTGGCAGTAGTACTAGGCCAACTATTGCCAGCCAATAGCGATATAATTTTTGCTATCGTGTCCAGAATAAACTTCAGCAGTGGCAGAAAGGCTTGTTTTATGGACTGTGCTGCATAGTCCACAGTATGCAGAAGTTGGAGATGTTAGAGATTGTTGTCTAACACAGTGAAAATGTTACCCTACAGATCACTGACATTCACAAAGAAGGAAGTATCTTCAGACTACATGTAAACAATGTTGAGTGCCATTTGGTTACAGGAAGTCAGGGGTAGAAGGCTTCTGCTTCTGACAACTGATTTTGCAAAGCCCTTATCTGCAGTCCATCTGAACAAGAGTTGTTTTACTTAATTTGCCAGTTCAAGCAACAGTGTGCCAGAGGTTCAACCAACTTGATCACTTATAATATCACTCATAAGATTTGAAAAAAGATGCTCTGACCATTAAAAATGGGGAAAATATCCTCCAATACGTCATTATTTCATGAAAAATATGTGCCATTGGAAGGGCAAAATAACATACAGGCATTGCGATTATCCATAGTCAAAGACACTTCAGTGTTCTCAGACTTTCCCAACGTTTGTGCAAACCATGTGTAACACTTCCCCAGAGTCCCTTGGTCTGTCAGTGGGTGCATGGAGAATGTCAACTAAATCCTCCAGATGCAGCACAGGAATCTGCAGCGCTGACGCCCTCCTCCACACAGCTGGATTCCTGCCAAAGCTAATGGCCTTTCTGTGGCAGTTTTACTTTCTTGTTGAGATGTGACCACAAGGCCTCACTCCCAGGGTAATTGTTACTTTGATCAGGAAATGGGATCAGTCAGCGTTCTGTCAGCTTTGAGGTTAATAAGACAAGAGAAGCTGGTGTAGTTCACTGGATAAAGTATGTTATTAAAACTTGAGATTAAGTATAATTTTTGAATACTTTAACTTCTATAATAGTAATTACTACTCGTTTAACTAATGTACTTTTTGCTATATCCATCATTCTTTGTGCATGCTTTACTGTGACAGCTTTTACATTTGGCATGAGTTTCTCAGTCTTTTGGATGGAACACTTTTTGGGATCTCTTGATGTGCAGGTGGGTTCATGGGACATTTGATCCAAGCAAAAATGTGTTCAAGTAAATTCAAGTGTAGATGTATACACATTGAAGGAAGAATCATCAAGTCCACCGTAGTTGTTTGGTCAGACAACCAGTGTAAATACAGCAGCAGTATAAAGTGCACACATAGCAACCTTATTATGTATACACTAAGACAAACATTTGCAAGCTGTGTACATGTTGCTCTGTCAGAAAATACACACTTCATTTCCTCTTAAAGCACCCGGATGGTTCACGTGAGGAAAACATTTTCCAGTGAAGAGTTGAGTAACACAGATGTAGAATATATTCCATCCACACAAGCAGTCAAACATGCTCTCCACCAAAACATCAATAATCTTCCAGTATTCAGGTTCACATATTGTATTTGAAGACAAAACAAATAAAAGACATTTGAATCGATTCAAATGAGTAGTTTCCACATGCTTTCGTGCTATGAGTTATAGTCCACTAAAACAGAGCAACCAGAGGTTAAAGCTACTTTATGAAGTATTGTTCGACAAGGAGTTGTGGTCAGCACTTTCTTTTCTGGTCACACTAACATGGAACTGTGCCATCCTTCCTTGTTTGCTGATAAAGTATCTACAAACCAAGGAAATGGCCGGTTGTGGTTCCCCTCTGCCCACACATTCAGCTATATGTGGCTGAAGAGATACTGTTTGGCAGAAAACAGGCACTCCCACCCTGCACACACGCACACAGACAAACACACACATTAGTTCAGGGGATGTTTTTCGATTTTGTGCTTTGCATAAGGGCACCTGCACGTATTTATGTAAGATTGTCTTGTCTTTGTGTTTTCGTATGATTCGCAGCTGTCATGCAAAGGTTCCACATGACTTGATAAAGGTTCATATTGCATCTTTAACCATTGTGTTTTGGTAGACAAAGACATGGCTGAATGTACATTCAACATTCATTGGCAGCACTGTTGGTATGGTGATTAGATAATCACCTGTTCCAAAACAAATATGCATTTTTTCACCACAAGTTGATGTAGAGTGAATGGCTGCTCAGTGGCAAAACATCAGAGAATGAGTAAAATCTGATGTGCAAGCCTCCCTGTAAAAATGCAAACACAGTCATCCAGAAGTGTTGTTCTCCTCAGATGAGGTAAGCCATGAAAAGAATTTTTAAATGTTTTTGTGACACATCTTTTGAGCAGGGTTTACCACCTGCAGTCCATTAAGAAAACAGGGGTGTAACAATACTCCAGCTCTGTAAGTATATTAATGCAGTGCAGTACATTCATGTCACAAGGTTTAACTGTGAATGAATAATCTCAGAATGATGTTATTGGCTTTGTAGTTGGCACCGGTGCAGTCAGGAGGAGGCAGTAAATTCAAGCGTTAAATAAACAAGAAGAGGTAGCAAGTCTTCTTCCTCTTCCTCTTCCAAAGGCTTCTGTCTTCTGAAGTAGAAATATAAGATAGGTTGTTGATCTTATTGATTTGTGGTTCTGAGTGAAATTGTTATAAAAAATTACTTATCCAAGAGCACCATCATCTAAATTATAGTGACAAACAATATATTTAAGATTAAAGGAATAAACACTTTCAAAAAAAGTAAGACTCTTGATCTGTCCAAACTTTTTGGGGTTCTTCAGTTGTGCAATCAATCATCCATCGATACATCCCACTTGACTCGAACACAGTGTTAGGTCTTGCTTGTAGGACACACAGATGTTTGGCGTTGAGGCTAATTACTGGAAAGCCTTTATATACACCTGAGTGTTCCTTCATTCCCTGTTTGCCCTGTGTGCCTCGAGCAAGTCTTTGAATAAACATTCGTGTGTTAAAATAGAGTAAGCAGAGCCCATTGTGTGAAAGCCCCTCCTCTTCATCTTATTTATCATTAAACCATCCGTACAGAGAAACGTGTGTTAAGGCAGCTGAGGAGTTACGTAGGCTCATATGTGGCTTCATCCTCAACAGCTGCATTTCTTTCACACTTTGTTCACTCTTGACTAAATCATTATTCATGTTCAAAGGTTCCTCTCCTTCCTGTGTCATGTTTCATTGCAGTTGTATTACTACTACTGCATTAGTGTAATGTTCAGTCGAAACTTATACTTGTGGGTCAGGGTATTGTGCAGCTTTGGATCTCAGTCAAAAATCTCTGGAGCTCATCCAAAACGCCAGAGGTTGTAAGAAATGTCTGCCTCTGCTGTTAAATGGGTCATGGGAAAATGCTAAACATTTTTTTTTTCTTTGCTAGTCTGAGTTATGTTGCCTTGCTTGTTTTTTACTATTGATTTTAGTTGGTAGGGAGACACAAAGAGAGAAAAAGAGAAAGAAATGTGGTTGTTTATTATAGAAGGCATCAGGGCCAGTCTAGTCGCTATGCATACTTCAGCATGTCACAACAGCACAAAACTGTTCGCTGTGCAGTGCTGTCTGTGCACATATTAGGGTTGCAGTGGGATGAGAGTTTCACTTTCTCATAATCATCTCCAAATATGTCCAAATAGTATCATGTGCAGTCTTATACATATTATGACATTATTGTCAGTGACACTGACCCTTAAATGAATGAAGAGAATGTTTTGTTTTGTTTTGTTTTTAGTCAAACAAACCCTTTATTTTAATTTCTCAAATATGATGTCCTATATTTTTTAATAACACTAAAACAGTAGAATACCATAGATAAGTAAATGTACATGGTATGAAAACTGTCAATTTTCATACTGTAAAACCGGTGAATAAATAAAAATATGTTAAATGTTACCACAAAACAAGCCACCACAAATATGCTAAAATGGAATGATGCACTGTGGTGTTAATGGTTATTATATGTCTGAGCCTAGCTATGCTTAACTGTATCATACGCACATACCTTCATAAAACCTACTGAACTACACTCTGGTTCAAACTAGGGATGCACATGGTTAACCGTTAACCGATAACAGTAACTCTAACCGATTAATACAAACGGTCAATTTTGTTTTTAAGCTACGTAATTCAATCAACTCATGGGGGTAAAACGCGACTTGCAAGTACTAAGTTCGTGGCTATTACAACGGACTGCTGGACCGCGCTCACAACAGAGAGCTACGTGACAATTACATGTCACTATATCGATGAGTACTGGAAAGTTAATTCTGCCGTCCTGTTAACGCAGAGCATGCCAGGTAGACACACAGCTGATAACCTCACAACTAAACTGGTTGATGCAGTGGAGACGTGGGGACTTAGTGGGAAAGTGTCCGCATGCGTCCACGACAACGCGCGCAACATCGTGGCAGCCAAGTCTCCCGGACGGGTCAGCTGGGACTCGATCCCCTGTTTTGCACATACACTGCAGCTGGCGGTAAATGACGGATTTAATGTGTTTGTGCATCGTGTGTGCATCGTCGGAATGACGGAATGTCGGAATGGCAGCATGGAAGGGCTTTTAAATCTTATCGGTTAACGGTTATTAATCGTTAAAGGGCGTCGGTTAACGGTCATAAAAAAAAATCCAAAATGTGCATCCCTAGTTCAAACACACGCACACACACACGCATAGATCCAGATATTTAAACAAATTAGTGTACAACGTAAAAATCTATCAAACATATCAGATAGCTGATACTTTTGCAGTATTATTAATTTTAACTTCAGTGAAAGTCAGACAAAAGCACCGTGTATCAATCAGTCAAGGGGATGGCCACATCAACAGCTTTAAGTCTAAATCTGTTTTGGTCCACTATCAAAATCTGTCTGTACAATAAACGTCAGCATGTGATATCTGTGCCTCCATACCATCCCACGATGTTGTTCCCTCTCCAAAGCTCGATTCAGCAACAACCCAGAGACTTCAGCAGGATGCTGAAGTTAAAAATAAACACAACCTGACATCAGCAGGCTACAATGTCTACTAGCACTTAGATTTAAGCTGCCAAGTTATCAGAAAACTTAGGTCAGTTTAACATCAAAGCAGGTTTTTTGTTTGTTTTTTTTTCCTTTTTTTGCTGTAGATGCAGAGCTCTATGAGTAGGTCTGACTAAACACCAGGTGATAAATGGACTGAGGTCTCACGGACTGACCTGTGTGTTTGTGTTTCAGGGGAGCTTTCTCTGAGGTGGTCCTGGCTGAGGAGAAGAGGACCCAGAGGCTGGTGGCTATCAAGTGTATCCCTAAGAAGGCATTAGAGGGCAAGGAAAACAGCATTGAGAACGAGATAGCAGTCCTGCACAAGTAAGTGGGCCTTTATGATTTAAGAAGAGACATTGTATTTGTTCAGTGACATGATGTATCATAGTATGTAACATAAAATAGCAGTCTGTACTGTAAACATAAACCTTAAGATGTTTGTGCAGCATTAGCCTGTATCTGAAATACTAGCCACAAGGTTCAAGATGGTAAATTTTTCATCACTGTATCTCCATTACTGCATCATTTAAGTTGTATCACATTACTGGATATAATATATGTGTCAAGTATGATATATACTGTAGTAATATGATAAACTAGGATGAATGTAATATGCACCATACAGAGACTTGAATCCATATATTTGGATCCATATATTCAGTAAAGAAACAGCGCTTCAAATTTAAAGGGCCAGTTCACCCAAATTCTCACTAAGCCATCTGGATAGCTTTGGTTTTATTTGCTGGTATTTCTGGTTGATCTGGAAAAACTTAACATCTTTTCAATGGAACTCCTTTCTTCTTAAGAAACAGTTCCTGTGAAACCAGTTGACAACATGTCATGTGGATTAACCAGAGCAGTAGCTTCTTGAGAAGAGGTAGTTTTTTTAGATGCACCCTTTAATGCTGTGTGCATTGTTACATGAAACACTATAATATTTATCGACCTTTAACTGAAGCATACACCACTCTAAAAACAATACGTACATCAGTCAACTTATTTAGTTTGAGGTAATAAAACTAATAAAACTGCTGTATGAACGGTATTGTTAATGAATGCACCTTAATCCTCATTTCTGTACTCAGTATGTTGCAAATATAGTTTGTTTTGCTTGTGGTTATATGCGTAAAACATACAATGTTTTATTACACAAAGACAAAGGCAAGAGACAATAAGACTAGCTGTAATTGTGAAGTGGTACAAAGGTACGTCTCTTTAGATGTGGGGAATTACAGGCCACGGTGAAAATGGCTGATCTACATTGGTTCCCAAGTTATTTTTAGAGCTCTTGTTGCCTGGGTTACAGGAGACACAACTCCAGCCGATATACAGCTATGATCCCTCCTGAGGTGAGGGTGGTGGAATGAGAGTGGTGGGGGTTAGTTAGCAGTTAGGTTATGAATTTGACAAACAGGGTAAACTGATGCAAACTTGGCCTGAAAATCACGGTTTGCTTGGTCTCAAGCTTGTATACACTCATACGTAGGCTTCATTACTCATTGTAACACGTCACCCTCAACACAGAGCATGGGGACGGGGTCTGACAGTGCACTATGAAATGGTAAAATACACATTTCACTAATCAGTATGTTTCCAGTAACAATGGATCAAATGACTACATGCAACATGAAAGGCATGAGTCAGAGTGATGAACCCACAGAGAATAATCACCAACTCTGCAGCTCCCCTCAGCTCTGCTGTCTGTCACCTCGTTGTTTTGGTGTTCCTTTTTATGACAACAGCCAGACCCAGCTATTACTTGAGTACTGATTACACAAAATTGATCATGTGATATCTATCAACAATGTACTTCTCCCATCGCATGAAACTTATTGTCATTTATTTTTATCTTCCCATATACAGTAAATAATGTAAGTCTATTGTGGCACAACACTGGAGATTTACAGTGAAGTGAACTTGCTGTCTCTGTTTTTAATCACAGGAGTCAGGTGACACACAGAAACTTGACTGAGAGGGTGGCCGAACATTATATGACCCACTTTATCTCTGCTTCTCATTCCTGTGATGCCAAAGCAAAACCTTCATTTTGACTTTTCTTACTGTAAATTATTATTAAATGTTACCTACCTGTGTGAAGCACTTGTAACAGTGTTTTGGATTGAATTGTATAAAGTGAATTTATTGTCAATTTGTTGTCAAATGGCCAGTGTGTGTTGGTCCAGATGGTGAGGCAGATGATGCTCATTGGAAACACTCAGTCAACTCATCTCTGTTCTAATCACTGTTTGTAGGGTTGCTGCCCAGCCTAATGATACTTTAATACTAATGTTGCCTTATGATATAATCGCATTGCTTTGTTATTTTATCTAGACCAAATATTTACTCAAACGCAGACATGTGCAAATACAGTGACTAATCACACTCTGCTAAGTCATTTGTAGCCGTGCCAGTCAGAAGAGTTGGTGTGAAGTAGCCGCTGAGGCTGTGTTGAAAATCTGAAACAACTTATTATCATGGCTCTATAGCATACCAAAACATGTTTGGACTCCAAATAAAAGTGTGTTTCTGGCGGCAAGCCCTCGGAATTGTACTGACCAATTCTGCATTGTTAAAAAGTACATGTGTGCGGCAAACAGTCAGTTGATTATACATGTTCTTCAATGTCGAACAGCTAGATTTCCCCAATTTGCCGCTTAGGCAAGCAAGTTCTCAGACACAGGGCATTTATCTGAAGAAACTGTATCACAGCCTTCTGCTGTAACCTGAATTTTAAAGCATCGTGTAAACCAGAAACACTGTCTCTAACATGATTAACAGATCCTGACTTGAGAAAGAAACTATCTCTGTGATTACTGTAAGAGAGAGGTTTCATATCTGCCAGCTTCACTGAGATGTCAGGGAGAGTCATTGCTGGCTGCAGAGCGACTCTGCTCTCTAATTTGCTGACTTCTATGTTGCAATGCCTTGTGAGACCCACAGGTGCTGACAGAGGTCAGCAGATGACTCACCAGTCCTCAGTGGACATTACAGCTCCTCGACAATCACCGTGACCAGTGTCCACCATAAGGTCGTCACCCACGCAAGCACAAAGCACACCTGCACAGAAATTCAAGTGAAATGCCCTTAGTGCATGTATCTGACCTTCTGTAACTCTATGAAAGTGCATGTGCAAGCTCATGCGTGTTCACACGTGTCTGCTCACTCTGCAGGTTTAATCCATCATTCATCCTTCGCTGGGTCCAGCTCTCCTTCCTCTCTGAGCTAAGCAGATGAATGAAGGTGTACATGCATTATTACAATCTGGATCATCGCTGTAATCCAGCATGAGTTCAGGCTGACGCATGCACAGTTACCTCCAGTACAGCTCAGATACATGGCTTTGTGTTGTCTTTGTCTTCCTACCTTCAAGGCTACTCAGTAACCCTCAAACTCCCGTTCATAATCTAGGTACTGAAGTAAATGACATGAATAGGATGCACACAAACAGAGTGCATGATGAGGGCGAAACACAGAATCAGTTGTTTGTTTCACACATGCACATGATGACACACGCAACGGAAGGGCTGGTTATCATACTGGTGCTATTACAGGACGTGAGTTATGATACACAAGCACCGTACCAAAAATGTTCCTTAATAATTTTCCTGTTTAAGATAACAAGATCATTTTAAAATTGACTTAAATGAGAACATACTGAATGGACAATTGAATCAGACTAACATCATGAATCAATCCTCTACAAACAGCTTTTGTTTTGTTACCAAAAGTTGTGAGACTAATACCCAACCCTGCATTTATCATGGTGGAGGGTGAAACAACCATTAAGCCATTTTCAAAGGGAGAAGACGGGTTTAAATGGACATTACATCACCACCTCCAGGTGCAAAAGGTCACTTAAGTCACTGTAGTTTACAATAAACAAAATGTTGTTGTGAAGAGCAAACCTCAGAAAGTGCTTCAAGCTGAAATTTAGATATGCTGCTCATTACACCCCAGTGTCTCTCTGAGTAAGCAAATTAAACAGTTAATGGTTAACAGACGGAAAGGTTTGCAATGTCGTTCAATATTGAATCTTAACGTTACGAGAGTCTTGAGCCAGTTTGTTCTGTAGACTTTGCTGAAACACACAATATGTATTAATGTAAGTGTATGAGACATTTTGCCATATACCCACTGGCCACTTCATTAGGTGAACTATTGAGTTCAACAGCATTCGATTGTACAGGTGTGCCTAATAAAGTGGCCACTGCGTGGAATACAAGTATGGTAACACTACACACTGGTCAGGCAGAGGAGTACAATACCAATTTAGGTGTAGTGAGTCATCTTCTCACCCCTCTTACTGCACCCACGGGTCTCAGGGGGCAGGAGAGCACAATGTTCGGCCAATTAGGGAGCTGCATTCCACCACATAGTGTAACCTCCTCTACGGTCAATAAGAACGACATGTGAGTATTGGATTAAGCTCTGTGGTGTGTACATACACTGACTGTCCCAGCCTTACCCGTTGGGAAAGATTTCATACTCTAAACAAGGAATTCTCAAGAGACCCAGGAAGAATATGTTTGCCTCCTGCAGACAAAATCTTGTATTAATTTCTTGCCTTACTTCTCTTATGTCCTTCTCTACAGGATTAAACATGCCAACATTGTATCTCTGGAAGAGATATTTGAAAGTAAATCACACCTCTACCTTGTCATGCAACTGTGAGTATTCACGTGTGGGTTTGTGTGATTCGTTTTTGTTTTTTGTGTGACGTGCATTTCCAACTCCCTACTTGTGTTATCTCCCACACACTCCATGTCACATGCCATTAATTGCACTCTGTAACACACTTGCATGTGCATGACCACACACAGACACAAGCAAACACTGTGCTCTGCCTACTCATGAGCACCAGTGGGGAGTTTGCCCTCACACCTGCAGCCTGTCAGCCTCCCACCCATCCCAACCATCGAAATGTCAGAGAGAGAGAGAGAAAGGACAGCTCAGGATCAGGAGTACTGTTAACTGAGAGGCTTCAGAAAATGTAAATCATTTATGCATCCATCACAGTCCTACTGAGTTATTCCAAACAAGTCAGCTTTCAGGCAAGATCAGGCTCCCATAGTTGTGACCTTTTTTTAAAGTTTAGCTTCTTTCCCTCATTTTCCTGTTTTCCTTCGTCATCTTTCCATCATACCTTCCCCAGTTGTATGTGAAAGCACTGGAGGCTGAAACTGCTGCAGATTTTCTGCACACAGTGTGAAGTCTCCATCTAGTGGTTTTAAAGTCTAGTATCAGGCAGATGTCAACACACTGTCTGTGGCTTCATTCACACCACAGCTTGACTCCCACAGTAAAATGCTTTTGTCTTTCTGTCTTCATGTGTGTGTTTGTGAGAGACATTTAACATGGAGAGTATTATAGCAATTATTTACAACAAGCAAAGAAAATCATTAAGCTTCTATGTTCCCACCATGACTTTTCACACTATTCCACTGTCGCAATCATCAACTAGTAAAACCTTTAGCTGTCTTGGTCAAATACTGGATTCCTACCCTTTTTTCCAGAAAATTACAGTCCAGTCTGACTTAGTGGTTGTTGTCTGCATCCTGTACTTATATTTCTGAAGGTTGACTTCACTTTGACGAGTGAATCTCTTTCTCCAGGGTGTCTGGAGGGGAACTCTTCGATCGTATCATAGAGAAGGGCTTCTACACAGAGAAAGACGCCAGTAAGCTCATTCAGCAGATTCTGGATGCCGTCAAATACCTCCACGACATGGGCATTGTGCACCGTGACCTCAAGGTTGGAGATGTGATGAAAAACTGTTTCACCCTATACCCATGGATTGACTCACAAAAACCCTCCCAACTGAAAACATGGCTTTTAAATTTCTGTCATTTTCCATTATCGCAGCCAGAGAATCTGCTGTACTATAGTATGGATGAAGACTCCAAGATCATGATCAGTGACTTTGGTCTGTCTAAAATTGAGGGCTCTGGCAGTGTGATGTCGACAGCGTGTGGAACACCTGGATATGTTGGTAAAGACAACAGATACACTCTTGAATTAGAAAATCTGTTTCTAAATCATAAGTTTTATACCATGGTCTGGATGAATGCTCTGATTGGCTGCAGGGTGTCCATTCATTCCTGATAATGGATGCCAGTGAAACTTTTGGTTCATTTTTATAAATTATGTTGACTACATAGTATCAGCCTGTACCTGAAATGATTAACCATGGCAACAGGGGTTCAGTCCCAGCCTCCATTTACAATTTATTAGCATATGTATCATACAATGACAACAATCAGTGATGTCAGCATACCAAGCTTAGTCTTCAGTGCCTCGTCCCATGAGCACCACAGGATGGTGACTGTAACACACAGCTGCAAGAAGTACACTCTGCACTTATACTTTGTATCACATAAATGATCAACTCACATCCCATTCACTATCCAACTGAGGACACATGGCCTGTCATTTGTTTGTTTAAATCCTGACATTGATTTGGGGACAATGACATGGCTGGATAGCTAGCTAGTCTTGTTGTTAAACACACTGTTTCTTTCTGGCCAGTGACCATTCTATAAGAAGGATAATGCTCTTTGAGGTTTCAGTAATCAGGAATTAAGGGACTCTGTGGAGGCAACCGTCCTTTGTCCAGCCTCCCTGTCATCCATTAATTCCTGATAATGGACACCTCGTCGGGCATTATCCCTTACTTGCATGGCAGGGAACACCATGCAATATAGGCATGCTGCCAATATCAAACTGTTTAATCCTTTTATTAAACACCATCTACAACTAGTCAGAGGCTTTTGACACCACCGTCACACTCAAATTTTACTCAATAACACATGCTCAACTACAAAATTAACAGCTGTGATTTTTATAGTTAATGTGCAAATAGTGCTGAACATGTGGCATTGTTACACATCTGTCTTGCCTGTACACTGTATTACCTTGTTTTGTTCTTTCAGCCCCTGAAGTGTTGGCTCAGAAACCCTACAGTAAAGCAGTGGACTGCTGGTCTATTGGTGTCATAGCCTACATTCTGTGAGTATGTTTTTTTAAGACATGGACTGAGCCTAACATGGCATGAATGCATTTATTCTATAGAAATTTTGCTTTGAAACTGTAATAGACATGACATTTGTACATAGGGAGTCATTCTCATCTTCTTGTCTTGCATGCTGAAAGCTTTTATAATGTCAGTAACAGTCATTTTAGCTTCCTGAGATGCTCCAAGTAGAAAGGCTCCTGCATGTCTGTGCTCTCTTGTGTGTCTCAGGTTGTGTGGTTACCCTCCGTTCTATGACGAGAATGATGCTAAACTGTTTGAGCAGATCCTGAAGGCAGAATATGAGTTTGATTCTCCTTACTGGGACGATATCTCTGATTCAGGTACAGTACATGCAGTACAGTACATTTTTCTTCAGTTCTCTCACAACTGCATTGATTTCATAGAGACACGGGAAATATACACATTGCTTTAGCTGTGTCTTAAAGCTCTGGCCACAATGATTAAAGTAGCCAAAACATCCTTGTTATCAACAACTGAATCAATTGAATCCGGCCAATAGTCGAACCTCGGATTCTGGAGGAACAATGCGGTTTTCGTCCCGGCCGTGGAACACTGGACCAGCTCTATACCCTCCACAGGGTGCTTGAGGGTTCATGGGAGTTTGCCCAACCAGTCCACATGTGTTTTGTGGACTTGGAGAAGGCTTTCGACCGTGTCCCTCGAGTCATTATGTGGGAGGTGCTCCGGGAGTATGGGGTTGGAGGCTCTCTGTTGAGGGCTGTACAGTCCCTGTACAACCGGAGCAGGAGCTTGGTCCGCATTGCCGGCAGTAAGTCGGACCTGTTCCTGGTGCACGTTGGACTCCGGCAGGGCTGCCCTTTGTCACCGGTTCTGTTCATTATTTTTATGGACAGAATTTCTAGGCGCAGCCAGGGGCCGGAGGGGGTTCGGTTCGGGAGCCGGCAGATTTTGTCTCTGCTTTTTGCGGATGATGTTGTCTTGTTGGCTCCATCGAGCCAGGACCTTCAGCATGCACTGGGGCGGTTCGCAGCCGAGTGTGAAGCAGCTGGGATGAGAGTCAGCACCTCCAAGTCCGAGGCCATGGTTCTCGACCGGAAAAAGGTGACTTGCTCCCTCCAGGTTGGGGGAGAGTTCCTGCCTCAAGTGGAGGAGTTTAAGTATCTCGGGATCCTGTTCACGAGTGAGGGAAGGATGGAGCGTGAGATTGACAGGCGGATCGGTGCAGCAGCCGCAGTAATGCGGTCGCTGTACCAGTCTGTCGTGGTGAAGAAGGAGCTGAGCCGAAAGGCGAAGCTCTCGATTTACCAGTCAATCTACGTTCCTACCCTCACCTATGGTCATGAACTTTGGGTCATGACCGAAAGAACGAGGTCCCGGATACAAACGGCTGAAATGAGTTTCCTCCGCAGGGTGGCAGGGCGCTCCTTTAGAGATAGGGTGAGGAGCTCTGTCACCCGGGAGGAGCTCAGAGTAGAGTCGCTGCTCCTCCGCATCAAGAGGAGTCAGCTGAGGTGGCTCGGGCATCTCTATCGGATGCCCCCTGGACGCCTCCCAAGGGAGGTGTTCCAGGCATGTCCCAACGGGTGGAGGCCCTGGGGAAGACCCAGGACACGTTGGCACGACTATGTCGCTCGGCTGGCCTGGGAATGCCTCGGGATCCCCCCGGAAGAGCTGGGGGAAGTGTCCAGGGAGAGGGAAGTTTGGGCGTCCCTGCTCAGGCTGCTCCCCCCGCGACCCGGCCCCGGATGAAGTGGGAGAAGACGGACGGACGGCTTTAGCTGTGTTGGTCTTAAAGCTCTGGCCACAATGATTAAAGTAGCCAAAACATCCTTGTTATCAACAACTTCCCTGACGTCAGGTCAGCTTTAAACCGTCCTCGGTCTGTCCTAAAGCTTGTGATCATACGTGAGGGTTGTAATGTAGACTCCAGAGCCATATGTCCTGGAAAAAAATATTTTTGTTCAAAACATTTGTAAACAAAGACAAGGCACATTGACGCGCGAGCAGCAATCAAGTTTTCCTCCCTGCAGCACACAGACCCTCTCCTCCAGCGGGAAAAACTCCCAACACTGAAGGAGGCAGCCAGGGCTTGTTAGCATCCGCTCACCCGCCTGACGCCCCTCACCTTAAGCCAGTCCTGAGTGCAAGGCAGAGACCCTATCTAATTCCAGAGTTTGTTTCCAGAGCCAGTCAAGCTCTGTCTTATACAGAGAGAGTGATGTCTCTAGTTTTCTAAGCCAGTAAATATTTTATCCGGTCCCTACCTTTCACCTTGCAGCTGTTGAGCCCACAAGCCAAGGCAATGATCCCATGTTGATTTTTTTCCCAGTCCTGGCTCTTGGACCAGGTCCCTGTTTCCCTGCTCTGGGCAAGGATTTCTCCAGCATTCAGAACAAATGATACAGCTGATGCAGTAGCCAATTTTCTGTCATATGCGAATTACCTCAAGATTTGTTTTGTCTTGTTTAGAACAGTTAGATACTGAAATATAATTCCCTTAATGAGTATCCAGTTTTATTGTACTGACGTTGTAGCATGGGCCCTCATCAGTAGACCCACTGCATCAATTTTGTGCAACAGCTGGCCTTTGTAATATTGACTTTTTAAACCTTTCTTATTTCATTATAGCGAAAGACTTTATCGTCCACCTGATGGAGAAAGACCCCAACATACGCTACACCTGTGACCAGGCTCTGCAGCACCCCTGGTACTGGTCCTATACTCCCTTTCCTCTACAACGATTTACTCACATTGCAAAGAAGATTTCTGTTGTCTGATTAAAACCTTGAACTTTAGTCATTTATTTGTTTTTAAGTAGTCCAGGTTGAGAATGTTATGCATCCCTTGGTGCTTATAAGACTGTTATTATGACTGTGGCTGTACATGTGACTTCTGTCCATTGCACAGACACACTCTTAAGCTTCCTTACCCGTCTGTTTGTCAGGATTGCAGGGGACACTGCTCTGGATAAGAACATCCACGAGTCTGTCAGTGCTCAGATTAAGAAGAATTTTGCTAAGAGCAAATGGAAGGTAAGTCACATTTCCAGTTTCTCTTGGATGCACTGTGATTTTCTTACATGCATGATTTATGTCATATGGTTTATTTCTCCTTTAGAGCACACAGAGAGAATACAGATTAGCTACATTAAAAAGTCTGGTCTTGGCCTGAACTTCAGGAGTCATTCCAGTACAGCCTTTTTTAATTTTAGCTTTTGGGATTGGATGAATTGTTAGAAGCGTTAAAGATTGCGGACTGCCACAACTCCATTGGGTGTAGGAATCCCCTCAAGGTTTTGCATGGGGTCACGGGATGATTTCAGAATCGTGCCACACTAAATAGTTTATTGTTATAGTTTGTCTTTAACCTTTGCTCTCTTATAGACAAATACTGTACAGTTAAACTTTTAAAGTCTCAAAAACATCTAAAATGAAACAGTCTGAGAAAGTAAAAATCACTCTTTAAACAAACTACTCACAGAGTTGGAGAAGCAAGTGCAGATTGCTTCGTATTTAGCAAAAAATGTCTGGAGCCACTGCTTTAGGCTGCTGGCCGAGTCCCTGTCAACTTTCAGTTTCAGATTAATGAGATTTTACAGTTTTCTGGGTTCTACTGCATTTTTGTCTTTTCCTCTGCAGCAAGCATTCAACGCCACAGCAGTGGTTCGTCATATGAGACGCCTCCAGCTGGGCACCAGTCACGAGGGACCCAACCCCACCCTGCCCAGTCCGTGCCGAACTCACCTGCTCATGCCAGAGGAAGACGCAGGTACAGGAATCATTTGCTCACCTCACACACATAGTTAAGAAGACTGTAGGTGCTGACAGGTGTTGTGTGGTGTTTAGTGTCACGTTTAGTTTTGTTTATGAGAAACAGCACTGATGGTATGACCTCTTCGTCTCCCAGGAGCATGTTGCGATGGAGGGTGCTCCCAGAACGTCGACGGAGGAGCTGACCCTCTGTCCAGCTGCACATACCGCTGCCATCCAACCAGCAGGGTGTGATCCCTACACCTGCTCCACTTACCTGTCTAACCAATCCCAGTGACTTTCCAATTTTAACCCCCTCGGTGGAACCAGAGGCACCGTCTTCCCCCTTATCTGGTTAGGAATACACCGTTATTCCAACCTCTTGCCTGCAGGGGGAGCAAGCCCATTCAGCCTGAGAGGGAAGGCATAAAATGGGTTGAAAGGAGATGCACCAGAGAGAATCACTTTTACAGACCGGGCTGGTAGTTTGATGAGTTGAAATGGGGAGAGGATACAGAAGAGGGAGGGGAGGATAACCTCCTCCACCAGCATGTCAGGGGGATTGTTTTTGCCGGAGCAGGACAGAGCTTGTTGGACACTGTTTTTACTCATGATTCAACCTGTCTCTTTGTTTGTTTTATATATTTTTGTGTTGTCTTTGTAACCTCCTACTGTTAGACTTTGGAGCGTAAATCCAGGAACAATATCTGCATGATCAGGAGAGAGTTTTCCCCCCATGCATGTTATCTTAGAAATGTACGCTGTTGCAGAAATACAGTACAATGCAAACGATGGAGTGCTGTGTGCAAAATTTTTTAAGGTTGAAAGGCAGAGAACATTCTTGCTGCCGTATTCAAAATGAAACTGAGTGAAATCTTGTAATTTTGCAGATCTGCATTCTATGTCTTTAAGGTGTGCTTTTAGACAATCAGTAACAGAATAGTTTATGCAATGAAAACTATCTGTGTAGCCTTTCTTGTGGCGATATAGTGTTTCCATGCAGTGGTTTGGCTTCTTGAGAGGAAAAAGGCTTCTCCCTTCTCTTTTTCTAACCCTAAACCTCTTTAACCACTCGAGCACAGGGATATATCTTTGTCTAAGGTGCCTTTAGGATATACAGTATGATGGGTTCATTTTCAGGTAGCTTCTGAAATGTTTAGTCTCTTTCTGCAGCACAGACTCTTGCAGTAACGTCATATTTTATATGTATCACATTTTCAGCTTTAAAATGCAGTTTTATGCTTTTTGTGTCAAAGTACTGTAATCTCAGAGGGGAGGCGTGCACACATACTGTACACCACCATTATGGTCAAGTGTAGTTTGCTATTTGCTGAATCTGCTCTAAATGGAAGAAATATCATTAGTACAATATGAAATGAAGTGAACCAACAATTATATTGTTAAAACCTTTCCGGAGGCCTTCACCAGGAGCCTCATTTATTTAAAAAAAAAAAATCCTTCATATAAATGTTTTTCAGAGGTATTTTCGAGTACTTTGGCAGCTCCCTCGATGGCACATATTTAGGAACTGTGTTCATGTATTTCAGTACAATTCCTGCAGTACAATTTGTGCAAAAAATGTGCATTTGCAAACCTGAAAAAAAGCATTGATCAGTGTGCTGAGCCATCCTCAAGACTAGGCTGACTTGCAAAAGAAAAAGAAAAAAACTGCAACCAAATTTTGATATGCATCTGTCACCATGTACTGTAATCATACTGTCATTCCTTTTCTTCTTGCATTCTTTTGCAGGCACATTTCCTCCACATGCAGCCTGTTCTGAAAGATGTGGATTAAAAAATGCTAATATGCATCAGACTGACTCACTTCATCTTTAAAATACATCCATCTGTGTTTTTTATGATTGTGTGCATGAAGAGTACGTACTCTGTATTCATTTTACATTCATCCAACTCTTTTTTAAAAAAACATGCATTGACAAACACCTGCCAGTGTTGGTTCTTTCACTGGATTTCATAAAGAATACTGCGCTGTAAACGAAAGGACAATGGTTTTGAGTTGTAGAGGAGCTCAATGCACATTTGTTTGGATAGCTCACAGTGAAAGTGATGCTGAGATCTTCCTCCAACATGAGCTTCATCCATCCCCTGATCACTGATACAACAGTGTTGATATTTGGTACTGATGATGTTTGCATGATGTGGCTTGAAATTTGTGAATCCCGCCATCAACAATTAATAATGTGTACACTACTTGTGATGATGTTAACAGTTGTCATGACATGAGTGCCGGATTTCATCAGATGTTTTAATTTTTATCAAGTTCAAAAGTCTCCTGAGAAGTTTGTCTTTGCAGATGAGTGCAGAGTAAGGTTAAAACAAGTTCAGTGTGCTGCTTCAAAGAGTCTTTTGAGCTTTATTCTGCATTTCTATTGGGTAGGTGTTGTAGTGGATTTGGACAGTTGTGTAACTGATGACTCCAAACAGAGCTGAGTTAAAAGAGTCATTATTTTTTTTCTGGGATTTTCAGTGTGAGTTGTTTATACTTCATGAATTAATGTGACATAGGAAGACCCAAACAAGCATGGGAAAGCTGACACTTACTGATGTTGGCAGACAATATCCCAATTAATCTCCCGAAATGAAAACAACTCTTCTAATTTGACGTATTGCTGCAGACGCTGTCGTTAACCTCCTGCGGTCTGATTTAACTCCCGTAATTTGCCCACTGATGATGGTTGATTTTGTAGCATTAATGTGCGAAGTTTTTTGTTTTTTTAACGTACTCCAGCTACTTCAGGTTCAGCACACCCAGGCCCAAAGTTCTCAAAATGTTTCCCACAAACCTTAAAAGAAAAAGATACATAACAAGAGAATAGTTTGTTATAACTGAGTGCTGTGAGGGTTGAACAAATAAAACAACTCTGAATGTTTGTTCTTGTTTTGTGGAAACAGAAAATAAGGATTCTTACATTCCTCTGTAATGAAGCAAGTGATGAAATACATGACCAAGCATCATCCCATTACCTCACCACTCAGCCTCCCTGAAAATAGAAAGAGTGATATTAGAAGCTCGGTCAGGGATAAGAAGTGATACTGAACTTGCCCTCAACAGAATCTAACTACAAGTAGTTTAGATCAATTGCCACAGCATTGAAAATGATCATATTTACAGTGCATACATTTCATTCACGGAAGATGGTTTTTGTGACAGTCCTGTGATTGCTCATGAACTGCTTTTAGAGGACATGTGATAAGATTTATTGTACAAATGTGTATTTGTACCACTAATTTGTTGCCTTTTAAGAAATGCCGTTTGGGGCTACGGTACTTACTGTATACACAGATGCAATGCATCATGGGTTGTTGAAAAGTGACTTCTGCTCAGTGTGAAAGCCAGTGACTTGTGCTTGGAACAGATCTGTAAGTGAAACATACATTAAAATCCCTGTCTATGCATTCAGAATCTGTCTGAGTCCATTTCTACATTTCACATGGTAGCTACACACGTACTTAAAAATTCATTCAAAGTATTACCAAACAAAATGTGTCCTTTCAGCTGACCATCTACCATTATTGCTTTTTAAAGAATGAAATGAATTTCTGAATAATTTCAGACTTTAATTCAAATAAATTGCTATATTACAATCACAGGAAACAGCTAAAGGGACCAAGTATATTTATCTTTGGTCAATGCTAGTTGTGTCCAGCTAGGTTTGAGTGTATAAACTTTGTTGGTGACTGTTTGGTTTTAACTGCACATTTAACATGCTGCAAGACCCTTTGTTCTAAATTGTCCATTTTTATGTCCTAAAAACATTTTATATGGTAAAATAAATATCAAGTCAGATGCTGGTATTAGCTCAAGTTTGTGTAGTTGCTCTCATGTAATAGTTTTGTGGTGTGAGAGGTTTGTCATGAAATGTTAATTTCATAGTCTGCTACATGAGGCCTCTCTCGTCCTCTCCAAGGAATGCTGGGTAATTGAGGCTTGTGGTTTGGCTGCTGCAGCATTGTACTGGAGCAGACCAGAGAGCAGAGTGAGAGCGGGAGTCTGGTGGTCAACCTCATTCAGGAGACAGTAGACAGAGTAAAAATTATGCGGTCAAACCAGGAACAAGGGACTGATTCAAAATAATGGGAGAGAAATTGCATGGATCACAAAGAGTGCTGAAAGATGCAGGCAGTGTTTCAATGTGGAAGAGTGGAAATAACAAAGTGAAACTTGGCACCGGGTAGAGGAGAACAATTAAATCAAGGACGGACGACAGTGGGCCACCATAGTTAAAGCTAACACACATCTTCATGCCTGAGTTTAATTTCTCCGACAACATGAGAGCAGAAGCACATTGATGAAGATTGTGCTTAGTCCACATCCTCCTCTCAGCCTGAGTTTAGAGAGCTGTTGCCCATGCTTGCATGGAATGTGAAACAGAGACTTGATACAACAATGAGCCAGAAGTGAACTACGCTGGTATGACTGACCTCATCCTCTGAATGTTGATTTATTAGAGCAGTGTCATTAATATAAACCTCTAAAGAGCACTGAAAAATAAAATACTGATTTGAAATTCTGCAAAGACTTATTAAGTGGTTGGTGTCATAACAAATGGCAATTGGCACAAATCCCCAGCACACCTGCTGTGAATGCTGGATGCAAACGAGTGTATTCACAGATTCGTAGCAGTTTGAGCGGGTAAAGAGTAAGAGAGAGTAAAATCTCTATTATTGGAAGATGGTATGACCATCATGACTATTCAGAAACCCCCTAAAGCCATTTATATTTGCCATGCTAGCAGCTTTGAAACTAGGCGCAGTGGTGCTTTGAGCTAAATGCTAATGTCATCATGCTAACATGCTCAAAATGACAATTGTAACTTGGTGTTAATGTTGGCATACTAGCATTGTCAGGTGGATATGCTAACCATTTTAACCATCACAGTTTGGCAAGTTGGCATGCTAGCATGTTCACAATGACAACAGTAGCTTGGTGTTAATGTTGTCAGGTGGATATCTTGTTGGGCAGATATGCTATGTTCACCATTGTAGTTTGGCATATTAGCATGCTAACAATGGCTATGTACAGCTGTGGTATGGTCGCTCTGGGTCTGTTTCTCACTCCCATCCAAGGTGACCTACTGTAACTGGTCTTAAGTTACACTACAATAATTATGAAGATAATTGATAAGCAACTGCAGGTCATTGCAAATTACTTTAATGAGTTTATAATGGCATCTTTTGGGAAAAAGTATTCTCCAACCAAAAATCTCTTCATAACCATTATTCAAGGTGACCTGTTTCACCTTATGCCAAAGTGCTGAGTTAAGGTTTGAAACGAAATGCACTGAAATGCAGAGTGAAAGAGCGAGCGCACACACTGCCCTCCTGTCTGTCAGCAGGAATCTATTGTGCTTCTGTCTGTCAGTGCTCTCAGGAGCTTTACGTGCCCATTAAGTTCATGTTGTCCTTCAACATGTGTGCTGTCGTAGGTGTGGAGAGTTTTCACTACTTGTTTGAGCTTTTCACTCTTTTCTCACTTTTTCCTGTTAAAATTGATGAATTCTTTAAATAAATATCTGGTAAATCTCTACTAGACCAATACTCCTATGAGACCATTTGGGAATGGGAAACTGTAATTTAAAAAATTATTGTGGAGATAAACTAATTTCTGGAAAAATTATGGTTTGTAAAAGGATTAACCCCATTTCAAGTGAGTCGGACTCATGACCAGCACGCCATATGAATTTATAATTGTTCTGTAGTGCCAATTAGACGTGAAATTCTGCAGTGTAGTGATAAAGTGATATATCCACCCTGTCTCCTAAAACTCAGGTTTATATAGTACGAATTTGTTTTGCTGGTTACATTTTGGAGGAAAATGTAATTGCTACCTGTATTATGTTCACTGGCAACGTGCTTTTGTTTTATTTTTCTAGTGTGTGCAATTCTACAGTTCATGCATGGTTACACATATGGTTGTAATTTGCACTATGTGTTAAATAATTGTGGCATTTTATGTTAAATGATGCGTA
Source organism: Chaetodon trifasciatus (assembly GCA_037975065.1). Classification (NCBI taxonomy): domain Eukaryota; kingdom Metazoa; phylum Chordata; class Actinopteri; order Chaetodontiformes; family Chaetodontidae; genus Chaetodon; species Chaetodon trifasciatus. The sequence goes on along the minus strand of JBBMOE010000019.1, from coordinate 3,794,507 downwards.
GGAGAATAGCAGACATGGAATGTCAAATAACTAATGAATAGTGTTTTGGCTATGTGCAATGTGGTGAAGGAAAAAGGAATTTAGCATCTACACCACACAGTTCAGGAGGTATGAGTGCATACATGCAGAAAGTGCTCAATAGCACATGTGCCTAAATGGTTTACTTGACCACTTATTTAGAGAGCATCTGTACCCAAATCAAATGAGCACTTTCACAGGCCGCGGCTGAACTTAACAGCATATTTCACCAAAATCTGAGTAAAAACAGACAAATGGAAACATTACCTCCCTAGTGGAGGTAAAAATAAATTCAATGACATGCCATGTCCTTTCAGATATGCTGTTTATTTTCAGAAGACGCACAGGAGGATGTCCAAAATTTAATCTCATCATGGAGTCACTGCACACTGTATAATGTCATATGACATGTAAGCTACAAGTAAAGAACTAGACATTTGTGTGTGTTTTGATTGTATGAGACTAACCTGTCTCTCACACATACAGACACACAACTTACAGACTGTGTGTAGAACAGGCCAACACACACACACACACACACACACACACACACACACACACACACACACACACACACACACACACACACACACACACACACCGTGGCGTGCAGCCTGTAAGCTTTAACTAACAAATAGTTGTGTGGATAGATTTAGAGTGGCCTTATGAAGAAAATACCAAATAAACACACACACACAGACTCATTTTTCCCTCTTCACTTAATCATTGAGATCTTTCCCTAGTATCTCAGTTATGCATTTGTTTTAGATGCAGCGTCACACAGCTCAAAGCATTTTTGGCCAAATGTTTTCTTTGGACCACTGTGTGGAAAAACAGACACAAATCATTAATGTAAAAGGATTTTCCATTTCTGTTCCTCCACAGTCTTGTGGCCTCACATTGTTTCAGGAGTAAAGTCAGGATGTTTGAGTTTGAGCATGTTAAAATCCCTGAGGTGCTGGAACACAGCGGAGGGTGAGAGAACAAACTACACAGTGAGATCACCCTCCACTTTGTGCCCTGGAGATGAGTGACATGCAGATTATGAACAACTCACTCAATGTGAATGACTCATTTTAGTAGATCTGGGTGGGAGAGATGATGTAAAAGTGATTTACAAAGCTACAAATTTAAAAGGTGAATTCTTCGGAACTGAATCTGACCCAGTTTGTGCAAATCTGAAAAGATGTTCAGACCCTAACCCTTCTCAGAGCATCAAAATAGAGTGCTGCAGACTCTGAAGCCAAAGCACCACTGTTTATGAAAAGTTGCAGACCCTCAAAGCCCGCATGACTCTGCAAACCACAGTTGGTAATAATAAACAGGATGGAGAGCAGGATGGAGAGTATCTGGCAGTATGTGGAGAGCCAATAATTTTCCACTTTTGGGAAAATTCAGCCTACAATTAGGGTCAAACATTGCCAGAAACTTGACATTCATGTTACTTGCATTAGTAATACATCTGATACTGGTCTGAGCTGGGAGTTTACCCCGACTCTGTCCATCATACAACACAGTCCTAGAGCACAGCAGATGAAGAGGAAAGACATTGTCAGGAAGAAAACATGGAGAGAGCAGAACAGATCGAGGGGAAAATCATGAAAGTGTGTTGCTTCTACATCTTTGCACATCTAGACTGACACATCAGACTGGACACAGAGTGGAGTTCTGGGTAGTCTGGGGCCTGAGTCACTGAGGATGCCGACAGAGAAATGTGTGAAATGTTTGTCAGTGTGAAAGACTTGAGATAATAAACCAGTTTCTTTCATTGACCCAGACCAGATCACCAGTCCAACACAGCAGCTGCTATCCTACATCAGTACTTCTGTGTCTGTTCACATTTCCACGATTTTTATTTGCTAATAGTCTTAAATTGCCCCTTTTTAGTGTCTTGGCCCCTGAACCTTTATTCAAACTGAGATACTTGGAAATAAGAGCAGTTCTTTCAGTTTGACCTGCTTTCCATTCTCAGCAGTCAGCAAACACCAAGAACATTTTGATTTACTGAAGCTCCATCTATCAGTCCTGCAGACTACAGGACCGTGCTTTTGGAAACTTTTTCTCAGGCAGTCATTTATGCTCAAATAATATGCTCTGCCTTTTCACACAGGAGGATATGTTCGCAACAAAGTGCAGCGAGTACTGTCGATGAGAAGAGCTGCAAATTAAATCTGCTCTAACAAGCCAAGTGACTCATCAAAAAGATTGATTTAAAATAAGAAACAATGATATCATACTTGCTGTTTCATAGCAATAAGGTCTGTGGAGAGCTGCAAATAGGTGACATGTTTTTCAGCTCAAATGCACTTTTTATTAACTGATTGTCCAAAAGGTTTTTCCTTCCTGTCTGTGTGACACTTTTGCTCTGTCTGCTTCACAAGGATGTAACTAGATTTTACCTACTTTAGTCAGTGTTTTGACACATTTGGTCAAATCTGTTGGTTTGCATTACTATTTATCTTAACTATGAGTGTATGTAGCTTATCTGTACACCAATAAACTGATACCTGTAACCTGCAGGGACAGATTACTGGCCACTGACCACAATACAGACTTACAGTTGACAGATATGAACTCTATGAACAAATATGAGCTCTTTTAACTTTTTTTAAGTGGTCGAGCAGTATTGATGGATTCCAAGACTGTTCATCAGGACCTTTCACCACCACACTGACTGATGATGCTCTCAATCAGACCTGAAGCCCAGACCAACTCACAGCTGCTCACATCGGAGCATGCAACACCTCAGTGTTAATCAGAATACCAATACCATTTACAACTCGTGCACTGAAAGAGAACAACAGTCAACCCATAGCAGGATACTCTTCTCTCAAAACTATAAAAAAACCTCACATGCAGTCTGGAATGAAATACAGAAAAGCCTCAAATCCTGAACAATCACCCTACACTGTTTACACTGTAAACATGCAGAGCTGAAGACATACCAACATAAACCTAACATCCTCCAGTCTAATGATTAGATATAAAAACACCTAGGCAGCGCTAACAACAAACACATGGAGGCAAATTCCTCCGGCTTGTCTTGTGGACTTCATCAGCAACCCAGACAAAGACAGGAGTAATTACAAATGAAGGATGGAGGGAGGAAGAGACAGGGGGAGGGGAAGAGGAGGATGTGGGAGGGAAAGAAGTAGGTTGTTCAGGATTTTACCTGCCAAATGGGAAAATGGAAGTAAGAATAAAGAAGATTAAAACAATGCCGAGGTGAAAGAAGAATGCAACCAAATGCATACACACTTAAGTACTGCTGCCTGGAATGAAGTTTGTGGACGTGATAGATTATTTAGCCAGAGTGAAAAAAACAACAGTGAAATCCAAATTTTCAAGTATGAACCGTGGCCCATCTGTGTGCCATAACTGGGCCATGGAATTTTATCTGGTGTTATGGTCATTATTGTAAAGTAAAAGACTGAGCTCACTATTTTTGGCTTGCCAAGATACTTATGCATAAATTTCCCTCTCTTGAGCTTACAGTACGTGGCTGAGGTTAAAAGCACGGTATTGTGATTTTAGTTAGACTGGAACAGCACAGGTCTCTGAGGGCAAACACACACATCAGTCATCCTTATTGAAACAGACGTGGACAGGCAACAATGAAAAATCACCTCATCCTCGCCAGAGTACAGCTCGTCAAATGTAATGAGACGATGAGGAAACATTTCCACTCAAATAGAGGCCATGTTCACAGAGGTGCTTGGTAATGTGTTTTAGGCAGAGGACAGAATGACAGAGTTGTGAGGAAGGTGCAAACTGACAGAGAGAAAAGGTATCGCTGACATATAATTGGGCGCCACACAATATCACATTTCTTAGCATGTTTGATCTGAATTGCAGATTCTGGTATTACTACTTGCTTTTCAAAAGGGTTTTGAGACATGATAGCAGCACGGTTCCAGGGTTGATGAGTCAGTCCACCACTTTGGTCCAGACTGAAATATCTCAAGCATTAGATGGATGGGCATTAAATTTGTGCAAACATGCATGGTGCCCAGAGGATGAACCCTGCTGACTTTGGTGATGCACCGACTTTTCCTCTTGTGCCATCAGAAGGTTTACATTGGTGGACTTTAGTGACATGTCTGGACAGCTCTAAGATGTCTCACCATGAAATTTGGTCAAGATCTTCATGTCCTCCTCTGGGTGAATTAATAACATTGGACTGAAAAGAAGTAATTTAGCAATGATAATCAGAAGAAATGACAAGTGGAAACATTAGCATGCTAGTGTTAGCACTGAACTCAAAAGCACCAGTGTGCAGCCTCACAGAGCTGCTTGCATAACTGTGGACTTTCAGTCTTGTTTTAATGTAATAGGGGTGACTAACTCAAAACACAAAGGGCTGGTTTTCTTTTACTTAAAGGAAACACTGGTTCTCCAAGTGCAGACTCAAGTAACCTCAGGTTAGAAAGCTCAAAGTTAGAAACTACTCTGGTGGACCTCTTCATGCAGAGCGAAGAATGACTCACAGTGACAGACTAAGTGCAGCTGCTTGAGAAAACAAGAGAAAGGGGGAGATAAGGAAAAAGATGTACTGCATTAGCCAATCAGATGCTCTGGGATCATCAATACCAAAAACCAGAAAAACCAGAGCAGCCAGAAAAAGTAAGGACATTTGAAAAGAAACATAAAACAAGGCAGATAAATAAGCCATGTCCGCAGATAGTCAGGTCTAGTGGAAAGGACCACCACTGTGCAGTCGTATTGCCTGACATCTGTTTTGCAGCTTGGCTGTGCACGGTGGTTTGTGTTGAGAAAGCAGTGTGTGTATATCATCTTTGGCCAGGGTCCATGGGATTTTGACAGTTGGCTGCAGGCAAGGTTGTCTGATGAAAAAGTTAACCAGGAGGCAAGATGAGCCGTTCTCTGCAACACTTTCTCTCTTTGGTCCAGAGGTCAAAGGATACACCAGAAGAAAGCTTGTGAATGTCCCCTTTATATCCAGCAGTCCCGCAGAACAGTCCTGCAAGAGGGTTCCTGAAGGAAAACACGTTTGAAATGCATCCATTTCTTGTTTCTCCTCTCGCCGTGCAAACCCCGCCTCTCATTCCCTCGGTTTTATGCGACAGCACCATATGGAAGAAATTTGGTTCAGCTCTCCTGGAAATTGTGTTGAAAATTTCATCTGCCAAGATGATTTCGCATCTGAAATGGTCCTGTGTTCTTTATGAAAGTGCACCGGATGTAAACCGAACAAATGCTTGACAGGAAGAGGTCAAAACGGGGCCAATTTATTTTTAGGATTTATGTTGCTTTTGAATTTGCACCAGATCTTTGAAAACGTTTGATTTATTAGCACTGAATCACACTTAACATACTGTGCATGCCAAGAAACATTTGTCATTTCTGACTTGAATACATGGAAAGCAGGAAACATTACAATTGAGGTTTGAAACTTTCAGTTGAATTCATTACCCCTCTGGATCGCAGCTCTCTCAGTAGTCCCTTTGTTCTAGACAAATCTGGAAAAGTCAATGAGGCAAACGATACGAGCGTAACTGTCCACTGTACAGATTGTGGCGCTGCATAGGAAGCTACTTTTACAACCTGACACAATTTAGGTTTTTATTGTTTGATTTATATGTCGAAAGCTTTGTAGACTCAGATGTTTTGATGACTGCATATTAAGAACTGTTGTGTAACTCTCAAGGAGGCCTTAATCTGTGGATGTATTACTGAATGTTCTGAAGATGAACTCAACTGTGACGACTGCAAACAATGACATAGGAATTTTTGTAAAAGTTCATTTATTTATATAAAAAAAACAACCCACAATAACTGTAACAAACATGATTATGCTGTTGGCAAAGCAAACCAGATGTTTATAGTTTGGAGAAAGCAAAAACAATAAGAAAAGCAAATACAAAAAGTATAATAAAAGCAAACTTTGATTTCTGACACAGAAAAAGCCAATTGTGTACCATGCAAGGCTCATTGGCTGGACGTATGAGTGCTCAGCACCCTTTTTCAGAGATAAAAATTACACTTTCATTCAGTGCAGTTTGCATAAAAATGCACTCCTGGCAAACAATTCAGTGAATTTAAAGAATCACGACACTTTGGGAAAGTTTCTTGGGTATAAATAGATCAAACATGTAGATGAAAAGCAGGCAAAGGTAGAGAAGAAAGATGCCGCGTAACTTTAGGTCTTGCATCTTTTAATCTTTAGCTGCTCCTCTGTAACATACACTAATATACAGTCAGAGCATAAAGTGTTTCCACACACAAGATGTTTAACACTCACATACTTTATTGCATTCACTGCAATTAATAACTGGAGAGAGGTTGATTTGGAGCGCTCTGACAATAGTGTTTCTGAAATATGCAACCTAATTTATATTAATACAATGCATAATGTGTCCCGCACAAAAAAAAGCAAGATATTACATTGTCAATGCTTTAAAATCCTCCACATGTTGTTTAACAGTGCATCTGCCAGCTATGAGCTCTGTCCAATGTTTGGAGAGTGTTTGTACTGCCACTGAATCATACTAACAAAAGACAAAGGTAAAAGTTGGGGGTTCATACAGGTAACAGAGACAGTTATTCAGAGAGGAGGATCATATCAGACTAATGGGGCGAAACAAGAGTTCAGGAGCTTTAGATGAAGATCTCCTCCTCCTGTGAAACCGTTTAAGTCCTTTATCTCAGAGGCAGTTAATCCTTCACTTTAGTTCATCTGAGGACACACAATAGGTCAAGTGAAAGCCCTCCCCTCCCAACATACACACACACACACACACACACACACACACACACACACACACACACACACAAGGATAAGGATGTAAATAGGCATGAATGGTCTCTTTGTAGTCTCAATAGCACAGGTCAATTCTACCATTAACTAAAATGGTGAAATTGTTGGAGCAACAGAATGGCCAAATTTGGTTGTGGAGTTTCTTAAACTTTGTTATGTTCCTTTAGAAATAAGTATATGAGTTAGACTGAAGGCACTGAGAATAATCTAAATCAAAATGACTTCTGCTGTTGTTGCTGCCTTTTCCCCAAGCTTTCACACACAATCCTTTCAATTTGCTCTGTCATTGACATACATCATAGGGAGCAACACCTGGTTTACACACAACTAAAAAAGAAAAAATTATTTTTTTAGTCTCTTGGTGAGGACCTTTTTAAGTGGCGGATTCTTCCGGTCCTGCGTAGTGTCCTGATCTGGGTGAGTTTGGGGCGTCTTTGGCTCATATATCTGTTTGAGGCTGAGGGTCTGCTGCTCCTTCGTTGTTTCTCGTTGGGCCTGGCGTAACTGACGTTTCATTGTCTTCACCTTTTCCCTCAGGTGGTCGTTGGCTTTCTCCAAGGAGCGCACCTGCTGGGAGAGAGTCCGGACCCTCTCCTCCTCCTCGAACAGAGCCTTCTGTACGGCCGAGCACAGCAACTGTGAATAGAGGAGTAAAAGCTACAAGTCTGATTATTGCAATTTTAACAGTAAATACATTTGAAATATCACAAGGACCTTTTGATTAAGCGCACTTTAGGCAAACATTTGAGTGACTGTGACCCATTTAAACACTCATACTAGCGATCAATTACTCAAAGAAGGCCAGTATCAATTATATTTTGCAATATTCCCAATAGATTTTTCCTCTTGCACTGGCATTTGAATGACATTTATATTCTGAATTTTATTCCATTACGGCTCATACTAAATACTAGAGTCAGATTGAATGTTTTTATAACATTTATGGCATCACACGTGACAGATCTGCTGTTTTTGATGTTGGATTTCCTTTGGACATGTGATAGAACACACTCTGGCCTGCTCTTTGGGATTACAACCAGTGCCAACAGCTCGTAAGTCTTTCAGCATACTCCACTGTTTGTGTATGGGTGAGACAAAAAACACTGTTTTTGGCAGCTTGTAGCCTAAAAATAAAGAAAAACTTAAACTTTTCTTGTTGTGGAACACTTGGAAATGTATCTTAAGAGAACCATTTTATTGCATGCCCTTTCTTTATGTACCAGCCAGTGTCTATAAGCCAAAAACGACACACACTGTAGCTCCAGGTAGGGACCAAGATGAATCTAAAGGTAAAGAAAATGGCTACACAACTCTGTCTGTTTCAGTCAAATGCCACTGCGAGATGAAACCCAACATGCCTGCGAACCTGCGACAGATGATCCAAAGGCCCGGACCTTTCATAGGTGAAAAAATTAGCTCCAGCTGCCTCTGACTGCATGCCTGTCTGCCTGAGTGTGGATTTCCTTCACAGATCCTAATGCTTCCACATGGGCCAGTGTGAAACACTGATGTATATTCCCTGCCATCAGATAACAACCTCTGAGGGTTTTGAGGAAATGTTAAAAATGTGCTGCTGGCTGCCGGCACACATCACTGGTTAGTACATTACCCGCTGTAATATTAGCTGTGGATTTTTCCCATGTGCACTTACTTATGTCCCATAAGGGATTTGAAAGGGGTATGAAACTTTATAATGCAAAGGAGCAGAACAACCCACGTTATGTAAAGCAGAGGGTGTAAAACGGCACATCACTCTTCTGCATTCAAGTATGACTTTCACTCAAACACAAGACACCTTCAGTTGGCTCCGATGTCCACGCTTACAGTGTTTTTATAGGCTGAGCTGCAGTGTGGACAAATATTTATGTAATTATGCTTTAAAAGTCTGGAGTTGAGACTGAGATGCAGACATACAACATAAACCTGCCTCTGAGTAGTAGACATATTTTCCTTATCATAAGCTTTTGTGCTTTATCAATGTGACATTCAATTTAAGAGGCAAGAAAGGTACAGCCATCCATCCATCCATCCATCCAGATGTTCTATTCATCTATCTATCTATCTATCTATCTATCTATCTATCTATCTATCTATCTATCTATCTATCTATCTATCTATCTATCTATCTATCTATCTATTCATGCATCCATCCATCCACACACCCCCCTCTCCAGTAATGTTTTCCAGCATTTCCTGGGTCTACCCCAGGTTGAACATGCCAGGAAGACCTCCGACAGAAGGCGTACAGGAGGACTCATGATCAGACACTCGAATGGTTCGGGGACATCAGAATTGCTTTTCTTCTCTTGGCAAATGATGTGGTTCTGTTAGTTTCAGCAGACCATGACCTTCAGCAGGCACTGAAGCGGTCATGATGAGAGTCAGCCCCTCCATGTCTGAGGTCACGGTTCCCTGCTGGAAAGTGGTGGACTATTCCCTCCAGGTGGGGAGTGAGTTGCTGCCCAAAGCGAGGGAGTTGAAGTATCTCGGGGTCTTGTTCATGAGTGAGGTTAACATGAAGCGTGGGTGGACTGGCATTGTGTCAGCAGTAAGTCGTTGTGCTGCAGGTGGAGCTGAGCCAGAAGGCAAAGTTTTTGATTTACTAGGTCTTTGTTCTAGCCCTCACCTATGGTCACGAGCTTAGGTAGTGACAGAACAAATAAGAGTGCGGATACAAGCTGCTGAAAAATGGTAAAGCTGTATTACACACATGCAACATAAGCACACAGACAATAATTGAGTATTTCCACATGAGTAAAAGAGCATGTTACATAAGCTAATTATATTGCTAATTACAGCTACATCGAGAACTAAAATAACAATAGCAGACAGAGTTAAAGAGGCTACAGGCTCAATTAAAGCAGTTATATGCAGGTACGTTTGGGTATTATTGAGAACAGTTTTCAAGTTACAGAGTAGAATTTTGACTTTAAGGTGACTTTGGAAATTAGACCACTGCACTAATCAGAAACAGTCCTTGCGTCATTAGTTTTGATGTATTGTTTCATCAGCATTACCCTATCATTTGGGCCGGTTAAGTATGGACGAGAGTTCCAGAGCAGCGAAGATGAGATACGAGATGGCAATTCTCCATCAAGGGTTTTGTACATAAACATGTACCAGTGATTACCACATCTGGAAAATCAAATGTATTTATCATAAAATGAAGCAGTGAGCATTTGAATTACCTCATCCCCAAACTTCAGAGTGAACGTTTTAGCAGAGTGTGACGGCATCAGTGAATCATATCTACAGAATGCAGAATTGAGAGGAAGACTCAGGCAAGTCAAGCTCACCTATGTGATATTTAAAGGGTACCTTCAGGAACTAGAGGACACACAAGAGGAACTTTTGCAGAGTGAGAATTGAAACTTCTGTAGAAACTGCCTTTCTTTACTGGTTGTTTGGGAATTTCTTCATTCATTCATTTTTAGGTATTTAGTGCTTATTACCTGAAGGTTGAGTGCACCAAGTGTCTGGACCAGCGTGTGTGTTTAGACACTATAGTTCAAACTCCAAAACCACTTGTTCCGACATTTCCCAGAGTTCCACGCAACTCTGTGCTATGTTCCATAGCTCTCACTTAAGACCCTCCTCACGTGGTAAATGCCCACATCCTCAGTATTTGACTGGCCCCAAAATGGATCCATGTGGCACACCCTCAGTACCCAGCAGGATTTTATCAACTCTGATTTCATCCAAACACAACTGCAACATGGACAAAACAAAAGAGTTTATGTTTTAGGCAGGACCAAAGCCTTTTCCGCCTCTTTCTCCCCATCTCAGAGGAGGCGTATTTGAAACCATTCTGAGGAAAAACAGATGGGTGTCTGCACATGTTGAGTATGAAAGAAAATTTTTTGCTAAGAGCACGTTAGTTAACAGATGCTGAAATCTTGTGGACAGCAGTTAGTTTTGTCTTTGTCTCCAGCCATCAAGTCAGGACACAGTTCAAGGCCCTTAAACAGCCATATTTGTGCATTTGAGTTGGGAAACTGAAACTGTGGGAAAAAACCCTTGTTGCTTGTTAAAATAATGTTTTTATTGCTGGCACTGTCTGGTGTTAAATCTTAAGATGACTGTGTACCATTTAATTTACTGTATTTTGGTTGATACTGGGCTATAAAACGTTATCTGTTCTGAAGTGATTTTAGGTCAGTTGTCCAAACAATGGTTGCGCAGTACCAGTAAAAACAATGTCTGTTTTTTATTTTGCTGGGAGGAAATCTAATCATGAGAATGATGTCAGAAAGCAGCGCTGATATCTAAATGTTGCTCTGTAATTATAATCACAAGCCTGACCCAAAAGTTTACATTTAATGGAAATACAAACCATGTTTTCATTCTCTTTATGGCAGAAATGTGCTTAAAATGATTGGAAACAGACAGAAGAGGACTGACCTAAAAAGGGGGATTATGCCAAAGGTTTAGATTCATTAAGGGGGTTAAAGCAGTGGTGAGTAACTGGAAACCATTTATGTAGTGACACACAGACTCTGAGACGAGATGCAGGAAACATACAGAGTGAAGGATCACCTGGTGTTAGTCTTGGCCATTGGTGTTATTATTATGGTGTTCATTTTGAAACCTGACATGCATCAATAAGAGTGTCATAAGCATTAAAAAGAGTAGTGACTTTTAGAGACTCTCACATTGTCATCAATCTGCATTGTCCTGTGTAATCCTGGAGCTACTTTGTGATTGAGAGTTGTAATTTACTTTTATGATGTATCCACTTTCCCTGGTTTTACTTTAGTTAGTGATTTTCTACATTTCCATAAATTCCTTTAGTATCCTCCAGAGGGTGGACATGAAATTGTTGCACTGGCTATGTGAATGGGTGGAAAGTCAGTTTTTTCAGTCCAAAAAGGATCAGTTGCCCTCTCTACTACTACATATTCATCATGTCTTGTGTCTGCACTTGTGTTCTGGTCAACCAGTGTTACTGTTTTCTTTCTTTTGATTGTTGAACGTCGTGTAAAACAGCACTTGATGTTTGACTCTTAGGGACACTGGACATGTCTCCACATGATGTCAGCTATTCTACACCAGGGCTCTTGTCTTTTGGAATAAGAAAATACTCCATTAAACAACGAAATGGTTTGCCAAACTGATGGGAAAAACATGTGTTTTTTTAAATGTTTTTAAATGGATTTTTCCTTTCAACATAGGGAGTTCTTTGTGGAGCAAAAAAACTCAGGAAATTTGTGTTTGGTTTCCCATGCATTAAGAACATATTTAACTTCATAGTATTCCTTTGAAAACAACAGGATGCAACATTAAATCCTTTATGTGTGTACCACAGAACCTCAGGCTGTTGGGGCTCCTGTCTTTTTCCCAAGTTGTTTGTGTAGCCATGAATACACAATAACTGAATCAAAATAGTCCTTATCACTCAATGAGCGTGAGAAAGGAATTTCAACACCAGGAACTGGTTTATGGTGGCGGTTGTGATGAGCTACGTACCCGGCTGTCCTCCTGAGCCTCCCACTCTGGGGTGTAGCGGTGGACCTGAGTACCAGACGTGCAGTTGGAAAACTGGAACAGGCTGGCAAACATGCGGTGGACCTCTGCAGTGTCGGGAAAGATGGGGTCCTGAAAGTTCACTCCATGAGGGACAATGTTGTAGTTCTCATCCATCCTAAAAACAGAAGCAGATACCACACACACACACACACACACACACACACACAATTGGAACAAGAAATTATAAATTAATGTCATCAAGAGTCCATTTAAATGTAAGCAAATGGACAGGTTTGGCCTGTTCATCATATGAAGCTGACAGACACATGTCAACAGTAAAAGTTTGAAATGTTTGAGAGGAAAAAACCTCCTTGCAGAACTGTTTACAGGCCGGGTTTATTTTTATGCAAATTCAAGCATTATGTGGATGAGGCAAGCCAGCAAATTACAAATCAAAGGGATTTACTGTGCATGTTTCATATCTTCTCCTACCATGTGAAGTGTGTGAGGGAGGAAGTCTTGAAGCAGCATGTTTCCATACATCTGGATTCCATCTTGTATCCCTTGAGGGACGTCAAATTTTTGGTTGTCCCTATCAGAGACTCTGTGTGCGTGCGAGCGTGCATGCGTGCGTGTGTGTGTGTGTGTGTGTGTGTGTGTGTTGAGAGAGCACAAAGAAAGTTGATGTTTTGCTTCAACTGAGAAGGTCAAAGGTCAAGTATAAGCACAGTGACCGGGGAGGTCAGAAGGAATTGTGGATCCAGAGGAACTTGTCTACATTCAGTGCACGTAACACAGTGCAAAAGCCTTACAAGCATACCTTAACATGAAAAAACCTTCAGTCTGAGTGACAGGGATGTTTCATCTGTTTTAAAGCTTGGTATTATGTTGTTTTCTTTTCGCAGACAAGTTAAAAACTCTTCAAGCAGTGAGATATAGACAGGTTTTTACAGCGAATACATTGCTCAGACAGAACGCTCAATCTGTGTCATCATTCAAGGTCCTGAGGGAGATCCTCTGTTGCATTTTCCTCCACGCTAGGCTCTGATTCACCTCACCCTGGAAGCTTATACTCATGATTGATTGGAAAGACTATTCTGGTCTGAGATAGTGGTGTTGTTGTTGGTGCTTTTACAACAGGAAATAGACGTCCACTGGAGACTGCAATGGGAATTTCTCAGTTTTGGCTTGTTCGTGCAGTGTCTGGGTCTCGGTGTTGCAGAGCGGCCACAACAGCACTCCTTTGAAACTCTACACCGATCTGTTTTAGGTTTATGATGGGGACTCTCATGTTAGCAAGAATGTCACAGAGCAGGGCATTTCTTTAGCTGTCTCTCATCTCTTTCAACCAACTGAGGGGCAATGTTCACGAAAGTTTATTTTTACGCATTAGGAATATTTGCATGACATATCCAAAGAAAGTGATTGTGATACATTTCTACAGGTTTCAATACCAGCATCTCAATGATCAATTGAAGGAATAGTGTTAGATGAGATCAAACCACTGCCACATTTCTACAGTAAATATGAGGCTAAGACCAGCAGATGGTTATCTTAGCACAAAGACTAGAAACAGGAGAAACAGCCAGCCTGGCTCTGTCACCACCACAGCTAATCAACACCTTATGTGTCCTGTGCTTTTTCCATGCAAAAACTGAAGTGTAAAAACAGCTAGTTGGACAGAGCCAAGCTAGCCATTTCTTCCTGTTTGCAGTCTTTATGCTAAGCTAAGCTAACTGCCTGCTGTCTGTAGCATCTTGATGAGACTAGGATGGACTGATGGAATTTGTTGTGTTATCCCTGACAATGTCTCATGCGCTTGTATTTTTTTTTTTACTACTGTATTTGAATTATGTCAAATAAATCGGACCAAACCAAAACTCATTAATCATCAAAATAACACCCATCTGACCTATGTTGGGTTTCCCATTGGTTTCCATCCTTTGTGGGCTAAAGACTTCCACAAAGGGAAATGTTGGGGGGTATTTTCAGTGCATTGCTCTCTCCATTATATCCCCGGTAAACACTGCAAGAAGATTACTGCTTTGGTTTACTGGAGCAATTGTTGTGCTTTAATTATAATGAGGTCTGCATTCAAACCGAGCCCTGTTCTGACTCTAGCTTCAGGAAGTTTCCGATGGTGGTCACTTGGCTGATTACAGGGATAACGTCCGGATGTTTTCACCGTCACATCAGGGGACAGCAAAGCCATTCCAGGAGGCGTAATTAACGAGTGATATCATCTTAAATGTCTTTTAACTGTTAGCAATGCACACATGTGAGCGCGACTCTGTGCATGTGATGCGTAACATAGGCTATAAAGAACACTATTGTAGTTGGCCCTGCTGCAGACCTTCATATAGGACAGCCAAACATTACACTTCAGGAATGCTGTTCAGTGCCCCCCTCTGAATATCTAACTCTTCATTGGTTTGAGAGAAAAGGCAGAATATGAGAGAAATATCACCAGGGCCTGTCAGCACACGTCCCTTTCATTGAGCGGCACACTGGTGTGTTTCAGCAAGACAAAAGGTGGTCCCACCAACCGTCAGTGTGCCGATAACTCTCCTGAGTGAAAATTCTTTGTAGGTTCACCTTCAAGCTGTTGGGAAATGTCTGGCTCTGTAATTACACTGACTGGAATGCAATAGATGTTTCCTGAGCAACACTGTTGTTTCTGTCCAACACAGACATTTAAGAATTAAGCTGCCACGTACGTTTTTGAAATCTGAGGAGCAAATTTGGCAGGTTATTAAATATACCATTAACCTGAAGTCACATGGACAGACACTGATTAAATGAGAGCATGTGAGGACGGTGCCAGTCCTCGGCTTATGACTGCAAATGTTCCTTCCTGGCTGACGACTGCTTGAATCCCCTTTACTGCCTTTCATGACAGATGTCTGCAGGTCTGAAGAGTCGCTTTTTTCAACTGGAGAAACAGGCCAGACACAGAGAGGAGGAGAGGTTCAATCCACTATACTCATAGAAAATACATTCCTGGAGTGTCCTGGCCAACTACTGATTAAGACAAGCAATATACAGTGATGACAACATCGCCGGTGCTACAAGACTCTCCGCCTTCTGGACGACCAAACTACTGAATACCAATCACTGATATTGTGTGAGGATGATTCTTAATTTCTTTTTCAGAGATTTCCCAAAGGTTACCAGCCGTTTAAATGACTGACCTTCACTCCTCCAGTTTAAACGTATAACTTTCATAGATGTGTATGATGAATGCATCAAAGAGCTCCCAAGCTCTGAGGGCCAGATAGTGGAGCCAAAGATGACATAATTCAAGTGTCTCATTGTGAGACTTGGAGACAGACAGAAGCCTTTTTTGGTTTCATCCAAAATAAATGAAAACTACTACCAAATGCACATGTGAGCTCCCGATCTTTCATATTCACATTGAACATGCTTAACATTGAATTTCCAGTTTGGATGGATGAGATGACTCAATCACTGGATATCTCGAGGAGGGACTGACGGTGGAGCTCCACCATTAGTACGTGACATAAACATTTAGCTTTGCCAAAGACAACTTCACATCACATGCCTGACATTACTCTCCCCGTTTATTTCCCACATTGATGGAGATTGAAATAGAGTGTGTCCTTTCCTCTTGCAGTGTAAAATCATACAATCACTCATGAACTTTTTGCCATTCATGGTAATGCATTCCAATAAAACGGAGGCAGCCCTGTCACAGGCCTCTTCACTGGCTGAGTTTACAAACTGTCTTCACAAAACTGACGCCAGATTCTCAAGTACCCAGTGACATTTGTATAACATTAACTTTTATGTGAAACAGAAAATGACTCATTTGCTTGTGCACATTGATCTCGACCAACATTTGAACAAGAGGGGTCATCCATGTCATCTCTGGGCAACAATCACATAGTCAGACCTCCAACTGTCAACACACACATAAAGCCTATAATAAAAAGCCTACAGTCCAAACGAATGGCTCTTTCTTCTATTAGAAATTAATAACAAAAAAGTTTTTATAACTTTATTTACTGATGCATACGTGGATTGGCTGAATGTTCCTGGGAGTGAATAAAATTTAATGCATTTATTTATTATTATTTATTTATTAGAATAAATCCCATTTATGTTGCATTGATTATATCAATGTATATATTGCTGGGTTTCTCACCTTAGAAAGAAGTAGTAGTTGTTG
This sequence comes from Chaetodon trifasciatus, assembly GCA_037975065.1. Classification (NCBI taxonomy): domain Eukaryota; kingdom Metazoa; phylum Chordata; class Actinopteri; order Chaetodontiformes; family Chaetodontidae; genus Chaetodon; species Chaetodon trifasciatus. The sequence goes on along the minus strand of JBBMOE010000019.1, from coordinate 3,778,056 downwards.
TTTTTGGTGACACTGTAGGAGAAGCACGGGAAGTAGCCCAGGCCTGTGACATTGAACCTGGAGCCGGCGGGGACCTCCAGCATGCTGCCCCACGCCTGGTCGCACAGCAGCTCAATCTCGGCGGAGAAGAACAGGTCGGTGTCGTACTGCCACGGCAGGTAGTTGTACACACTGTAAGACTCCTTGTGCAGTGCCAACACCTTGGCAAAGACTATGATCTGCGCCAGCTCGGCACGGCACGCTTCTGTCTGCGGTCTCCAGTCGTGGGGCAGCTGACATCCCCAGCTCCCATCGGGACCGACCGTTGCCAGAATAAACGCCAAAATAATCCACATGATCCGGCAGAGAGGAGACGACTGTGGGTCTGAGAGGCGCACCGACGGAGAGACGCACACGATGGTGCTGATGGAAGAACTCACGAAAAAAAAAGACTGCAGGGCTCTCACACCATGTGTATACTTACACCAATGCGGACTCAACTACTATTCACAGTAAGTCAATTTAAGCAAAGGTTTTTAAAGAACAAAATAGCCCCGGACAGTTGGTAACTTCTCTGCTCTCTGCGGTCTTTGCTCCCTCCTCCAGCCTCAATACCTGAGATCAGTGGATCAGCCCATTCACACCAGCATTCCCTGCAAAAGCCCTGTCTCTCACCTTTGAAATGAGAGCCCCAGCAGCAATTAAAAAGTGTGTTTTCAGGATAGCGTGTGAAATTTCCAAAAAGATTAGGCGGCGTTTAAGGCAACGACAACACAAAAAGAAACATCTTGAACTCTCTATAACACACGATAACAGGCAAAGTTTAGAAATGAAATTTAGGAAAGATCAGTGGCGTCCTCTGGTGACAATATGCAAAGACACAATGGCGACAGAAGGCTATAGTTGGAGTTAGTAGGCTGTTTCACCGTTATGTGAACACACTTTTAAAGTATTCCGGTATCATACTCCAGGCGCATTATGTTCAGCTGGTATTAAAGTATGATAGATAGACGTGTTGATAGGCTGACAGCTTACACGGCGTGCGTGCGTGAACCTTACGTCAAAGCACCTGACAGTCATGACCCCGGGCTAGAGATACAGATCGTAGGGCCAGTGGCGCAATGGATAACGCGTCTGACTACGGATCAGAAGATTCTAGGTTCGACTCCTGGCTGGCTCGTCTTTTCGATGATGTTCCAATATGTATTGTGTATTTAGGGTGATAACGCAACATAAATCATCGTAAACCATTATCGCATCCATATTAATTTTATATTATTTTTCTCAACTATGAAACACAGCACATATTTGTTTAAAAGTGCAGGTGTATTTGACGCACTGACGAAACTGAAATCATCGTTCTTAACGACCTGGGAATGAGACTCAACAGTCAAATGTCTCTCTCCAGAATTGTTTATTGCAGCTTTAAAATTTGAGTTAAACCCGGAAAATAAGTGATAAGTAAATAAATAGTAGGATCTCTGGACATAAGATAGAAGAATAGAAGTTTGTATGGATGTCTTCATGACGGGCCAGTGGCGCAATGGATAACGCGTCTGACTACGGATCAGAAGATTCTAGGTTCGACTCCTGGCTGGCTCGAATTTTTTGAAGATTTTTGTCCAGTGTTCTTCATTCTTTATGTGTATATGAACCATCTGATGACGTTGTGGTTTGCAATCAGCACCGTACACTCACACTCTGTAACTACAATGATACACAGTAACGTGAGCGATACAAAAATGGACATCACAGCAGCCACAAATACACCTCTAGGTGGCAGCATTGCCATGCATCAAGGCCTTAATGCCTTGAGAGTTTTAGTACAGTTGGCCTCTATTCACTTACATTTATTTCATTTATGTAGATGATTGATGCCAATGACTTCAAAATCCACTCACTTAATGATCCATAATTTCTGCTTCTCTTCACTCAGTTAAACAATTATATGGAAAGCACTATTTGCACAACAATAACAATTAATACAATTATAGGCACTGACTGCTGATTTCACCTGAGGCCCTTCTGATAATTATTTGATTAGGATTAAATTAATTTAATTGTTCGAAGCTACATTGCTCAAACACTGGAATTACAGACTGTACCTGAATGCTACAGTGGCAGTTAAGGTTTTTCTGTAATATTCAGATGCCGTTGTAGTGAGTCATAGTGAATCATAACCCTTCATACTGCAACAACAGTTACTCGTCACACAAAGTTTCTACATTTTGAATAGACCTTCAAAGTGTTGAACCTCTTTCCAAACCAAAAGCTATTCTTAGGACTACATGCAAACAGACACACAAACATTTTTCTCACCACTCGCCAAAGGCCTTCAAAACACAGCACTGATAGACATGATGTGTTCTTCACACTCACACACATTCGTTCCCTCCCCATCACTCAGTCCAAATCCATCCGATGGTTGTTGTCCCCTTGGGAATGCTGCCTGGATGGAGGTGGGCGTGGGGATTTCTCAGGTGTCAAACACAAAGTGCCAGGAGCGGCAAGGGGCCACAACATTCAAGTGTATGAGAGTCTGCATGAAGGACATGGCTGCAACACTGCTGACCGTGATGCTCATGATGCCCTACATCTGTGAAGGAGGTGAGGTGCTTTGATGACAGAGCATGACTGATATTTCAAACTCTCTGCTATTATCTGGAAAATGAATGCATCTGTGTCACCTGTTTATGCCATAGCACTGCTGAGAAAATCGACAGCAATGGACTTCCTTCAAAAAGTTAGAGAGAAACGCGCATCAGAGTGTTTTCCTGGAGGCTGCAGCAGAGACGTCAGCGAGGCTGGAGAAATGGTAGAGACGAATGTAGGATATGTAAGTGCTCTGTCAATTGTACTTTCTGTCATGTTTCATGCTGACAGAGGATTCCCTACACCAAAGATGAAAGCATAAAAGCATTTATAAGTACACTTTTGAGGTACTTGTACTTTACTTGAGCATTTCTACTTCACTACATTTCAGAGGGAAATATTGTACTTTTTACTCCAGTGTATTTGTCTGATGGATACAGTTTGTGGTTACTTTTTACAGGTTCAGGCAAATACAAAATATAAGTAATACTCCAACAATTAACTAATAGCAGTATACAAAGTATTCTGAAATAGACCCACTTTTACTGTGCATTTTAATGCATCAATTACACTCCAATTATATTAATTATTCTGAAATTGCCTATTCTGCATAATAAGTACTTTTTGCACTTTTACTATATTTTGATAATATTTCTGTGGTTGCTTAAGTAAAAATTTTTAATTCAGGAGTTTAACAGAGTGTTTCTACACTGTGGTTTTGCTACTTTGACTTCAATAAAAGATCAGAAAATTTCTTCCACCACTGCATGTACCTGCAAATAGATTCCACAGATTTTACAGAGTTTGTTTTTTCAGCTCCTTACACCACTGGTTAGTGGTGTCGTGTGGATGCGCAGCTGTCTCTCTGACAAACCAGAACCTCGTCATTGTTATTTTCAAGATTCAAAACCTGGAATTGTCACACTTTGAAGTTTGATTATTTCAGAATGTGTTCAGACTGAAAGTCCTCACACAGAATTTCCCTCTGCAAGAGGAAAACAAGTGTAAAATGTCAGTAACTACAGACGATATCAACAGGAAGATTTCGATTAAAAGTGGGCCATCAGTCTGTTCGGGCTGCTGGGTCTCTGCACGGAGGGCGAGTCTATCTACATGAAACTAAACATCATGATTAAAGACCACGTCCAGAGACATGGACTAACACTCAAGAGCTGAGAGGCCCTCCACTGTTCGGCAGGGATAAGGTGAAACTGAATCAAGCGAGTCACTGAGGCATTTACCATTACTGTGTTCTTACATACCAGGCTTGCAATCTGAAGACAGAGTGAAGCCAGGCCATTAACATCGACTTTGTTACTTAGTGCACCTGTTGCAAATATCAGGTGACCAGCATGAAAGCCAGCAGAGAGAGGGAATGTGATCAACCAGGGTTTCTGTCATGTTGTGGAACGTTTAGGTGCGTGTTGTTGAGACCGTCACTGAAAAACATGCCTCATGGATACTATTAGCAATCAGAGTTAACATTGCTTTGAACAATGTACAAGTTTGGAATAAATATAACAACTTCTTTGTAGGAGGAGAGTTCCAGTATGCTGTATAATGGAGGTGCTTCCCAGGAGGAAATAAACTATGTAAGCTGAAATAGTTTGGTGTTGAATTTTAACTTCATTATGTTGTTTTAAAATAAATAAAAGTTCTATTATTATTTATGACTAAAACCATTACGACAAAAGCTAAAAACCATTTTTGTCTTGCAGCAGAGCCGTGGAGGGGAAGCTGTGGTGGATGAAGGATCTGGGATGTAGCCAAGAGGGAGAGCACGAGACAGCAATGCTGTTGTTATTGGCTCATGGTCAACTTACAATATATTAAAAATATAAAATATAATCACCAAGATGAAACACTGAACAAAGGATTTATCTGATAAAGATTTCTTTCAAGAATTAATTTGCATGCCTGATTTCCTTTCTTTTAAGATAATACATTAACAACAGTGATAAGGAAGATTTTTCTGTTACCTCCATTTGTAATTGTTTTAAGTTTAATACTTGATACTGTTACTTGGTACAACTCAGTAGGTTGGAAATAGAAAACTTCTGTAACACAGTTTCAATATACATATATAACCAAATATTAAGGTGTATTTCCTAACTGTCTCAGTAGTTTACAAAGTACATCAATATTAGGTCAATTTTGTTGTAAATTACAGCTAACATTTAAATGTGGATATGTTAATGTAAACTAACTTTATTTTAATAAATGTATATCATATTCATGTTTGTTCATGTTGTCTTGTTTTGTAATACATGGAAGATACAGATGGGTGACAAATGAAAGGAAAACTCCTGTAACATTGAGTGTCTTGATAAGATGTTGGGCCACCGTGAGCCACCAGAGCAGTTCCAGTGTCTCCCATAGGTGTCCATTTGGATTGAGATCTGGTTACTATGAAGGCTATATAAGCATTCTGGATGACTCACATCATGTTCATACTCATCAAACCATCAGTGACCACTCATATCTCCTTGATGTTATATGTTTCTCTGCTGAAAGCTGTTTTTTATTTGTTACCAGTCTGTATGTTATGAAGCATGTTTACCCACTAAATAATCCACAAATTGGCATCTGACAGGATCACTCCCTTTGATGAAAAAAAAAATCATTGTCAAAGTATCCACAGAGGTTATACTGCTTCTTTATTGCTGCCTTTCAGTGTTCAAAAACACAACTCCTAAGCCATTCATCATTTTGAACTGTAATTACAAGCTAATACTGTCACAGGGTGTGTACAAAATGCAGAATTTATCTCTTGGGAGTGTTCAGAAGCTTGTAACAAACCAGTGTGTGGTCATTTGGTCTGCAATCTGTACCCTGTGTCCTGTATGCTTTGTTGATTTCATTAGGGGTGGGTCCATCTTCTGGTTAAAACAATCCAGGGAATTTGCACAAGCTCAGTTAACCCACTGAATAATTGCCTTAGAAGGAAACAGCTTCCTCACTGACAGGATAAACAGCAGCTGGTGCCGTGACCTGCAGCATTTAGCAGTTCATTCATATTTGTGAACTCTGGATGTTTTCTGAAACAAAGAATGTCATTGTCCTCTGTGTGGTTTCTATTTATAAGTCACCCTGTAAAGAGGACTGAAAGTCTGCTCCAAGCATTTCACATTCAATCAAATCTACAGAAATCATGTTTGTCTGTGTGGACTTCTTCAAATAACAACATCTCGCCAGTTTAGGCAGCTTAAGCAGTGAAATAGGTGTCGAAACTTTCTTCTGACTTAAAAATACACGATGTGAAGTTTTAGTTCCCATGCTGTAACGTTAAGTCACATGCTGATCACGGGCTGTCCTTGCATATCTATGAGCAAAGGTATGAATGAACCGTGAAAACAGACACATTTGAGGCATTACTCTTCTAGTTTTATGTCTAACGTAACATCTTACATATTTCCAAATATGGGCCCCCTTTAATGTTATTATCTAATCAAATTTAAGCGTTATTAATAGCAGCTATAAACACACGGGACGGCCAACTGCCTCTTTAATGTTGCCTTCAAGTGCTGATGATAAACTCACGCTTTTACACTGAAGTGGCAAATACCAGCTTTTTGATCCAATAAAAAATGTACCACAAAACATCAGCCGGCTTTAGATGATAACTTACTGGGAATGAAGTAGCATAGACTCATTCTGTGCACTGTCGCACGGTGAATAAGGAATAATACAACAAGAGAAACTGGCATTATAATTTGCGTTTTACACGTAGTAAAATTTGTTATATAAACTGCAATGTCTTAATATCAATTGTCATCGCATCTTGGTATATCGAAGAGAAAAGAAAATTCCCTTGTTTCTTTTCTTATTTAACGCATAAATTGTCTGTCATTTGCCTACGTTTTACGTCTCCCCTTTTCCGACACCACCGGAAAGCAACATAACAACCGACAGCAGTAACTGTTACGGCTTGACACTTTAGTCTACAGACAACAGCGGCGGAGTCGTTCAAAGAAAGTTCATTTCACAATGTAAGTGTACTGTGTTTATACAGAAAGTTTTTAGAAATCAAATGTTTCTCGGTCAAACTTGTCTAACATGACGGCCTTCCGGGTAGTTTGGTGAAACAGGATCACAGAAAAAAGCAACGCCCAAAACTTTGCTGCTAGCATGCAACAAGTGCTAGGGTGTTAGTTTTCGATGTTTAACGTTAAGCTGAGCTAGCTGTCGCAGCGAAAATTAGAAACTAGCAACTTTGCCTAACATAAGTTATGTCAACGTCCCTTTGTTAGTGAATCAATAAATGAACCGAAAACATACACGGTCTGCTTGTTAATGGCTGCAGCTGCGTAAACACGAATGTGGGACAATGAGCTTCCATGCTAGTTTTGCCGTCTGTGGTCACAAGCTAGTCGTCTCTCCGGGTCCATTTTTTGTTTGTTTGGCTAATCTAGCTAACATTAACAGTGTGTAAAGTTCTGTTAAAAGCAAGCAGGTATCATTTTGTAGTTTAGTAAAGTTGGTGGTTTTGTGTTGCAACTATAACTGGAAATGTCGAGCTACATTAGTACAACGAGGTCAGTTTAGAACAGGAAACGTATTGATGGCTCTATTATCTGTTGTTTGTTGTCGATAATAGTTACGTTATAGATTAGAGAGTTATTAACGTGGAGTAGCTAATGAGGACTGAGTGATGCTTTGTATTTATTATTCAGTGTATAGCTAATCATGGCCAAGTTAGAATAGGAATACAGCATAAAACAAGTCTCTTTAAAAATCTCTTGTTTCCATCTTCATTAACCTCCCCCATCCCTTCATCTGTTCCCACCCCACCCTGTACCACCGTGCACATTAAGTTAGTCTAAGTACAATGAATGTAGTTCAAAATTTACAAGTTCAAACCAAGAACTTCGATGTTCGAAGGTTGTTTTGCTGCCCTGATCAAATCAATCCATAAGAGCATGGTAATAAATTAATCCTGGTTGAAGGCAGTTCCAGGCATAAAATATTCAAGAGGCATTGTACCCAGGAGTGTTTTCCTAATGCCTTAACCGGTGTTGTTAAGTTACGGTTTGGATGTAATGGTGTGGAGAATGGATGTATGACATTGGGCAAGCATTAAGTCATTTGGACCTACTCATTATGCATTTTCATCATCAAATAAGCAGTACAACATTAAAGGGAAACTAACTCCCAGTACACAATTTTTCATACAATTACTGTGACTTTGGATTGTTAGCTTTACATCTGTGTATCTTTATATAAAAATCAAGTCCAGCTGTATTTAAAATGAGATGGACATTTTGTGCTTCTGGAAAATCACAGATTTATTCTAAATGGAGAAGTAAATATAATTGTTAATTCAAACATAGTCACCTTGCTGATATATCAAGAATCTGCAAGAACAATCATCATAGGAACTAAAGAGGTTGTCAATAGGCATTTTACACCACAGACATTTTGGCAAGTTAATTGAGGAAAGGGTGTAGTTATTAGTCACTTGCATAATTGCTACAGACCATGTTGGCCACTTTCAAGGCCCTGTTATTGTGCAAGGTGGCTCACCTGGCATGACTCACTGGAGCACCTAAATGTACTGCAGTCATCATTCCTGTTAATTACAGCTGTGCTTTTTTGCTACGACAAGTCTGAATATCTGCTTTGTAAAAGGTCAATAGAAAACATGGTGATTTCATAAAAATGGGAATTTTGCAGAAATGATGTCATGAGAGATTTGATAAAAATACAAATTGAAGTGGTAAATATACAAAGTGACATTGCATTAAAAGTGAATTATCATTTGATAGGCAGGCAGTGTATGAACAAACTGATTAGTCCGTCGACAGAAAATTAACCATTTTGAGAATCGATCAATCATTTTGAATTATTCTTCAGGTAAAAAGAGCACAGATTCACAGGTTACAGCTTCTCAAATGTGAATTTCCTCAGTTCCTTGTATTGTTATATGATAGTTAAGTAAATACCTCTTGGGTTTTAGACTGTTGGCTGGACAAATCACAACACTTTTAGCTGTCACAGACCAAACAATTAATTGAGAAAAGCTATTTGAATAATTGACAATGAAAATAATTGTTAGTTGCAGTCCTCATGGCTGCCTAATGTATGATGTTTGACATTTACAATATTTTCTACTTGCCCAATTGGGCTAGCGAGTCAGAGTTCTAATTGCCTCTATTTTATTCACTGTGGCCGAGAGGGAAAAACAGACTGTTGGCTTGTTTGTTTTAAATCAGAAATAAAGGGGGTTCTAACGAAGCTGTAGCACCTGCTTACCACATACTCACACTTCTAGACCTGCAGTTCCAGTCTCATCTGACGCCATGATGCCATATGTCGAGGGCACTATTAGCAGCCATAATTTAAAACAGACATTTTCAAGGTGTGCCATCTGCAGTAACTCTTAAGTCTTAATGTCATTTTGACATGTGTTTCACCTGCAGCAAATGTGAGATATCTGCAGTTCCTTGGTGCCATTTTGTGTGTTTTTGAGGTTTTTGTCATTTTACATACGTATCACCTTTAAGCTAAAATGAGATGGGTGATTAAAAATGGAAAATTATCTAGCAACCAAAGCCCAGTGGGTATTAGATACTCAGAAACGGGAATATAAATTAAAACGTGTGGCTATAAACTTAAACTTGTATTGCCTTCATGAGGTCTTGGGTTGGGTTTGGTGTTTGAAAAACAATAGTTTTTCCTCAGGAAATGATGCAGGTCAGGCTTACTAGCATTAGTGCAGTTTAGATAGGGTTGACTGTGATGTGGTCTTGAGTTGACATTTGACAGCTGGAATGAAATGAGGTCTTGTGTCTCACTCCTCGACTTATTCTGTATTTAAAGGGAGGCATCTGCAGCAGTCAGCTATGAAAAAACAGATGTTTATATACTCTGATACACTCTAGCTGGTGGTGATGTTTGCACAGTGTCTCAGCCACTCTGCGACAAGTAACAGCCAGGCTGTAGAATCAACCAGCAGTTGGACAAATAAGTTTGTTTTCTGACTTTGTTATCCAGCAATGTACATCAAGTTTGTTCTAATATTGATACTTAGACAAAGCACTAATAGTATGCTTCCTCATCTTTTGCATGACTCTGTAGTTTCTTGCTTTTTCTAACCCAGTCAATTCAAAGGACTTTGGAGAGAGTGGAGGAAGAAGTTGGCTAGAAAATACGGAAATGTGTCCTTTGTTACTGCTGCCTTCTGCTTTCTCAAATATACAGTGTGTCTAACATAAGCACATTTTCATCCTATTGGTATAATCCTGAAACTAAGAAGGACCATGTTTCTGGAGAAAGAGAGAAGTTGTGTCTCTTTCAGGAGAGAGGCTGGAAGGGTTTGAGTCTGTCAACAGTGTCCTGGTCAGGTCAGTGTAGGTGTTAGTTTAGGGGATGGGGATGATTTAGTTTGTGGGCCTCATGTGAGAATTGGTACAGAACAGCTCTATTCTGCTGTCAACACACACACTTCTTAGCATCATGTTCTTTGTACTTTTTTTAGCCCATACTTTTGCTCCATACTTAGCTTTGATATAATTCTGATATTTCAATTTGGTGAGCATATGTTTGTCAAAAAGACATAATGAAGCTGGTGCCTGTCCTGCAATGGCAGTTTATATTTGTAACCTTATTTGTCACAAGGGATGATACAGGATGTTTTGAACATGGTAAATGTTTTGTGCGTTTTGTTTTTGAAGTTAAGTATGCATGGGTGTGCCTACTTGCGGTATGCACTAACTGTTTTGCATGTTCAGGAAAAGGAGTGATCCATCTCCGGCTGTCTTGACTGCCTTTAAATGTGGGCTGTGGCTAAGTATATGTTGTAAACTGCCACACTTATCTCTTTTACGGAGTTATAATAAATCCTGTATAATCCCTACAGTTCGATGTAAACTCCTTCCACCCATCATCCCAATTTCAGTTATCTATTGTCTATCTTCAGATAAGTGTGGTCAATGCAAAGCAATTCTGTCTCGAGCCACAGGGTGGCAGTAGATAACCAGTTAACATGGCTGCAAAGACCAGGGATGTGTATCAAATCTAGGAATCCCAAACAGATTATCAAAGTAAATAAACACGGTAATTTCCTTGTTCCAGTTTCCATGTTTTATATTTATGTTGTTTCTCAGAGCAGTCTTCCCAAGTTCTTACAAAAGAACAAACTTCAGAAAATAAAACTTCAGAGGCATGCTTGAAGTTTGAGATGGGCTGGATGCATTATGTTATATTCATTTTCTCAAAGATTTTAGCTTTCTATTGTCAGTTATTGACTGTTATGAAACATCGATATGAAGCGTTAATTCTGCAACGAGTCTCATGGCATCCCATTCATTCTGAAGGTACATGACCAACCATCCTGTGTATTCTTACTTTGCAAATAAACGTCTATTCTCGTATTATCCACCCAAGGTTCTCATGTGATTAATGTTTAAATACATACTAAGTGTGTCAGTGTGCTTAATGAGTGCAGTTACTGGCAGAGGCACAAAGTAGTGCATGGGAACAATTTCAATATTTACATAAAGAACACAGCTAAAATGCCCAATTTCTTCCCATCCCCAAATTTAACAGATAATTATTCCCTGCAGCAATGGTTCATTTCAGTTATATGACCACTCAGTATAATAGCGTACTATATTGGTGAGAGATTTTCAACATTATGTAAAGTTTTGGTGTCCATGGCCAGCCCTTTTGTGGGTTCACTTTTGAATGCATTACTGATTTAGCATTTGATCATGTAATTGTATGGGCCTCCCCACAACCTCCCTCAAATTAGAGGTGGTATTTTGTAGCAGACATTTACCTCTAACACAGTCAACCCTCCTTGTTTGAAAAACATCAAGATGTCTTTTACAACAATTTTTCACATTTTAAGATAATTTACTATTTTATTTGATGGAATAATTTAATGGCCCTTCAACATCAGTTTTTTCTTTCTTTTTCTAATTCTCTTTTTTTTTTTTTTTTTAGTTTTGGGGGGGTTTATATTGGCTTTGACTGTGATTTAGGGCTTAATCCAGAGATTAAGAGAGTAAGTGTGATAAGAATGAATTTTTGCGGTTGTGGTTAGTTGTTTACTTCTACTTATTGCCACCTGCAGTCACATTTATCTTAATATGGTAGGTGCAGATTTAGTGACATGATATGCAAAATGCGTTTTTGTGAAATCTCACAGAAGGCTAATAATCTGCACTTTGTCATTTCACTAGGTCAGCAGCCCTTGGTCCAGAAGGTTCTGGCGCAGCGTCAGGAAACAGGCGCCTGCAGCAAACCCAGGCCCAGGTGGATGAGGTATGATACATCTCTGGTTACTGGCTTACTTTAAAGCTCCAAGTATATGTTTTTTACATTGGATGATGTTGATTAAAAATCCCCCAAAACACATTTATAATAATATTAATTTTAATTTATGTGTGCCCTGCCAGTGGGAATACACAAGTTCTTGATTTCCATTTATTTTGAAAGAAAGCTCCTGCGTAAGACACCCTTTAAGTCTGCCCTATATCAGAGTCAATCACATGTTATTTATGAAGTCAATAGACCCTTTCAAAATTTTTCAAAATCATGCAATGTAAGCAAGGCATATTTACATTCAGAGGCAGTTCTACCTGCTCTACCTTTCTCAGCATACATCATTCACCCACTCTTATTATTGAACTCCATGCTCTTCCCCCCTCTGTCTTCAGCCACTCTGTATGACTCCGTTCTTCCTTGACGTCTGCCTCTCGCAGAGACTTGCATAACCCTTGGCAGCAGTGTCATGAATCACCACGATGTGGAATCAGTAGCTCTACCTCTGCACATGTCGTATCACATGCCAGAAAACATTGGCCATTCCCATTTTAGTTTTTAGAAATTATATTCAAAACCATATCAGTGATGCCACCAGGAAAAAATGGCTGACAAGTCTCCTTCCTCCTGTGGTTTTACTTTTAATCCCCTTAACTGTCCTTCCACTCTCTTTCTCAGTTGTGGCTTCCTTGATGTTAGCCCCTCCTCCACAGAACTTTAACCTCAGCGTGTCACACAAAGCCTGTGATTGGTTGTCAGAAGTTTATGTAATCACTAGGGTTATGTAAGGTCTGCATGGGCCTGCACACTCCTCCCCACCCTGCCGCTCTGTCTGAGAGGAGGGCCAATAGTGGGGTTTGTGGATCAGTGGAACATATGGGTTATGTGTATTCTGTGATACTGCATGTATGCACATGTATGCCTGTCAGTGAACTCTGTTAAGCAGAAGTCTGTATATATATATATTTTTTTACCTTGTAAGGTGTGATCTTTCTTAATTGGTCGTTATGTTAAGTAACATTGTTAGAGGTTACTTAACACTTAAAGCATTAATCTCATTGTTCTCTTATGTACAGTATATTGGTGCATTTCTAATCCTTGTCTCTGTGCTCTATTAATTAATTTAAAAAAAAGGTCCAGTGTGTAGGATTTCTGGGAATCTGTTGACAAAAATTGAATTTACTGTTCATAATTATGTTATTATAGGTAGTGGGCAATATGTCTTAAAATTTATATCATGTTTTTTTTTGGGGGGGGGGGGGGGTCTGTTTTGTTTATGGTGACTATTCTATCACAGTATTACACAAATGATAGAGATACATGATTGTATCTTTTGAATCTATTAAGAATGTAACAGGACATATCTTAACAGAAGAATGATGAAAAAAGCTGATGTGTTCATTGGCTCTAAATGGGAATGAAAATGAGGTGTAGGCTGATGTGTGTTTTAGGAGGAGTAACATGACCATAATGAATATGGTGACCATAATACCATAATGAAGGTAAATTACTAAATGTGATGTGATGGGCAAACCAAAAAGTGGCTCTCCAGAGGGCCTTTTGCTTTTATGTGTTTTTAGTTACCACCGTAGGTTCTCCCAACATGCATGTTGAAAGGGAGAGTGAGCAGAGGGGTATTCAGTTGGCTGTAATCCCAAGCCCCATCACTAGATGCCACAAAATCCTGCACACTAATGTTAAACCAAGCATTTTGTTCTTGTGTGTTCTTGTGTGTGTGCGAATGTAGGTGGTGGATATTATGCGTGTTAATGTGGACAAAGTGCTGGAGCGTGACCAGAAGTTGTCTGAACTGGATGACCGAGCAGATGCACTGCAGGCTGGAGCCTCCCAGTTTGAGACCAGTGCTGCTAAGCTGAAAAGGAAGTACTGGTGGAAGAACTGCAAGGTGCCTAAACACAGTTTGGTCCAAAAAATAAATAAATAAACCCCACATCCCTTTTTCCCCTCTGTAAATGAAAATAGTGATAGTGAATAGTGAATGAACTTCATGCTAGAAGTGTCTTGACTGGAAGTGGTCTGAATTATATTGGCCTGTCATTTTACAACACAGGGTTGCACAATGAAATCTAAGTTGTAGCCTCCTCACACATAGAACACACAGCATATACAAATATTAAAATTATAATAGCATAAAATAAAAATAGACATCCCAGCTCCAGTTGATGTGTGTGGCACTGAATTTGTTGTGCCTTTACTCCTTGCAGATGTGGGCCATCCTGATAGCTGTCATAGTGATCATCATCATCATCATTGTTAGTGAGTATCAAGCCTGTGGTTTGAAAATCTTGTCATCGACAGTTTGGACAGTATTGTTGCAGTTGCATCAAAGGGATCTGTGGGATTTTTAATGGATTACTACTCATAGCCCTTAATATTAAGTGTAGATTAATTTAGTGTGGATTAAAGATATTTTTGTTAGTTAGAACATTAACAGACATTGGTTTGTAAAACTAACTAGATTATATAAATGTTTCAACTAAAAAGTTCTTTCCTCCTTCATTCACAGTTTGGAGTTACTCGTAAAACAACAAGCAGAGGAGGAGGAGTGGAGGAAATGATGAAGAAGAGGAGAGGAGCAACATGCACAATTAATGTCTCAGAGGAAGATCACATGATTACTGTCTACTGAGCTCCTCAACATTTTTCCCTTCTTGCAGGGGTTCTTCATTCCTTGTCCTGGTTTTGTGTGTGTGTGTGCGTGTGCGTGTGCGTGTGCGTGCGTGCGTGCGCGCGCGTGCGTGCGTGCGTGCGTGTGTCTTCTACCCTGCAGCACTACACCATACTAGGCATTACTAAACTTGTATTCGAGTGCCATACCATGTGCCAAAGAAAAAGAAACAAACTTAACTACAACCCATAAAAAAGTATAAATGAATCATCTTTGAGTGTATGACAAAGCACACACACACATATTCCCACCTTAGGACTGGAAGTGAAGAATTGTTGTAAACTCTCCTCAAGTTATATTTTCTTTTTTTATGTTTTATTAATAGCCATTGATTTTGTGTGCCAGACTTAGAGAAGTGCCTTTGAAGATATGCTGTTCTGTGTTATTTTGTAACAGTATCCCTGCATATCATTGAAGACATACCCATTTCCAACAAATACATATTTGAAGTTTTCAGAATGCCAATATTTAGATTTTTTTTCCCCCTCATTTAAAAAAAAAATGCTGGTCTGTCATTTTATGAATCTTTAAAGTTGACCAATGAGATCCAATGCCTTATTTTATTTCTGCACATGATTGATTGCTAATTAAATTGTCTGTGTAAGACATATAATTTTGGACTGAATAAAGAAGAATTTCATTCATCACCCAACAACACAAAGCTGACCAGTAATACACTGTTGAACCACCTGATCATACCTGTCCTTGTGCATCTCCCTCTCAGGTCAGACTTGGTTACAGGAAAAACTATAATAAGCTCGTGTTTATTTAAGTGCCTATATAAGACCAACTGCCTCAGAGCCAGGCAAGGCTAGAAAAACCTCTGAAAAGTTCTTTAAAAGAAAAAAAAAAAAAAAAAGAATGAAGTGCTACACTGGGTTAAAAGCGGTGAATTGTCTCAGGCACGTCTCAAGGATGTGCCAGAAAATTTGCCTTTGTACAAGTACAATATAGTAAGAAAATAGTAGTAGTAGATGCCTTAATAAGTGCCTCCAATGGAGAACAGCCAAAATACAGCCATGCCTTGTTGATCATATATACCAGCCTGTGAGAGAGTTAGCCCTCTGGATGCTCACAGTCCAAATACTGTGCTGCTGGCTTATTCAGCTGAGCTTATTAACCTTTAATGAAATCTTCTGTTAAGTCACACTGGCATTTATCCTATCTGATCAATGTAAAGTACTTCTAGAGTGATATTTTAGTTTTTGTTCTTATAACTAGCTTTTTAGCAATATATTGTGTGTAGAACTAACCTTATGGAGACTCTATAGTATCTTTTGTCTCGGTGCTTATTGCTGCTGAGCATCGTGTGTTTGACTGTCGAGGAAAGCTTTGTCCACAGTGTGATATACAGTATAGAGTGCCACACCAACTATAGATGATTGTATTCCCTGCTGTTACTTCCATCCTATTAAAATAAATGTATTTTAATGAGACAGACAATTTGGGATTACTTTTGACATTAATTTCACTCTGGAATTTAATTACTGCAAGTGGAACCTTCACAGTGCATGGATGATACTATATTAACTGAAATGAACATCAACAGGTATAGGCTCTTCAGACATTTATGTAGTGTTTTGCCAGTCTGTTGCCATTAAGGAAAATGCGTAATATATGAAAATGCTTTGATCACATATGCATGGAATTGTCATCATCCTCTCCTGTCTACACCTGAAATTTGAGACCCAGTAACTCTCAAGACTTCCTCATGTCTCCCTACAGAGAATGCATTTGAACCTAAGTGCATTCTACTGTTTGGCCATGAATGCCTTTTGCTTGAATAAATTGATTTAACTTAAATGTCAACGCCTCAACTGGTTTTTCTCTGTTGCGATCTGCTGATCTGTTGCGATAGAATAAATGCCAATGGTTTCTCTGCTGGGGGACACACTGTCTCACAGCTAGTCTTGGTCTATCTTTACTGATGGCTGTACGGTCACTGATTCTTCTGCTGGAGTTTGATATTAGCCATTTTTTCTCTCATTAAGTCAATAATTCAAAGATTCACACTTTTGAGCAGCTCACTGGCTGTCACCTGACTCACTGGCACCAGAAATATTGGAAGGAAGCAACTGTCAGCCAACTTTGCTATTGTCGCCATTATTACTAAACTTAGTATTATTCAAAAAGCGTTAGCACAATCCCTTTACTCAGACCTGGACTGGTCAACTAGGTGGACTTCCAGCAAAAATGAGCTACAGGCCTTAACTGATCCTTGCAGTTAAACTAATTAACACAAATGTCATATCAGACCATGACACCCACAAAACTTCAGACAAAGTGGGGACACAACCAAAGATTTTTTTCAGACAGTTAATCAACTAATAGTTTAATTTATAAAACGTGCTAAATATTTAAAATGTCCATCACAATTTCTGAGCACTTTAATTTGTTAACAGAAAATATTCACAATTGGTTGGGATCAGTGAGGTTTTGACGTTCTTGCCTCAAAAGTTACTGAAATTCTTAATCCATATTGTTAATTTCTCTCCATCTCTTTGTGATTCTTGCAATTTGATTCAACAAAAATATATTGTTACTATGTCAGATAACATACAACAACAAAACTAATTCAAAGCTAAACCCTCTTGTTGAAAGCAGCATATGTGAACAGCATTGCCTAGACCATGCAGCGGCTCTCTTCATTCATCCAGTAGTAGAGGGGCGGATACAGCGGGTTTACAGTGAGTCTGCTGGAGCAGTCGACACCGGACTTGTTGTCCCTCTGTTGTGTAACATGGAGGTCCACGTGAACTGTGTGAAAGCGGATGACAGATCGTTGCGTTTAGCCTTGCCCACTGTCAGGCGCTATGACCAATCACACGGTAGATGCTAAATTAGCAGGTCCAATCACAATGGAGTGGGCGGAGTTATACTCCACCGGCCTCACGTTGCACAAATGTGTCAAACGCTCCTGAGTGGATGACGATTACGTACGTGACTGGACCATAATTCAAAAAAATACTGATAATACGGCCCGGCGACCAAAAAATGTTCTCACANCCAGAAAGGACAAGCTGAACACTGGCTCTAGTGCATGTGGCATTTCTCTTGAGTTGGTTCTCTTACACACTTGCAATATTGTAATGATAAAGAGATAACTGAAGTTACACTCACAGTATCACATTACAGGAATTTTTATACTTGTATGGTCTGCGTATTTGCGGCACGTTTGTGTATTTGCAGTGGAAAAGGGATACATAGTTTGTTTATTTTATCCGTGATGTTGCTGTCTATTCTGTCATTACATGGTATTGTAAAATATTCTATTTTAACATTGTTTTTGGCCATATTGTCCATTTTTTTTGTTTAAAATTTAGTTCGGTTTATTTATATGTGTTTTGACCATATACATGGTATTTGCTGTGTATGCACTTTTGCCGCTGAACAGTTTAACTTTTCACAATAATAAATATGGAACAGTTTTACTCTTACGCCTACAAACATTGCAGATATAAACAGTCTCATAAAACATAATCAACTCAATTGGAATCATTTTATTGATACTGTGTGTTCCAGGCATCAATTTTTAGTGGTGCAACTAAGTTTTTTCTTTAATTTGAATCGTGCATTCAGCAAGAGTTCAAATTCCAACCTTGACCTTATTGTGGCCTCCTCAGGTTTGTTTGTGTGCTGTAAAAATAAAGCAAGGCCACAGCATTAAACCTACACCACAGTGAGCATGGGTTTGCGTCTGTGCCTTGTACACACACCGTACTCGTATAATAAAAGGATGGCTTATAGGCACCGAATTGAGCAAGCTGCTTATGTAATCCTGCAGTGACGACCTGTTGAACAGCGCCGGATGTTTTCACTGGCTCCTGTTTATACCACTCAGTGTACAGTTTGTGTTTGTCTATAACTAACATAGTGACAGCTGGAAAAAAGCTTGCAAAAGGCAGTTGACTGGAGATGGTAGAGATTTTACCTCTGCTTTGTTATGTTGAATTTGATTCCTGAAAAATACATCCTAAAACAGCTAATTTGAAGTATAAATACTGTCTGAGTTTAAATCCATTTGTGATGTTTTACTCTTATTTGTAAACATTAGATAAATGTGTCACTTATGAGCGTCTCCAGGGAATTTGAGCTGCATTTGACTTGAATGAAAGACAAAGAAAATGTCTCTGCAGGAATCAGGCTACGGACTATCACATTATTATTGTTTTATTGGTGTTGTGTAAAGAGTGACAATGTGCTGGTGCTGGCAGTACTGATGGATGAAATGTGCTCATAAGTGTGAATCGTAGATGAAGGGAGTGAGTCAGAAAGCAGTGAGTCAGTTGGATCAGATAGTCTAATGGTATTAGATAACAAGGCAGGCCGTGTGTTGTTCACCTTTGAGTGTCTTGTTGAACGCAGCCTTTTATTTGTTTTCATTTGATAATAAAGTGCCAAGTATCACTTATTTGTGACAAGTTTTCAGCCTTTTAATTTGTGTTTTCTCTCTCGATATTTTTCATGGCAGACATTTTGACATGTCATAGTGTGAAAATCACAGCTGTAACCAACTGCAATACAAAGCCATGGCTGGACCTGGACACATAAATAGAATGCAGCAATCAATATTATTATCCTTATTAACTAGACCTGTGCTTTTTCTGCTCTATAATGATACTGATTTTAAGCAGGATTTGAGTATTCACTGTGCTCACACTGGAGAAATTAAGTATATTCAACAAAAACATTCAGTGTGCAGAATCGGAAAAATAGGAAAATGGAAATGGAGGACTTACTCACAGCTGCAAAATGAATAAATTTTGACTTGTGGTAAGACAGCTCCTGAAGGACTTTGGAAAACATCCTCAGGAAGACATTAGCTATCTCTGAGGAGGGTGACTGACGTCTGAAAATGCAGTTTTGTGTCCTTTCTTTTCATTAACTGCAAAAACAATATGCTAAAAAATGTAATATATAATACATACTGTGTACATTTCGTATGTACTATGGTCTTGCAACCCAGAATGTTTGTCTGTTCATGGCATAAAACACAGGAAAACATACTAGCAGAGCAAATTTAGATGTATGATTCCTTTGGTTTAGGTTAAGCAAGCTGCTGTCATATCCCAACAACTCCAAGTCCTGACAAGAATTTTTACCCCCTGTTAAGCCCATTAACAAAATGTCTATGAGCATCACTAAAGGTTTAATAAGTAACATTTTACTGTCTCAGCACGAAACAAGCATAACGTGTCTGCAGGGGTTTGAGCAGGTTGCTCAGCAGGTATTACCTCACACTGTGGTCACTACTGGACTGTTTAAAACAAACCTCATACTGTACCCCATGTTCAACTGGGAAAAAATGGAGCATAGTGCTGATACCGCGTGTCATAAGACTTCCTGGATGCTTTAAGGCTCCAGTGTCCTCATCCTCAAGTCTGGTAGGAACTGCATCTTATTTTTTGATTCACTTTTTGTTTTCATCTTTTAATTTAGATTTTGTCAAAATAATGCCTGTTAATGCAGCCCCACACCTCTGAGATGGATTTGCTACTGTTTTCAGTCACAGGAGTTATGTAAGAAATGAGCTGTTTGGACACCACCTG
The DNA here is from genome assembly GCA_037975065.1 of Chaetodon trifasciatus. Lineage (NCBI taxonomy): Eukaryota > Metazoa > Chordata > Actinopteri > Chaetodontiformes > Chaetodontidae > Chaetodon > Chaetodon trifasciatus. Next base: position 3,757,980 of record JBBMOE010000019.1, on the reverse strand, counting down.
CTGCTTCTTCTTCCATGTTGTGAATTCAGCCCTGCTGAGTTTGCTCTAATGCTGTTACTTATCATCTCCCTTTTGTTTTTGTATCTTACAGTGTTCAAGGCAGATCCTTACATCCAGCATTGAGCATTGATTGAATCAACACTAATTTATTGTCACCACATGGAACCCATTCACCTTGTTGAACATATGAAGACCCTTACTGACCACTGTGATTGGACAAATTACTATTAATGTGTGACCAAAGTGCTGAGATGCCTGGAGGTGACAGCGGTCCAGATGGGGAGGAGCCTGCATTACCGTCAGTCACGGGAGAAGATGGAGGGGAGGGGAGGGTGCCGTCCGGGCAGCAGGACGGAGGGCCTCAGTTAGAGTGCCTCAGGAGGGAGGAGAGTGGAGCTTCAGGTGGAGAAGTGGGGCAGGAAGATGAGGAGATGACTAGCGGATCAAATGACCTGTCTTCCTCAGCCAATCACAGCCCTGGTAGCGCTATAGGCTCCACCTCAGCTTCAACTAAGAGGTATTTGTCTGTTTGCGAGTACCCTGACCTCTAGCCATACCTTCACATCCAACTACAGTGACTTAAATTTCTGCCTTGTCTTGTCATCTCAGAGAGAGTTTTAAAATGCACCACAGCGAAATCTGCCATTACAGTATTTCTAATGTTATCTGACAGTAATGGTATATATCACAACACAGTAATTATTGTGAATTCAATTAAGAAAAGGTTTAAAATAAGTATAGCGTACCACATTTGATTGTTTTCTTCTTTTACTTAGAGTTGAGTTAAAAACAAAAGACTGAAAAAGAGTAAAATTAACATCCTTTCAAAATGAATATTAGTTCAAAAGAGACCCGTCATTTCAAGTGTGACAGGTTTTAAAGTTAACAGGTGCAAGTACATACCAGCCTGACTTGACTGGAATGTCCAGTGAATGCCACAGGTGGGGTCCAGTCAAGTTGTAGTAGATAGATACTTGCCAGAAAGATACGGCAAGTAAGCAAGGTCAAAGTTGAACCTGAAAGCTTGTACGTAACCTGTATTTTAAATTGTTGCTGTTGCATTATAAAGTACTGTACGGTTTACAGCCAGTGTACATTTCTGATCTGCTGCTCATTATGAACCTCTCAGATCATCTAGTACAAGGTCTGCCCACTGTCAGCCGAGTCAAGACCAAACACGTAGACGCAGCATTTCAGTGTTTTTGCCGCACATATTTGGAAAGAACTCCCTTAAAACTTTGGATGTGCTGCAACTCTCAATTCTTTTGGCTTAAAACCGTCCTGTTTGTCTCTCCATTGTATTAAGTTAAAGTCTCCCAATCTATGTGTAGCAGTGAGAACGCCGACGGTAGCAGAGGGCAGGCCCACAGAGAGGTGATGATGACAGTGGCTGAGATGAAGAAGAGGCTCCCATCTGACAAACGCAGTCGCAGCAAAGCCAGCACGGTGGAGGCCTTACATTATGCTCTCAACTGTGTCAAACAAGTTCAAGGTAAGCGGACACCTGGAATCTCTTCGAAACTGACACCACTTTTTCTGACATCACCTTGTTTCAAAGCAGCACATATGTTTGTGTGTTCCTCTGCAGCCAATAGTGAATACTACAAACTGCTGATGCGAAATGGCCAGGATGAAAGGAGAGATGCCTGTGTTTGCACTCTGGAAGAGTTGGACCGAGTCACCTCTGAACACACCCTTAAAAACACGGTACACATACACTCACACGCAAACACACACACGCACACACACACACAAACTAACAGCAGCTGATGCTGTTGTCACTTAAGTAGTCATGACAATAGAGGGTTTGGTTGGATTTGTTCTCATATTCAACTTTGATACTGATTCAGGAGTCTGTCACAGTTGAAGGCCGTCTGAAAGTAAAAACACACTCTTACACATACATACATATATGGTTACTTTTGCCTCACGCCTGGGCGGGTGTGTGAGTGTATGTGTGTTTACTGCTTTTGTGTGTGTCTGTGACTTGGCTTGCTTGTGTGCTTGTGTCTTTCTACATGTGCGTGCGTACGTCTCTCTGCATCTGCGTATAGGATTCCTTCGTGGTGGTTTTCTCGCTGTTGAGCGGCCGCGTGCTGTACGCGTCGGAGCAGGCTCCCAGCATCCTGTGCTGCAAGAGGAAGTTCCTGGAGTCGGCCAAGTTCGTGGAGCTGCTCTACCACCAAGATGTTAATGTCTTCTACTCACATACAGCTCAGCCACATCTGCCACCCTGGAGCAACTCGCACACTGGTGTGTTTAGACACTCATGATGTTTTGAGTCGTTTTTGTATTAATTTGAGCGTCATTTAGCTTAAGTAGAAAGCTTTAGCTGAAGAACTTTGAGGTTTGGGGTGCTGGGGTCTGACTTTATTTATTACAATTTGTTGACACTGTACGTTAGTTATGTTTTAGATTTTTTCCAGGTTATATTTAAATTTACTGTTCATTTGAATTTACAACGGTGTAATAAAAATTTGATTTGATTTGATTTGACTTTGTACATAATTGAGTCAGTGCAGGTAATGGAAGGAGTAACTGACAGGTGACTAACTTTCCTCTGTTCTTCGTCTCTGCAGGGCTTCTCTTTGACTGTGCCCAGGTCAAGTCTTTCTTCTGTAGAATCAGGTCAGTATACACACTGCATTTTCATTCAATTAAGGACCTTTTCAAGATTACACCACCCCCGAGTCTGTGATTTCATAATAATACAGTCTCTCTGGGAAGATCAGATGCTATCAGAAAAATATGAATTTCCACAAATTCTTAGAGAACATTATTTGAAGTGACCCATAATTAACCAGACTTCACCTGCAGATATCAGTTAAAAACAACTGGAAGTTGCTTTTAAGCTCCTCAGACGTTCTACCAACTCTTTGCGACTTTTACTTTTTACTTTTACAGAACAATTACTTTGGCAGAAGAGACGTGTAGATCTGGCTGTAGTCTGCATTTGTGTAAATCATTCGCAGATGTACTTTTTCAGTGTTTGATATTAGTTGAATAAAATGGATTACTGTATGTTCACTTCATACGTCACAGTAGAAATTTCAGTTTCAGTTTATATTTTAGGGGTGGGAAGGACCGTGAGGGTGAGATGCGTTACAACCCGTTTCGGATAACACCCTACCTGCTGAAGGTGCAGGGAAAAGGAAGCAGTGGGGAGGAGGAGCCGTGCTGCCTGGCGCTGGCTGAACGCATCATCTCTGGATATGAAGGTACAAATCTTAATTTTAGCATGTCAAACTGCACAGAACTCAAACAGTCAAGTGGATAGTAAAACACACACAAACAAAGTTCGCTAATTTCTAATAGAAGATGTCTGTCAGCAGTATGCAGAGGCCTTCATGTACTTAAACATGTAAGAAAGATTCTTGTGACATTGATATCGTTTGTGCAGCTCCTCGGATCCCCTTGGACAAGCGCATCTTCACCACCACACACTCACCTGGCTGTGTGTTCCTGGAAGTGGACGACAGGTCAACACACATACCGACCTTCTGCACAATCCAGGTTTACTCTGAGCTTTTTAAATGGCGGTGTGTTGCTGAGGCTAATTTGACGGTTGCTGTCCACAGGGCTGTGCCGTTGCTAGGATACCTTCCTCAGGATCTGATCGGCACATCGTTGCTGACTTGCATCCACCCAGATGACCGCCCCCTCATGCTGTCTATGCACCGGAAAGGTAAGTGTTGAAGGGGGGTAAATGTTTTTGTTTTTGTTTTTTTTAATTAATAAATTTAAGAGTAGAGCTTGTCAGTATACTGAGATAAGAATTTTTCAGTGTACATACTAAACAATTCATTGATTTGTAGAAAAAATATCTGTAGCTTAACCCATAACCAAGTTTCACCCCAAATTGGGACCCTCCCAAAATTTCATCCAGTGTTGTTTATAGGGGTGTTGCGATTTTCCAAATCCAAGATTCAATTTGACTTTCAAGTTAAAGTCACACGGCACTGATGGCTATGTCATTGTCAGTCTGTCGAGTCTTGATTTGTAAATATAAACAGATCATTGGTTTTATGCTGACAACAGCCATTTATTTTTTCAAAAACATAAAAAGAAAAACAGGAGTCTCTGTATATGTGTAGCAGTGTGTATGTGTAGCATAGCCTACAAACTAGTTTGTCATTGAAATCATTTACGGGAACATGACACCAGTGACTTCAAGCAGGAGGATTTTCCAGCTCTGTTTCTCCATCATCTCCGACTCCAACAGTGGCCATAGTGTCAAGTTGAAAAGTGCAGCTGCAGGCAGCTAGTAAGCTACACTGTGTTTGAACAGTTTATTGTTTTTTCCTTGGGACAAAAACCCGATGGAGATGAAGAGAATAAAAATGATGGGAGAATTGCAGATCCTCATTTTGATTTTTGATTTAGAATCGAAATTGTGACAGCCCTCGTTGTTCATAGTGACCAATCAGTCCTTAAGTCTCCTGCATCCTTCCCACTCTCTTGCTGTTTTTTCTCTTCATGCCATGTGTAGTGTTGAAGTATGCCGGCCAGTCTCCATTCGAGCACTCTCCGGTGCGTCTACGCTGTCAGAATGGAGACCACATCACCTTGGACACCAGCTGGTCCAGCTTCATCAACCCTTGGAGCCGCAAGGTGGCCTTCATCATTGGACGGCATAAAGTCAGGACGTAAGTAACAATGGCACAAACTCAATACCACACAAAGACGGGGTTGGTATTTGCATGGTCTGTCATATAGTATACCTGTCCTATGTGTTTAAAGTGCTACAGCAGCACTGTTATTGCTAAGAGTTGCTAATTAAATAAAACAACATCATAATGAAGATAACCTCACTGTACATTTGTCTTTTGTCCACAGGAGTCCACTGAATGAGGATGTGTTTGCTGCTCGGACTAATGACGATGTCCCAGTCACCCATGAGGAAATAAAAGATCTACAAGGAAAGATCTACAAGCTTTTCCTGCAGGTCTATATATCAGTACATCATTCAAGTATTTGTTGTCATATCTCATTAGAGAAAATCAAATGCTTGTTCATTATCAATACTAAAATTAGCTTGTGTGCTTCAGTTTCAAATAAATTTGAAATCAGTCTTTTATGGCGTTTTCTTACGTTTGGTAACCTTAGAAACAAATCACATGACAAATCTCTGGGCTCTGACAATTTGAAGGCCATCATTGGCCATTTTTTAACATTTTATTGCCTTACTAGATAATTAATATAACTAATAGTAAAAGCAAGTTGCAGTCTGAGACCACATATATGTCCATAGGTGTACACTAGAAATGCATTGTTCGATCAGTAGTTTTCGGTATGACTGGCCTGACCGGTGTCACATTATCCGGTTCTGTGCCAGTGAAATGTACACACATGCAGCTGTCCCCGAGAAACGTTATTTTATATTCAGTTTTTTATTACGAACATACAATTGAATTTTTCATTAAAGAAAATTTATGAAAATGATTGTGTATGCTGTCAATTACAGAGAGAAACTCTGAATCTTCTTTGTGTCTCTTCTCCACAGCCGGTCCATAACAATGGTTCCAGTGGTTACGGCAGTTTGGGAAGTAATGGCTCTCATGAGCACTATATCAGCGTCGCTTCTTCAAGTGACAGCAATGGTAACGTGTGGGAGGACTCGCACCGGGAACTGGTAAGACATCACAGTGACATCACAGCCCAGGAAGCCAATGGTAACCCTGTTACCAAGTTGAATCCTGCTGATACGTTGTGTGTTACTGCAGATGACTCTGCAGCAGATCTGTGCTGATGTGAATAGAGTGAAGACTTGGGGCCAGCAGGCTTATCTGGGTTCCAGCCACAAAATCGCTCTCCTTGGCAAGCCTGCCACAAGTAATGCAGCACCCCACATTCAAAATACAAAACATAAAAAACACTGTTTAAATGTGCAAATGTTTTAATATTTGCTAAAATGACCCTTTATTTTCCCAGCACGTCTGTGCCCTGCAGCGTCCAACCCTGAGGTCAGAGATCATGAAGGAAGCAGGAAGCAAACACACATTCCTTCCTATCAGCAGATCAACTGTGTGGACAACATCATCAGGTGTGTGGTGTTCGCATCATCGTGCCACTCTGAGATCACATTTGTTTCATGCTAAACCACCTAATTCCTATCACACTATTAATTGTGTGTGCCTCTTTGTGTCTTTCAGATATTTGGAGAGCTGTACAGGTCCAGTCCTCAAGCGGAAGAGTGACTCTCATTCCTTGGCCACCTCGTCTTCCTCATCCTCTACCTCGGAAGACGACAAGCCTGCTGGAGCCACTGACACAGCTCAGGCCAGCTCAGATGGTATACACACACCAAACACCACACAATCTACTACACAGTTATTATTTGAGTGATATGATAAAAAGCAACTATTCATCTCATTGCTCCTCAATTCCCAGTAGTGTTGGACAGTGGGGTGTCAGTGGCCCCTACCGCAGCAGCAGTTGTTGGAGCACCTCTGACAGACATCACAATGTCCACTAAGGCCATGAGTGTAGTCTCTGTCACCAGCCAGTGTTCGTACAGCAGCACCATCGTCCATGTGCCACAACCTGAATCAGGTGCATAAACATGCCTTTACATGTGTGTGTCAGATGATGGGAGTCACTCAGAGACTGCAACTGTTTTGTTGATCTTAGATTTTAATAAACTGCATATTGGAGTTAAATCTTTAATTAGAATAGCTTTGGGTCATTGTCACATTGGGAAACTGTCGGTTGAATGTGTTCTTTCCTCTTGTTCTCTCACAGAGGCCACGGCACTGGAGGATGCCCCGATGGGCAGTGAGCCTGCTGATGCTGCTCCGACCCCTGTCCGTCCCGCCACAGAGGAACGAAGGTTTATAGGTCTCACCAAGGAGGTGCTGTCAGCTCACACCCAGAAGGAGGAGCAAGAATATGTGGATCGATTCCGCCATCGGATCCTCCAGAGCCCATACAGCTCCTACCTGCAGCTAGACACCAGCTCTATGGCTCACTCCCACCACCCAGGTATGTGTGTACTTATTAAAGTGGATTTAGAGTCAGTTGAATATAATTTTAAAGGGACAGTTTGGCGCTTTTGATCAAACTTATTCTGCGGGCTGTGTGCATCTTGCAACAGGTGACTACCTACGTCCATTGAGCGGTGGTGGGTGGAATCGCTCTCGAAGAGGAAAGCCAAGACACAAGCGCCCCAAACCCCATGGCTCCTCAGACAGCTACGCTTCGCCACCTGGCCCCAACTCCTCCTGGCCGTCCTCAGAGTCCTCCCAACCCCAGATGGGGGCCCCCTACAGCCAAACATCCCAACTCCAGGCACCATTCTTCCCCATGATGGCGACCCAGCCTGGCCCGGACCAACCGCTCAGACCACAACAGCTGCCTGGAGCGACCCCTGTGGTGCTGCAGCCTCCTGACCAAGGCCTGTTTAGCTACAACTTCAGCATCATGCAGTCTGCTCAGAGCCTGCCAGGCATGCAACCAATCCAGATGGAGCCCATTCAGAATCTGCAGAATATGCAGAACTTTCACAACCTGCAGCCCATGGCTCCAGCCCAGAGCATCAACCCATACATGACTCCGGTCATGGCTGTCATCCTGCCCAACTACCCAACTTTCACTCCAGGTTACCCGTCCATTTACCCACCGTCCGCTCCCTCCATGGTTCACCAGGCACCAATCACCATGGCAGGCTTTGCCCCTGGCAGTGCCCCCCTCACTCAGCCCGTGTTCCAATCCCAGCCTGGACCCCACACTCAGACCCCAATGGGCCCTCTGCTTTGCTCACCCAGAGCCAGCTCCTCTGTCGGGGAAGCAGAGGAGGAAGCCGGGCCTCGGGCTTTATTCTCTAGCTCTCGCTCGAGTTCTCCACTGCAGCTGAACTTGCTGCAGGAGGAGCTACCAAAGCTGAATGAAGGGCAGAGCAGCACCGGGCACAACCACGCTGAGAGCCTTCACGAACAACTTGCCACTGAGGTGAGACAGCTGTTTCCCTGCTAACCTTCACCATCAACATGCCAAAACTTTTACAACTTTCTTCTTTAAGTTTTAATCAAGTACAACTCACATCATTCTCTCAGTAGGCATATTTCAGGTATTGTGGCTCTTCACTTGTATTCACAGCATAAGTATTTGGTTCAGTTCTGACAGTCAAACTCTGCCTTGAACAGGGTGATAACCCCAGTGATTCTGGGAACCATGATGCCCAGTCTACATCCAGTGAGCTGCTCGACATGCTGCTGCAGGAGGATGCCAGGTCAGGGACCGGCTCCAACGCCTCAGGCTCTGGGTCAGGAGAGTCCGGAGGCTCCCTGGGATCTGGATCTGGATCTGGATCCAATGGAACCTCCACCTCACACACTGGTAAAAGGGGGAAACCCACATAAACAAACACTTTGCTCTCACTTGTAAAACACATCTGCATGATAGATAGTGTTTCTAATATCCCAAATACCAAATAGTTTGGGGCACCATTAATGTTACCAAGAATTCCTTAAAGGATATCAACAGTAACATAGAGTATTTATAGCTACAATAAGGTGAAGTAGAAGGATTGCGTTCAACTTTGGGTGATCAGAAATCATCAATATATATTGGATAATAGATTATAACTTTCATTACATTCATCTATGGGCACCACCCTTAAAGATGGGAAACTGATTCATTGATTCATTCTCATTCTGGAGGTTGCTACTAACTTCTTGTCTCGTGTGTCCGTAATACTTCATACACAGAGTACAGCAAAACATGAGCCGTAAAACTGAAACAATTCAAGAACAGTCAGGCTATATCATCAATTAGACAGAATGATGGGTCAGGTATCGCACTACAAGAACAACAGTTTCACTTCATAGTAGGCAGAAGTGACCGATGCAGAGCTCTCTCTGGCTTACAGGCAGCAGCAACAGCAGCAAATACTTTGCCAGCAATGATTCATCGGACACATCACGCAAAGCCCGAAAGAGCCAGGAGGTACAGCCAGAGCACCAACACAGCTTCGACACTCGGGTGGAGAACTCACTGTGGAGCATGATCCAGCACACGCCTGACCATGTCATGATGACGTACCAGATCCACACCAGGTACACGCTCAACACCTCTCGTACGGTTTCCATTCCACTCATGAATAAACATAAAACCTCAGTCCTCTTGAAACCTTTTGTTTTGGCATCACACATAAAAGCAACATGCTTCCACATTTCAGCCCACACAGTGCAGTGAAACAGGACTTTCCTTTCCTGTCCTGTGTAGTTAAGTGTTTATTCATCCTCATGGTGATTTGCGTTGTTAATCACCAGCTTTTAGAGGGAAATATATTTAGATGATGCTGATTTTAAGTTGAGATTGTGTTTTGCAATGTGTTCTGGGATAAAGACTTTGTGAACATAAACAGAACCAAGCCACATTTGGCAAACATACCCTGTTTAGTATCTTTCAAATGTATTGTCTCATGTTAACATCCAGTATTAACCAGTGCATTCAGCTCAAGGAGGTCAAAGCTCTTTGAAGCAGCTGGTTTTGGGACCATGGGCGATTAGCATTTCTAAGACTTTCAAGTGTTTTGGGGCTTATCGTCATTTTTCGTCAGGCCATTTTTCAGCAGTGGTCTGATGACTCTGCTTCTCTGAGTCCTTTGATCTTAACATTCACATCCAAGCTACTTCTTAAACCTGGTTCAAACATGGCAAAGTGTTTGAAACATTTTTTTCTGGACAACCACTGTGTGACTTCTCTTGAGTTGTTCCTGTGTTGTCTTCTCATGATGTTGGTGCTTAAAGCAAAGGTGAATTTCAGCTTTGCAGGCGCCCTCTGCTGACTTGATTGTGTGATGACGTTCCCATGTCATTTAATCCTTCTTCTTTGCCCTGTATCCTGTCTTTCCTCTCCTCCAGGGACCAGAATGAAGTGTTGGCAGAGGACATGGAGAAGCTGCGGGTGCTTCAACCCCTCCAGCCCTGGTTCAACAAGGAGCAGAGACAGGAGCTGGCTGAGGTCCATCCCTGGATCCAACAGCACACTATCCCACAGGAGATCGACACACAGGTGCGGATCTCACACTTGCCTCAAACATATTCATCTTTCTGCACACCTGAGCACATGTGTAACATATCTTTGTGTCTCACAGGGTTGTGTGAGCTGCAGCGCGGGCGCAGGGGTGGCCCATTCCCCTCACCCTCCCCCCGACAGTTCGTCCCCTCTGGAGAGCCCTCAGCAGGACTCCATTGGACCTGTGGTGGACACTTGAGAGACCCGGAAGCCCAAACAACCAACCACCCAGCTCACAGTGAACCAGCCCTGCCAGAAACCTCAACAACTCCCACCATTTCTTCTGACCAATCCAGAGGAGTGGGTCCCTGTGCTTTAGTGTGAAGTTTAACATGTTTTGTAAAGGCATCAGAGGCTGGACAAGGCCCTGAGGAACAGAGGAGACCAGAGTGATGGGCATTTTCTCTTAATCAGCCTCATGTGACAGCCTTTATCGGACCATAAATATTATACCTCTCTTCTTTTGTCTTTATAGACCCCTGTAGGGGTTTGGTTTGTATTTAAGATTTACCAGATCTTTTGGCACCATGAGCCGCTCAATGCTCAACATAGGAAGAGGGTCCCGTGGTTGCTGCCCCTGAAACATAAGCACTGTGTACACAAAGCCGGTCTGCAGGATGCGTGCAACTGAGTGACAAGACAATGACAGTGCTGTCCCAGTATGAGGACACACGGCAGACTCTTCTCCTGACACATGGAGGTTGTATAGTACGTGTACCTCAACTCCTTCACCTGCAGAGTAAGGTACCATGGTTGACACATGGTAGATTGTTCAGATGGACACTGAGACAAAGACACCTTTGCTGCTCTCTGTTTATAATGTTCAGATTCTAATCTTGTAAGTTAATTGTTGTTGGAGTGTATTCTCTTATTCCATAGGTTGATTTGCTCTTGACCAGAACATCAGTCTTTATGTTACTCTGACTCATCAACAACAGCAAACACAGTGATCACTTCAAATTGAATTTAGTGCTACAACCCAAGTCCACCCCGCCGCCTATCCCTTCCTGTAGCACCACCCAGTGTCCTGCCTTGTCATCACCCTACAGTACCTGTAGCTTGCCTCTAATTATAGACACAGCGTGGCCCCAAATGTCTTTTGATCCTGAGTTTACATAATGAATGAATTTCCTCTTAGGGCCCTTTCACACCGACCTTGTTTGGTCCAACTTTTCAGTTGATCCAAACCAAAATTACAGGTGTGAAACCTCCCCTGGACCACGGTCCAGACCAATACCTGACCCTCCGTCCGATGAAAAGAGGTGGTCTCAGTCCAGATCAGATTGAACCATGGTTTGGTTCTTTTCTAGTGTGAAAACATTTTTTTTTGGATGCTTCGGACTTTCGGACCAATTACAGGAAGTTTTAGCAGGCTATTGTCAGAACAGGAAAAAGGAAAAACAAAGCTACAATACAAAACAAGCTCCTGTAGCACGTGGTGAGGGGAGGACAGAAGATGATTGATTGACATTTCCTTTGTCAGCTTTATAGAGACTCAGCTGGAAAAAACTCATAAAAAAATCTGACACCTTTCAGTTATTTTTGAGAGAGAGAGGAATTGAATTAACAACATGTGATGTCAGACAAAACTGACCTTGATTCAGACTTTCAGGTGTGAAAAGGCCCCTGGACTGTGTGTAGCTGTCTGTTTGACTGGCTGTGTGCGTGTTTGTGTGAGTAAGACCGAGAGGAATTGACTGACCTATTGAAGTTCTATGAATGTTGTCAAAATCTTTCTCGTACTGGATTCAAATTAGAGGTAGGTGTGTGTGTGTGTGTGTGTGTGTGTGTGTGTGTGTGTGTGTGTGTGTGTGTGTGTGTGTCTGTGGGTGGGTGCGCGCACGCACACGCACTGGCTGATTGAGAACTGCTTTCTTCAATACAGTTGTCCAACAGTGCAAGACAGACCAGGGTTTTCTACCGTTTTTAGATTCAGAGTATATTACAGTACCATGTATTTTATAGAAAACGTACACAAAACAAACTTCACAAAGTGTATAAAAAGCCATTTGTCTTGAATTCAGGGACTGTTTGTTTGTGACACAAAGGAATGAATAAATGAACTATGACCTAACATGTTAGACGTGACTGTCTGTTCAGCATAATACACAGCTAATAAGGAGTAGCTATGCTGATATTTACGATCAGGGGTGTAGTTGGAGAGCTTGTACTCCATCAGTGCTGCCAGCAGCATTCAACATGAAACATTCACAAATGACAGACGTCTGCAGCAAAGTGTGGATACTTGACACCACAACCAGGAAGATAACTATCAATCAGGACACCAGCATCCACCATCATGCTGATAATATACTGATATTTTGTTGTATTTCTGTATAAACTGGGTTCTTAAAGGCAAAACAACAAACACAAAAAGATACATTCAAAAGGATTTAGTGTTTTTCCACCACAGTTATTTCCCAGCTTTCTTTATTTATTTAACAAAATAGAAAATACAATCCACGGTTACATTTGTAAGCAAATGTTTAGCAAATTATATCTGAAAATTGCACCAAATCATTTGCTGATAGTCAAAAATGTCCTAATCGGGTGGGGTTGTGTTTGGACGTTGGACCAGCATCCTGCCTACCACACAAACAGGGCAGCGGCATCAAACTATTTTCTTGACTCCTACAATGCAGTGCTCCTGCATTATTGATTACAAATCCTTAGAGTTTTTTATGTTATTTTTTTTATTGGATTAGCAGTATGGTGCAGCACTACAGTATGTACTTCCCTTGACATGAAGGAACAAACATGCCAAAAGACGATAAAGGTTGCTGAAAGCAAAAAGCACAGCAGATGTTTTCCAGCTGGTAGTGAGCTTCTGAGGCACTACTGAGGTAATAAAGGCCTTTATCACTTAAGACATATTAACATGTCACATTAGGAAACTCACAGGTGTCAATAAAAAGTGAAATGAATGATGACTGAATTCTGTTTACTGTCAAGTCAAAACGTCTCCTATGGAAAACAAACCCCTATTACCAAACACTTCTACTGTCCACACTCAGTTAACAAGTCATATTTACTGCATGATATTCATAAGCTCATTTGAATACAAAGAGAACAAGTATGTCCTCAAACCGATCAAGCAGAATAACCAACTTCAGCTAAACATCGGCATCAAGCTTTAATACATGTTAAAAAAAAGGCACATTCCACAAAAAGTACAGTCTGAGCATCAAAATAAAACATTTTGACATACGCAGCATCACTGGTCAGTTAGCAGACAGTTAGTCATAGCCTACAGGAAGCAGCACACATTGATAGCATCAGCGGTGCTTCAGTCCAGTCAGTTAAGCCAAGATGGTTATGAGATTAAAACAGAAAAGCCCAAAAAGTGAAACTAAAAACATCAATTTTGTTTTTTTAACTTGAGGACTAATGATCAAAACTGTAATAACTGATCATTCAAATTCACTCAATCACAACTGAGACATTTTATTCAACTTGTGCCGCTTCATGTAACAGTCAAGGCTTGGGTAAGAGTCCCCTCTGGGTGGTGCTATTGAGCCGTGCACAGTGGGTCAAGTCCAATCTCTCTAGTTTGATCAGGAAGAATGACAGAAAACAAAATCAGCCTTTCGTCGTCTCTCATCCTGACAGTTTGAGGCCTCAGTGTGAGCTGTTTGTTTTTTAACTGGTTTTCACAACATTTTCTTTCTTGCTGTCTCTGCTGCCAGGACAGACGGCAGCGTGGAGGTGTTTGGTTTGGAGCGCAGCCTCTGGACCAGCCAGTGACTTCAGTTTTTGTTTGTCATTTCCTCACTTAGAAAATTTCTGCATCTCTGAAAGAAGACAAATCGAAATTAAGGAGGGCGGAAAATGAGGAAATTCATGCTAGCTGACTTTGCGTGTGTGTGTGTGTTACCTTTGTCAAGATCAATAACTTTAGGCTGAGTGTTCATGTGGACCTTCTCTTTCAACAGGTTGTTCTTGTAGTCTAAAAACACACAGGGAGAAAGTCAAAATACACACACAGTCAAAAGTAAAGTCTCTGTGTGTTTACACTGTGCTCCTTCCTCTAACTCACCAAATCTTCTCTCCTCCTGACTGCACACATTCACCTCAGCAACGTCCATCTCAAACTCCTCCGAGCTGCTCTGACTTCTGCTGGACCTATCCCAAAAAGAGAGAAAGAGCCATCTGAGTGTGTGTCTAAAGGTAAGATTGTGTGTGTGTNTGTGTGTGTGTGTGTGTGTGTGTGTGTGTGTGTGTGTGTGTGTGTGTTTGTTGTGTGTTCTCGCTCACCTCATGGATGCCTCTGGATAAAACTCTGAAAACACAAGAAATCAAAAGATGAGATTCAGAAATGCAAATTCCAGTGCAGATCACCTAAACCCAGAGTGAGGTATTGTAGCTCTGACCTTTAGTTCTACGTCTGCGTGTGATGAGGATGATGATGAGGATAATGAAAGCCAGGAGCAGGAAGGAGGTGAGGACGTAGCCCAGAGGCAGGAGAAAGTGGTGTCTCTGGTCAGGCAGGATGACATTGATGACTCGCGGTGATTCAGCCTTAGTGGTGTCTGAGTGGGACAGAAGTCACAACAGTCAGCATTTAGTGCCTTTGATCTTCATCTTTTCCCCTACAAAACAGATCGATTTGTCATCTTGAGGTTTACAAATGTCATAAAAGGAACCAGACCTTACACTGAACTGGCATTACACACCTCGTGAGTAACACAAAAACAATCCATTTGGTCCAATAACAGCTCTCACTTGTTGTTATGTCTTCAGTCTCTTTCTGAGGCACTTTCTGTGGCTTTGCAGATTTTCAGTACTTGAACTTAATCATGTTATGCAACATCAAACAAAACTCTGTCAAACTCTGACTGTGAGCGGCACATTTATCTTTTCCTCTGGTGCAACCATGAGCTTGATGTTTGCAGATTCAAGTGAAATGTCTTATTGGATGAACTGTCATAACTTTGGTTATCCATTAACATTTCATCAAGTGCCATTTTTTAATTTGTCAGATATTTCAATGCGTGACCAAGTGCCTGCAAACCTGGTGACATTTCCATCAACCTCAGTTGAACTCTGTTTAGAGCTATTTAGCAAATGTTAGCAAGCTAACGCTGAGCGCAGATAAATACAGTGTAAACATTACCTTCCCAACGTTAGCTTGATGTCAGCATGTTTAGATTAAAGGCTAAATAAAGCCAAATAGAGAAACTAGCATGAATGCAAATATGTTCTTTACTTCTGTGGCACAGCGATCAAGCTACTGCTGTACTAAATGATCATTTCCTCAGTAAACAAGGAAATCATTTAAAGAAGGAAAAGCCCAGTGAAAATCATTTTCAGTCTGAGCATGTGTGCATATGTGCGTGTATTTGTTGTTGCACGTGTGTGAGTGTAAGTGATGCCACGCAGGCTACAGGTAACACCTTACTAATTGTTTTATGTCACTTTTTTTTTTTTAATACATGTGATGACATTTCCTGGCTGTAAAGAAAAGCTAAATACATTTCCAAGGCGGTGAGGAATAATCTGCCGGTCAGCATCAGGTGAAATGTGCAGTTCTGCAGAGTGCTGAGAAGTAGAGGAGGAGGGGAACGCCTGGTTTCAGTTTGCCTCATTAAAAAAAGTGCAAGGCAAGAAGCAGCTGTGGACCTCAGACTCAACATATTTGAGCCAAAATGAGATCCAGACAGAATGTCGTGCTGTGATTTACTTTTCCTGGCAGTCAAACACAGAGAAGCGAGGAGAGGAAGAGGAGTGAAGGAAGGACAGAGCGGGGTGGAACAGAGGAGGAGAGCCAAGGGAGAGGAAGGGGACGATTCCTCCAGAGGCCTGCCTTGCAAACTGAAGCTTGAAAATACCTCGACCGGTGATCCCAAACACAGTCTCCCAGCACATACACAGCTGCAGCGTACATGAAAACAACATGTTCATTAACATTACAAATCCTCTGATCCTGTTATTTAGCTTGAAGCCATTTTCTCCTGAGTCATGCCCAGATGGGAACATATGTGTTTGTGTTTAGACTGACTACCCCGTCCTCCCCCTTCCCAAACTGCACTGAGAAATCATTCTGATGGCAGGGAGGGAGGAAGGGGGGGGTGACCTACATCTCTTCTACTCTTTTTCATCAACAGACTCCTCACCCCCGTCCTTCCTTCTCTCCCTCTCTGTTAAAAACCCCTGTCTCCACCTCTCTGTCTTTCTGTTGCTAGCTGCAGAAGACAACTTCCTACTCTTGTCCACAAACTTTACCAAAGAGAGCCCTCTTTCTTTTTAGGGAAAGGTAAAAAGAAAGTGAGATGGAAAAGAGCGAGTGGAAGTAGCGTGATCATCCAAAGAAGAGACCCTCGAAGAAGGAAAAAACAGAAAGAGGGCAGGACAGAGGGAAGACGAAGGTGGGGTGAAGAACGTCTCCAGAATGTCAGGAGAGAGCCAAAGTCAACTGGGCAGCAGACAGTCAGAGAGGGCAAAACAAGAGCAGATAAGAAGACTAAATACTGCAGTGGGTTTCTGATGTCTGAGTGCACAGAGGAAGAAACTGTGTAAACCCCCTCCCCATAAATCAGTTATGCATCTTGTTCCTAACCAGTGAAATTCCCATGGCGCAGCCCTACTGTATTATTACAGCTCGGGGAGTGAAGGATTAATTGTGTGGGCAGAGCTGGACTTCAGTCTAAAGACTGTATCCGAGAGATTCCACTGAAATGAGATCGGACTTGGCACGCTCTTTGTCACACACACACACACACACACACACACACACACACACACACACAGATGGACTCAACCACAGGCATTTCTCTTTTCTAAACCTCTCTCAATGATTTTCCCACATTGATGCATCTGCCATTATCGGCTTTGCTTCAGTTACCTACTGGAAACACACGTAGCAGAAACTGTCTCATTCTGCAAGAATTTGAGGTAGGCAGCTGGCATGCCAACACACCAACCCTCTTTTCTGTCTGCTCCTGCTCCCTTCTGCTTCTCCTTTCTGTTATTCTATCTAATATGCACTGAGAAAGGAGAACCAGTGGATGGATGATGTGCTGCAGACAAAAACACAAGATAAACAACCACAAACACACAGAAAGTGTGTGGAGTGGTGCCATAATGATGAAATAGTGCAGAGCAGTGAGTTGAGAAGAAGGTGAAAGGCGATGGGGGTGAGGTTTGGAGGAGGTTGTGAGAAAGTGTGTGTGGTTTCAGGGGTCTGGCATCAGACAAGCTGACAGTGCAAGAAAAAATCTCTTATGAAACAAACAGAAAACTTCAGAAATAAGCCCCCCGCCCACCCCTCGCTCCTCTCATCTCCTCTTCTTCCTCTGCTGTTACTTTGCTCTTTGGAGAGTCTGCGGCACAGACCAAACACAGAATGAGGGAAAGAACAGATGTGTGTATGTGTGTTTGTGTATGTGTGTTTTTCACCTAATTGTACACATGATAGTTTCAGTCCACTAAGTTCTAAAACATCCTCTTTGCTCAGGCTCTCACACTTGCCTATAACTACTGTAGAGCAGGAAGAGAGGTCTGTATTTGTATATTTCTGTGTGTGTGTGTGTGTGTGTGTGTGTGTGTGTGTGTGTGTGTGTGTGCGTGCGTGTGTGTGTGTGTGTTACCTTTGTCTTCACTGGGCAGTGCTCTGGCTGGCAGGGTGGTCTGAATCACTGGTGGTTCCACTGTGACCTGAAATACTCTTCTCTCATGTAGGCCACAGTAATGATGGTGGAGGTGGCAGGAATACATCCCCTGGTCAGTGGGCTGTGTGTTGAATGAAAACAGTGAAACACATGTTCATTATGCTGATTACGCTACGGGCCTCCAACAAGCTATGATTCAAATGTCAAACAGGAACAAAGAAGCTGCAGTTTAAAAAACATGAAAAAGGATTGAATGTGCACACTAACACAAGACATTAAATAAATAATAGTTATTAAAGGTTTCCGGCTTGAGATTTGTTTACATGAGTAATTTAACCCATTAACACCCCGTTCTTCTGGAGGTGGTCTGTCTAAATTCAAATAAAATAAATTTAGTCTAAAGCCACGCTAGCAGCTCTGTGAACCTGTACTGTACCCTGTGCTGTACCAATGCTAACCTTAGCATGCTAACAGTGACCATGCTAACGTGCTGCTGTTTCATGCACTATGTAACAAGTTCACATCTTGGTTTAGCCTATTAGCATGCTTGCATTTGATAATTAGCACTACACAAAAAGTACAGCTAGCATGGCAGGATTTAAGTTTCATCCATGGACAAACATGTTGCATGTTCACATAACCTTTCATGAACTAGCAGGATGAAATTTTCTACACGCTAATGGTACCATCCCACAGGCAATGAAGTAAAACAAGCCTGTGTTGTTTACTTGAGAAAGCCAAGTGCTAGACAGTAAGCAGTGCAGTGTGCATCCGAGAGGAGCTTATGAGAATTGCGGACACTGTGACAAGAACTTTTGGTTTACAAAGAGTAACCGACAATACCTGCATTGTATATCTTTAAATCACTATTTAACAATTGCTATATAATTTGTGTTGTTACCCTTCTGTAGAATTAATACTCTTTTTCGTAAACTGGATCATTTTAAACTTCTGATTTTGCAAAAAGCTTGAGAAAGAAATTACTGTTTTGCCAGGAGGACAGATTTTGTGTCATGTTAGAGCTCATTCATTCTACTTTTACATTTATAAACAGAAAAGAACAATGTTGGTCTGACTGGCCAGGTGAGTGCTGGCTGTAGCTGACTGGAAATCTGGCTCTCTTCCACTGCGTGGTCGTAAAGCCCCAGAGACTCCCGGGCCTGTTTTTAACCTGAATTATCTGATTTATGAGCCCTATCAAACAACACCAGGACCCTTGAGATTCCTGAAGTATGACTGCTTTAACTTTCCCTGCTTGTTATTACTACAAATGGCACAGAGGGACTGGTAGGAAGTCCGTTTGGACAGATTTTGTATTGTTTGTTATGGCAGTGTTGTTGAGATGTGATCATCTGAACTTACTGTGGCTGCCAACCTCATTTTCCCAACGGAATAGTAAAATTTGACTCGTCGAGAGTTGCATTACTAATGAAACTTCCATATGTTCTGGAAACACTGTACATGTGCACACACATGGCCATACACACAAATGTAAACACTATCCACAGTGCATGGGGGCACACAGTAAGGGTGTCCCCAGTGGGAAGTGCACCTCTTGCCATTCCAATATATTTTTACTATGTGCGCTGGAGCTATCAGGTTCCTGTGATGTTTTCTGCTGTGTTACTCTTCTTTCACACACCTGCAGATCAGATATGGCAAGCGAAAAGTCTCCCTCAGAGAAGGCGTGGTTGCTGATGTTCATCTTCCTCTGGAGGAACAGCGGCCCATAGCTACGCTGCTCCCCAGAGGCGTACAGGTCCACCAGCCTGTCCGCGCGGTCATGGTTGACCCCTGGGGACTGACGGTCCCAGTGAACCACCTGGAAGCCACCAAGGTAGGAAAGGGAGTTACGTTTTTCAATCAATATCATGTAATCCCTCCAAATACAAAGTAAATCTAGACTGAGACTGACTGTCTGAAGGAGACTTATAAATCAGCTTGTGCACTGCACTCACCTGCTGGTCCTCCTCCTCGTCACTCCAGTCTGTCCACACATTACGTCGGTTGATGCACGGCAGCACCACGGTACTGCCGAGCAGCACCACGTACACCGCCTTGTGTCCATCCCAGAAGCGCTGCTCCTTACGGCCTTTATGGTAGAAGCGCAAAAGAGACAAAGCGAATCAGCTTCACAGTCGCCGTGTGTTGAAGATGCCGATGGCTGAGTGTGATACATACGTGATTTAGTGATGTTGAGCTGTACTCTGACTGTCTCATACAGGTTGCAGTAGAGATGGTGGAGGTTACAGGAGTACAGGCCTCTGTCGTTCATCGTCACATCTGTCATAACACGCAGAAACACAAAACAGGCAAACATGATGATAATGCTGATGATAATGTGAACATGACGATAATATATGTGGGAACTGAAACTGATGGCTGGCTGGTGGGTGAAAAAAAAAATTCAAAATATAATTTGTATGATTTGAAAATGGCTGACAAATAAACAAATTAAGCCCTTTAAAGGAGATCAGTTATGAAAATAAAAGCAGAGCTGTAATGAATGAGATAAGAGAGACCAATTCACCAACAGCGACAGACATGAGAGTCAAAGAGTGAGACCTTTGATGACCAGGGAGAAGTTTCCATCCTTGAAGGCTGTCGGGTTGAGGCCGGCCCTGCCCAGGTTGTAGGAGTTGTAGATCCTCTGGTCCCCTGCAGAGAACATGTCCAGCACCCTTTCCATGGCGTAGTCTGGATGGGCCCGGTACAGATCCCAGTGAACCACCCTCTGTCTGTCCCTCACCCTGTCCCTGGTCCACACCATGCGGCCGCTCACACACTGCAGCACCACCCTCGACCCGGCGGGGGCGCTCACATTGTACCCTGCCACCACCACACTGCTGCTGCTGTCAGACTGACCTGACACTGAAGGACAGAGAGGGTGCAAATTAACAAACTGAGACTTTCAGTGTCGACTAAATGCCACAGTTGATATTCATGGAAATGAATCACAGTGCACGCACAAAGAGAAACGTACCTGCAGTGAAGAGGCAGGCCACAGGAACTGAAATAGAAACAGTAAGGACAGTGAACAGGATAATCACTCTAACAGACCCTGTTAGACTGCCACTGCATGTTGTGTGTTGTGTTTGGTAGAATTAGACCTGTTGGAAGGAAAGCTTTATACAGATTAACCCCTAACTGAAGTGTGTTCAATTCATAGTAAATATTCAAGGTTAATACTGTGGTAAAGGAGACCTGCAACAACCAATTAACTGCAGCTGTTTTTTTTTTCTTTTTTTTCCCTTTTTTTTAAATAAAGAAAAAAAAGACATATGTCTGATTGAAAACAACAGTGGAAAGTCTTTTTTTTTTTACCAGAATTCATCACATGCAGTTAAGATGTCTTTCACAGTCATGATACTGACTCAGTAACGCTCATCTGACAGGAATGTGTGTGTGTGTGTGTGTGTGTGTGTGTGTGTGTGTGTGAAGCATTAGGTGGAGAGGAGGGAAAAACATGGAGTTAAAATGAGTCTGAAAATACTCTGATGAATATTTTCTTTCTCTAAATGTCAGCAAATTATGACATAATTGAACACTTTAAACATTAATTTCATATATCTTATGAAGCTCAGTCAATTCAAAGAAATAGAGGAAATCAGGGGGAAAACTGAACTGAAACTAATATACATTTTAATGGAAATTGTCAGAGCAGTGGAGCAGTGGAGCAGATTCTGGCCTCAGTCGGCTGCTGCGGCACTGATGCTAAGTTATATGTGCATGCTCAGCACGCACCTGAGCTTTGTGTGAAACAATGCTGCACTGACCAAACTCCAGCTTACTTACTGTGGATGAAGAGGAGAGCCTGCAGAATGATGTCCTCCCTCAGTACTTTCATGATGACAATGTAAATGACACGGAGACTCGTCGAGGCTGTGCACCGACGCTCAGAGACGCTGAGAGTAAGAAGAGAAGTCTTGTTTATCCATCCGCAACAGCAGCAGCAGGACTGTATTTGGTCAGATTTCAGGGTTTGAAAACAAGCAGCGCCACGTTAGGGCTTCGGTACAGAACCAGGCTGATCCCACCCGGGAAATGAAACTCGACACCACGAACCACCCCCTCCTCCAAATCTTCATTTATAACAGTGCAGCATCTCCACAGAGAGATTTCTGAGTACCAGCTGTGAAAGTTGAGGGTGATGGAGGGCACGTTTCTTACTCTCTTTCTGTTTTAAGGCTCTTGCTTTCCCTTGGTTGTGACATTGGTTTTAAACCTATCAAACAAGCTAAAGTTGTCGTTTTAACTCAACAAAATGAATTTGAATTATAAAAATTGATAGGGCACTTTTAAGTAAGCCTAACTCCAGTTTTGAGGGCAAGACTCCAAATATTTTGTCGTAAATTGGGGTATTGGAATACTTTCCTCACCGCTACTTGATCATGTAACAATATTGATAGATACTAAATAGGTAACAGAGAAAAGTGGATCATATCAGACTCTTGGTTTTGGAGACCTACACGAGGGTACAGCTTGGTACTTAAACCTCATCATTTCTGAGGTTACATTTCATAAATCAATCCTCGACACATGTAACCTCTCCGCATATTTATTGGCAAATTTGGCCCATTTATCTAGCAAAGTCGCTCAGTATCCACAGGTTTGCACTGTTACTGCCTGCACCTCACCTAATTCAGCTCAAAGACGACACCCAGTGGCCGATTTCATAATGTGATATGCAGAGTCTCTGTACAGTCATCAATACTGTGTTGTGTGTGTCTTTCTGCTTTATTTCTGACTGTTTCTCCATCGTGTCTTTTTATCAAGATGGCTGATAGGAGCAACAGCAGGACAAGCAACTGAAGCAGTCAAGTCGGACTTTCCCCTCCTTGTGGCGCTGGCAGAGGATCCAGTAATCCTCGACGTTCCGAAATATTTAGGTAATTCGTTTTACCTTAAAAGGTAGTTCCCATACCGGGAGTCGAACCCGGGCCGCCTGGGTGAAAACCAGGAATCCTAACCGCTAGACCATATGGGACTTACACCATCGTGGCAATGACAACCATCTGATAGAAAGATACTTTAATAGTGATGACAGTTTGCACATTTGATATTTCAGTTCGGCTGTGTATTTTCCTACTGAGTGTATGTTCTATTACGGTGAAATGCCTATTCCGATTTTTCTAATCTGACTTGGATGATTGGGATTTATTCTTAATCAAAATTAAAGACACTACAGGGTAATTTATATTAAACCCCAGCTACTATTTCTGTGCAGGTGTTTGATTTCCAGTTATATTGCCAAACACTCGCCGATATTTTCCGTTAACAACTTCGAAAACAATTTCAATCCCTGTTCTTTACTCCGTATAACAATAACTTGCCCTATCATGTGAAATGCTGATTGATGACATTTTAATAATGTTTATTTTATATCAGTATCAAGTTATTTTGTAGCACAGAGCTTAACTTCTCGTTGCATACTAACTGATATTTAAATGTAGTGATTATGTAGTGACAACACGGATCCTCAGGGGCAGCTCTGCACACACGGAACTTTCGTTTCCGATTTGTTCACAACCGGCGCGTTTAGGTGTTACACCCCAGACGCTTCCCCTGAAACAAGCGAACTCATTCAAGGGTTTGTGACTGGAGGTAAATGAGTCAAACAAGTGCATTTATTTAGAAGGCCGTAACGGAATTATTGATAGATCGTCTCTTAAATATTAGTATAATGTCCGAACACTGACGTAAGACTTCTATGAGCGTTTTCTGTGCAGTTGTTTATGTGATTAGCCGCGTCTGTTCGCTAGCATGCTTGCTCGGTATCATAGCTAACCCTAGCTAGCTAATCACCCGGTGTCACAGCAAACTCGAAGCAAAGAACCGTCCTCTCCTTTTAAAATGACTTTAAAACAGTCCAACAGTCTTACATACACCAATCTTTGCTTTTGCAGGTCCCGTGTTAAACGTTAAAAGATGTTTTTGACAAGATCGGAATATGACAGGTAAGTGCAACACAAACTGCTTTGTCATTTATTGAGCGCTTCTCAGTGGGAAGGAGCAAACTTAAGAGGGCACAGTTGTATGAAGTTGTCTGCAGAGGCAGTTTTTTTTTTATTTTGACTGCTCATGTAAGTCTGAAAGTTTTTTTTTTGTTTCCAACCATTGGTATAACTCTGTAGCTCTTGCAAGTAACAAGCTAATAGCTAATCACCTCGCAACAAGTTATTGTGCTTTCACTTTCGATAGCACTATTTTTTTCAGAAACCTTTATTTAACCAGCAGATAAAAATATGTTTCTCAAGAGTGTTACACTCAAGAAACACTGCTTTCAAAGTGGTGTCTTATGAAGTGGCGACTTTAAACACTAGAAAACAAACATGAACCCAACTTAATGACAAATGTATTTATTTGTTGGCAGCACAAACCGTTTTCCAGCAACATTGAAGTGATAACCATTATTAATAATTATAATTATAATTCATATCTGTCTTCCAGGGGTGTGAACACATTCTCTCCTGAAGGAAGATTGTTCCAAGTGGAATATGCCATAGAGGCTATAAAGGTGAGTATTACAAACTCCATCATTTCAGTTGTTAATAGTCTTTATCTGTGTGATAGTTCTTATAAAAACTTGTAAACAAAACTCATAAGTTTTCTTTGGTCTGGCCTTGTTTTCCCAGTTGGGCTCCACAGCCATTGGTATCCAGACATCAGAGGGGGTGTGTCTGGCTGTGGAGAAGAGGATCACCTCTCCGCTGATGGAGCCCAACAGCATCGAAAAGATCGTGGAGATTGACAGTCACATCGGTAAGTCCAAAGAATAACTGTGTCATCTATCAGCTATACACATTAAATGAGCCTCCGGTTTGGATGCTGACTGGAGATGAATCCTTGAGTGTATAATCTGTAAGTTAATTTGAGAATGGCATTTGCTGGCCTCTGAGTGAATGAACGGGTGAAAAACTAGTGTTAAAAATACATTAAAATTAAATAATACATTAAACTAAATACAATGGCGTCAAAGTATTAGTAATTGTAAAAGGGTAAATATACGGAGTAGCTGTTGTGTATCTTTGGAGTTGGTTTTGAAATTCACTGGCTCTTCGCTTTGCTCCATCTTAAACTGAGCATTCAGTGTGAATCGTTATGTTTTGGCCTTACTTGAGGGTGTCACATTACAGTCGTTGAGCCTGCAACTATCAAAGACACAAGTTTTTCTTTTAACATTACAAAGAGATGGCCTGTGTTATGTTGTCAAATTAGAGGATGCTTGTATCCCCTAAGGCCCCTTCAGACACAATACGACAATGGTACAGCTGCGCTCTGAAACCCATTATTTCCAGTGGTTTGTGCCACACCACAACATCTTTTCACTGCATTGAGCAAAGTGGTGTGTGCAGCCCAGCACCCAAAGTGCAACTCGTTTGAATGTGACTTGTCAGAGTTTGATCAGGGATATGATCATAATAATGTTCCCTCCGATAACATACAGTTACAGTTTGACCGAGCTAACTGTTGTTTTATGCTCAGCAGGAGCTGCAGTTTCTTAATTTTCTTTCTTTCTACCTCAAAGGTTGCGCCATGAGTGGCTTGATAGCTGATGCCAAGACTCTAATTGACAAGGCAAGAGTGGAAACACAGGTATGAATGCTGAGCACACTTTCATCTATTCAGTTCAATGACCTTGAGTTTAACCTGCCGTTAAATTGTGTACACATTCCTCGTCAGAACCACTGGTTTACTTACAATGAGACGATGACAGTGGAGAGTGTGACTCAGGCTGTGTCCAACCTGGCGCTGCAGTTTGGAGAGGAGGATGCTGATCCCGGTGCCATGGTCAGTCACAGTGCATCTCCATGCTGAAACACTCATGCATTCAAACCTCAAGCCAGTGTGTTTTTTTTTTTGCATATTCAAATAATGTTGGGTGGTGTTTAAGTGAACTTGCATAACCGTGTTCTTCTGTCTCTGCTCTGTTCCTCTGTGCTGTCGTCTACACAGAGTCGACCATTCGGCGTAGCACTTCTGTTCGGGGGAGTTGATGAAAAAGGACCCCAGCTGTAAGGAGAGATTACTGTTTGTGCATCTTACATATTTGATATTTTAAACAGCAGCATGTTCACCTTTAATTCTGACTTCACAGAGACTTGACTGTTATCTGTTTTGTGAATGCAGGTACCACATGGACCCATCAGGAACCTTTGTGCAGTGTGATGCTCGGGCCATCGGCTCAGCATCTGAGGGAGCGCAGAGCTCTCTGCAAGAGGTCTATCACAAGGTACCGAGCACTGCATGTTCATAGCTAACAGCAGATTGTGATGTTTGTAAGCTGCTGCCTCGTGCTGTTTGTTTTCAAAGATTTAATGAAACAAACATTCTAGAGTATTTCAACCCATTTCAGTGCGAGTCGGCAAAAGTAGAGGAAATGCATGCAAATCAGCTCAATTGAAGAGTTGTGTCTTTTCTGTTTGTCCCTCTCTCCCTGGGTAACTGACAGTCCATGACATTAAAAGACGCCATCAAGTCATCTCTGACCATTCTGAAGCAGGTGATGGAGGAGAAGCTCAACGCCACCAACATTGAGGTTTGTTCCTCATTCCTCACCCAGTTTCTAAATACTGTCAAGGTGTTCGTAGACCTTTTGAAGGTTGGATTTGCATTAGTGCAGATATCCAGAGCAAACCACATCAGTTGATTTATTTTGACTTTTGTTTGAGAAAACTCTTGCCTGCCAGAGTTGAAATCCCCAGGTGTCATACAGGCTTTTTTATCTGTGTCTCCTCTGTAGCTGGCAACAGTCGAGCCCGGGAAGACCTTCCACATGTATTCCAAAGAGGAGCTGGAGGATGTAATCAAGGACATCTAGAGCAGAAAGAACTTGGAAGTCCTGGTTTCAGTTCTGGGCAGGAGAGGACATGGAAGGACACCTGGGCTGAATGTCACAACGCAACCACAACTTTTCCATCAGCACATTTTCCTTGCTGCATTTGGATTGCTAACGAGGTTTCTGTTTGTAATGTGCTAATTTTTACTTCTTGTCTCTCAGTATCTGTACCACTCTGTACAGGAGTCTGACCAGCACTTACAACTGAGCGGCAGGAGAACAGTGGGGGGCGGGGGGGGTTATTTTTTGTTACGAATCAGTACTGCAATTAAAGTTGTATTCAGAAAGTGGTCTGACTCTCGCCATTTTTGTGTATCTCTTGTGTTGTCTTGTTTCAAGTGTGAAGGTTAAAGCTGGGGCTTTATCCTACACTGAGAAATGTACTTTGTAAACACTTAAGCATCACATCACATTACTCCTGCTAAGAAGGGTTGTGTTTGTTTTAACAGTGGAATTTGAAAGTCTGTCCACTGCCAAAAAAGATAGCATTGTTTAGTCATTCCTCAGGAACAAACACTCATGTTTTAGGGGTTTCAGATGCTGACTGTGTAATCACAGAGTAATTGTTGCATGTCATCCGCCATCTCTCTCTCCCCTTGTTTCCTGTCACCAATAAAGGCAAATATGGCCCCCAATAACATTAAAAAAACAAACTAAGTATGTACAGTCACAGTTTTGCTATTATCAAAACTTCTGTTATTTTACTCTTCCTTGCATCATTGAATAACGCATTATTCAACTCCTTTATTTTCCCCACATGGCACACATGAATCATTTATCCCCTCACCCACAAAATGTCCCATTTTCATCATCATAGTTTCCATGTATTAGAAATAGTCATTTTTTAATTAATTAAACTAATTTAACTGATTGCAGATTACATTCCATTATGATTTATTGACTGACATCATATCTGATCTCAGAGGTGATCAGTTATGCTTTTCTCTTGTCTGATAACCTTTTACCGCCGTTTGCCTCCACAGTCAGCACCTGCCAAACCTGTGACTGAAAAGCCATCAGATATTTCAAAGCTTTTTAAAAGTGAACTGTGGGAAAAAGCTGATCCTCCAGACTGTTTGTTCTCTTTCTTGGAATCGTTAAGAGCTTCAAAGAAGAAACTCCATTGAAAAAAGGGAAAGGTTTTCCCTGTCTTTGTGCAGTCTGTCCACCAGGGGCCAGTTTGACACCAGAGAATGTTTGACATCTCCGCTGAGGAAGATTCCTGCCGTCCAATGAGATCGCAGGTTATTCTGGTCCTGACCAATCTTCTGCCGCGGTGGATGAAGATGCATTTGATGATGAGGGGGGCATGTGGAGCCAAATGTTGGGACAGCAGAGTTGCTCGCCGAGTCCAAACTTCGGCAGTCTGATCGTGAACATGAGCCCCGTTTCTTGCATTTTGGCGCTCGGCTTGTTTTCTTCTGCGCTGGCCGCAGATTTCCACGAGGGAGAGAAGTTGTCTGATTTGAGGAGGCTGCAGAAGGAGTTCGGCAGTGATGAGGAGCGACAAAGTTCAGAGAAGTCGGAGCTGTCGAGACGCAGCGCAGGACTGAATGAACAGACATGCACAGCTCTGCATGGAGTGGAGGCAACCCTGCAGAACAACACCCACTCTGTGAGTGACTGATTTCACTTTGAACCCGCCATTTAAACATGAAACTCTCCGCAGAAGTGGAGCAGTCTTTGTTTTCCTGAGTGTGTGTTAATTCAGTCTGTGTGTGTGTGTCTGTGTGTGTGTGGTCACTCTGCACATGAAGTCCAGACTGGAAACAGCTTGGACTCAGACAGACACATCAGCCTCTCACAGCTTTCAGTGCTTCAGTAGTTGTGAAGAACCCTGCAGAGAAGCATCTGTGTAAGAGGCGAGACGACCAGTCGATTAATCGATCAACAGAACTTTATTCTGCAACTATTATGATAATTGATACATAATAAAAGTGAGTTTTCAAGCAAATGCCAAAAATTTGTAGGCTCAAGCTTCACAGATGTGAAGATTTTCTGCTTGTCCTTGTCTTAAATAGTACTAATTGACTGTATTTGGGTTCTGGACCACAGAAAAAGCTATTTGAAAATGTCGCTTTGCACTAGAGGAGATGATGATGATCATTTTTTTACAATTTTCTGACATTTCATCAGGCTAATGATTAATTGATTGACTAAATACTCCCCAGAGTAGACTGACAGCGAACAATAATAATTAGTTGCAGCCCTAATAAAATTCTCTTGATTTACACTCGTAAGCATTGTTATGAGGGTTTAAAAGAATGAATCACTGTCGACTATTGAGGAGATTTTTTTTCCTCTTCTCAGTCATTTCTTCTTTAAAATGTAGGAAAATAATGTCTTGGAGCACAAAATGTCCAACTGGCACGTCAAAACTAAAAGACATACAGTTCGGAGCTGCAACTATGGATTATTTCCATTATCTATTAATCTTCTAGTAATTATCTTGAGTAATCGATTGATTGTTTAGTCTATAATATGTAAATAAGAAATGCTATCTGCAACCTCTCAAAGCCTGTGGTGGCATCTTTAAATTGCTTGTTTAAACAGTAAAAAACTCCTAAAGAAATGCAATCCATTGATTTGTTTTTGCTGAAAGTGGAGAATGTTTGACATTTTTAGGTGAAAATAACTGAAACAATTAATCGATTGTCGAAAGAGTCAGGAATTAATTTAGCTTTGACTAGACTAGACTCATTGGCTAGTCGGGTCTCTAAACTAATTTACAATGATACAAAACAGAGAAAATGAGTAAATATTGGAGAAGATGGAATGGACCAATATTTTGCCTGAAGAACAGTTTCAATAATCTCTTGTCATAACAGATGCTGATTTATTTCCTGATGATCCGCATATTGCTTCCAGTCTGTTACACTCGTTTTTAATTGATCTGCATTGATGTAGCTTGCATTCTGGGTCAAACACATCAGGCCTGCTGAATCTGAGATGTCACACTGGGTGAATGGCGATGTGACAAGAGAAACTCATAAATATTTAGTCGTGTTCTTCCAGTCCAGTACCAGACGGAAGAGTCAGGTGATCATTCAGGCTGAAAGAGCTTTCACAGAGGAGCAGCTCTTGGTGTTTCTCCTGCGTTTTTGTAGCTGTGAGATCAAATTAAATCTTTCTCATCTTAACCCTGATCCTACCTTAGAATAGACCAAACAACACCTTGTGTTATTTCATGCTGAACATGTTGTAATAGGAAGCACAACAAGAATAACCCAGATGTCCAGAGGAATGTTCAAGAATAACAACCCTGGTCCAAAGCTACAGAGCTCCACAGGACAGTCTTCTGTGTGTGTGTGTGTGTGTGTGTGTGTGTGTGTGTGTGTGTGTGTGTGTGTGTGTGTGTGTGAGTGAGTGAGTGATGGAAGAAGTGGACGTTACATCATTTCTGTGGCTCAGACACCTGGACTAGCTTTTGAGCATGAAAACGATTCGGCGTGCTCACGGAGAGCAGACTCCTCCCGTCTCTTTGGGCTTCTCTCCCTCACAAACATTCCCCATGTTTTTTCTGCTGGACTTCTTCTTCTGTTATCAAAGCCGCAGGGCAGATCAGACAAGGTCGCGAGTATTTAGATCAGTAGTACACACTCTAAATGAGCAGATCAGATAATTCTAAGCCTCTCCTACGCTTCTTTTTACGCTATTTTGGGCCTGATGTACACAGGATGTGTTTTGTCAGCCAGCCCAAGTTTTGCCTCATTTTCTCTTTTTTTGTATGTTTGTGTAGCCTAAGGTTCATTTAGCCGACTCTGTCTGGTTTACAAACTAGCTTGCTGTTTCTTTTTTTTTTTTTCCCCTTCTCCTCTCTCCATCCTGTCCTCCATCCCCTCTGGCCAAAAAAACGTAGAGAAAAACATGCTCTGTTTTCAGGGTGAAGCGTAACTGGGTCGCAGCCAGCTGTTGGAGCACCAAGAAAAGCGGCAGAGTTGATGTTCCACATGGTGGGAGAGAGAGAGTTATGGAAAGTATGGGTTTGTTGATGTACAGGGAGAGACATCCATTGAGATCAACAAACTAGAGAAAATAAAGAGGCATTTGTAGGCTTGAACTTGAAGTTCTCATCTTTGGTGTTAGAAGGTGGAGAAATGCTAGCAGGTACAATGTTTAGCATGTTCACCATCTTAGTTTGGCATATTAGCCTGTTAACATTTGCTAATTAGCACCAAACACACAGAACAGATGAGGCTGACGGGAATATTATCATTTCTGCAGGTATTTTACCATAAACTACGAGCGTTGCAATAATTAATCGATTAGTTGTCAACCATTGGATTAATTGCAAACTGTTTTGATAAGTGATTAACCAGTTTGAATGATTTTTTTAATAATAAAAAGTCAAATTTCTAGCTTCTTAAATGTTGACATTTTCTGGTGACTTTGCTCTTGTAAGACACTAAACTGAATATCTTTGGGTTGCTGACAAAACAAGACAGTTGAGGACGTCATCTTGGACTTTGGGAAACCTTAAGAAATGTTTTTCACAGTTTTCTGACATTTTATAGACCAAAGAACATAATAAACAGATTGATTGACAATGAAAATAATCTTACATTACAGCCCTAAATCAAACTGTTACAGTTTTGACATGATGATGGTGTTAGCTGAAGAACTGGGGAAAGATAGTTGATGTTGCCATCTGACAATAAGATTACACATTATCATGTTAGATTTACCGTCCCTCTTGCTCCCCCCATGAACGCCACCTGTTGCTGATTGGCTGGAATAGTGTTGTGTACCGCTTTGTTTGTTTCCCATTTGCAGAGCCAGGCCTGTGTACAAAAACCAGATTTTTCTTCAGACACGCACAGAACCGACAGCTAGCAGACCATGAGGAGACACTGGGTGAATTTCAAATTCAGTGACTATCAACAGTGTCTCTCCAGAATGACTCACACCGGCTTTAAGGCATCACCTACTTTATTACAAGTGATCCTGACAGGAACATGATCATGTGTGCCAAATTTAACAGCACTCTATCCAATAGTGGTCAAGACATTTCATTAAAACTACAAGTAACTACAGGAAAAGTGAGGGGGTCACTGATTAAGATTCATCCTCTGGGCACCATGAATGTCTGTACAAAATGTAATGTCATAGTAGTTTTTTATATTTCAGTCTGGAGATAAGTGGTGGACCAACCGCATGGTAACACACAGTTAAATCAAGTCAATAAATAATCAACATGATTAGTTGCAGTCGTGCACTTCTGTTGTGGTTTTCTTGAACAATAGTACTTGAGTAATACAACCCAGCTCATGTCTCTGCCCGCAGAACTGAGCCCAGCATCAGAGGATCGGTCCCCACAGCCTCATGTGTTAGATCAGAGCCAAGACTGTTTGACCTCCTCCTCTGAAGTTTTATGTGTGCAAACAGAGCTGCAGCAGAAAGGTTAAAACCCAGAGCAGAGGGAAGAAGGAGCTCATTGTGTTGGGGTGTGACCTCTGAGAGAGGACTTCACTGTGCTCCCACCCACCAACACTGTGTCCTACTGAGTCTGCGTGGATGCGTGTGTGTCTGTTCATGTACAGCAGTGTGTGTGCAGCATTGTTGTTCACTTTTGAACATTCAGTGTGCTCACACACCTTGAAGTCTGAATGTTTTGCGGTGTTAATGGATCTAAGAGCAGAAGTCGACCCTTGCCTTCATCACGTGATAGAGGATGAGGTCATGTCTGGTTTGTGAGGCCACGTCCAGCTGGGTCAGACAGTTATCTCTTGATCTCTTTCTTTTTTGCTGACTAATAAGTATCTCTTCTTCCCTTCAGCGTCTCCTTCAGCCCTTCTGTTTTTCCCATCACAGAACAGCACAGAGTCATCTTTAGCTTTACATTGCCTCCCTTTTCCTTTCCCAGCCACATCTGGCTCAACCCTCCTCCAGTTGGATAAAACGGCACTTTTCACTCAGACACAGCCACAGATCTCAGTCTTTGCTTCAGCTGATCTGCTTGTTTTCTAATGCTGTTGCTGATTGTTTGGGTTCCAGACTGGATGAACTGTAGCCGGTCAGGTCAGCGTCTGTCCAGTCAGGAACACATGTTGAAAACAACCCGCTGGTTATATTTAACACAGGTGTACAAGCAGCTGACAGAAACATTTGCAAAGGTCTGATCATAAGACAATACACAACATGAAACCTGCTGACCTACAGTGACCTGCTGTCACTGGGACCAGAGTTTCAAAAGGGTTTTCTAAATTGGATTTCAGGGGCCCATGTTTCTGTAGGTCCTTGCATGTCCTGAAAGTGGCTGCTGTGGTTGAAGGTATAATGCTCACCATGCTCACCATTGTAGTGTAGCATGTTAGCATGCTAACATTTGCACCAAATGTAGAACAGCTGAGTCTCATGGGGATAATATTTGTTTTGCAGGTGTTTGGTCATAAACTGAAGAGGGTAGATAACTTTTTTCCTGTTGTTCCCACTGTCTGTTGGCATTGTTTGTGTTCTGATTATGTCCAGATTAAATGCATTTCCTCTGTTGTAGCATAGGGTTTAAACAATGTAGCATAACCCAACTGATTTTTGTTTACAATGTTTGACTTTAAAAACTCCAATTAAAATATATGAATAAGTCATCATTTTTAAACAGAAGTACATTTCCAGAGGCTGTACTTTGTGTTTGTAATTAGCAAGTGTTAGCCTGCTAACACACAAAACTACAATGGTGAACATGGTAAACAGTGTACCTGCTAAAGATGAAGCATGTTGACATTGTGAGCATGTTAGCATGCTAACATTAGTATTTAGCACAAAGTGCTGCTTTGCTCAAGTCCAACCTTCCACAGCTGCTAGCCTGATTGTAGACTCTTGGTCTTTTTAAGTATTTTACATGAAGTCTTAATTCACATAGTACTTCACTTGAATGTTATAAGGCACTTTTTCTGAAAGGCATGTCTTCTAGTAACAGCTGACAGCTGTCTGTATGTTAATCACACAGAGAGAATAATTTAAATTAACTGGCAAAACAACAACATCAGTCACCAACGTAATAGACACACTCTAACAAGCCAGTTAAACCTTAATGATATTAATCATGATAAAGCTCAGATAAGCAGGCTAAAACCAGGAGAAGGCTTTGTTTGTAAAATGAATATTCATGGTTTTCCTGCTTCTTTAGTCGCCACCAGATCACAACGACTCTGACCACTAACAGTTCTGCATCATGAGTAAAACTGGATTCTTACATCAAGTGCTGCTAAAACCTCAAATGTGACCATGGCACCAACATTTAACACTATCCACAAGCTATAATAATGCCTTACCTTAAGATTTTTTATTTGCCAATTATGCTGACAATTAAATCAATGAAAAGGGAGAAGAGCTGGAAAGCTGGGGAGAGAGAAAAGTGATGTGTAACAATGCTCCAAGGACAGATTTGAAGCCAAAACATTGTGGTTTAAAGGTCTGAGACTGTTGGAAACATCATGCTTTCCGTTTTTAACTGATCAACAGTTGACTGTAAAGGAAGGGCGGAGAAATTTCTCAAACAAATTTGTCAAGTGATCAAGAGCTGAAAGAAAAGATGGATGCGGCGAGGGTGTGATGAAATGATTAATGTAGAGGAGAGATGGAAAGTTGTGTTCACACACTTGGACGGCCGGGCCGGGCCAGTTTCCACTGGACCTATTTACAAGGAGTTTCCAGCAGGCAGACCTGGCCCTCTCCTGTGGCTTTATGGAGCTGTATGCAGACTCTCCAGGGCAGGGCTCACCTTGTAAACATCTCTGCCCTGCCAGTAACAGAGAGGAGGAGAGAAACCTTCCTCAGACTCCAGACAAAGTGAGCTGTGGCGAAATACGTTGCTGAAATGACCAAACACTTGAATGTCACTCTGAATAAATAGACTGGAATGTTGTTTGCAGTCAGTGCGGTTGTGAAACAAAAGTTCAGGTCTGAACTCTTTCTGCCCATTACCTCTCATGTTATGTAGCACAGAGTTATTGATTTGTTTGAGATCTTATCTTGAACTTTAGCCCGTAGAGCTTATTAATAAATGTGTGAAAAGTAAGAACATTTTTGCGTTTTGTTTATTGTCCTAGTAGAATACTTCTAATCTACATTTAGTGTGTGAGCGTGTGCGTGTGTGTTTTTGCTGTGCTCGGGGCATCAGTAATTGTCTTGTTCTCCAGCCTCAGCTTTGTCATTTAGGCAGGAATGTAGGTCACACACACAGAGTGCATCCAAATGGCCGAGTTACTTTGGACAGTAAGGACAATTCATTCTGTGCTCTCGGCTGCTGTGTCTACTGTTCAGTGAGTGACGGAAACGCACACACAAACCCTGTTTTGTGTTTTTATAACTCTGGAATCTCATGGGTGTTCTTCAGTTGATGTCCTGGCACGATATTAAGCAATATCACATCAAACACATTTCAAATAATCCTATGTGATGGTAGCCAAGAAACATTTTGCTATAAAGATTCATTTATTGATTTCTGAAAACCACTTTTCTTTGCTTTTTTTATTCAGTTTACCTTCAAAGTGAGGACCATGGGTTCACTGTCGCTAGCCTGGGTGGGAGATGGATCAGGGGTGAGTAAAAATACATGACTGCAAATGAAAAAAAGACCCAGAGAGAGAGAGGCCATGCTTTTGTACAGGTGTTGTGTCATCTCTCGTCTCCCAGGTGCTGCTGGTCTTGACGACCTTCCAGGTGCCATTGTTCATGATGCGCTTCGGCCAGTCTAACCTCTACAGGAGGTGAGGAATGCCTGCTGGTTGACGGCACAATAATAGACATGGAGCAGTAAATGACTGTCACAGCTGTGGTCTGAGGTCTAACTGCACCTTTATCTCTGTGTCAGTGAAGACTATGGGAAGACGTTCCAAGATGTGACTCAACTGATCAACCACACCTTCATCCAGACTGAGTTCGGCATCGCCATCAGTCCTGACCACTCTGGCAAGGTGAAGAAGCAGAAGATGGAGACCTTCACATACAGACCCTGCTTACACCTTACGTGGGGTTGTGTGTTTTGTGGTTGGTCTCTATAAAAGTACGTACATGTGATCTGCCCTGACGGCTCCTCTCTGTGTTTTAGGTGATGCTCACTGGTGACGTGTCAGAAATTGGGGGGTTTAGACTGTTTCGCTCGCAGGACTTTGGCATGACCTTTGTTGCAACTGACCTGCCGTTTGAGCCACTCATTCAGATGCTGTACAACCCTGGAGACTGCAACACGCTTGTGACGCTCAGTATCACGGTAACAGCATTCATGCTTTAGACTAAACCACTCTTCAAATGTCAAATTTGTGTCACTGGACTTCTGCTTCAAGCTACTACATTTTTGATTAGGCATAACTGCATGCTCAAAAGTCACTGAACACTTTTTTACTGACTAAGCTTTTTCCCTCCAGTTGGACCTGTGGCTGTCTGAGGACTTTGGCGCCACCTGGAGGAAGATCCATGACAGTGTTTGTTTGGTCAGATGGTGAGAATCATCCTCCACATCATCTGTCAGTTTTGTAATAAATTAGAAATACCCACAAGACATGTGGGATCTTGTTGGAACTGGATTGGTAACAGATGGAATAATGAAGAACCAAGACAAACATTAGGGACTGCAGGAAAATGATTGATGTGGGGAGGGGGCCTGAACCTCACATAGCCCAAGTCACAGTAGTGGCATTAGCAATTTCCAAAATTATTGTTAACATAACAGTTGGTGTGTCTCATTTACCCTGCTCTTTATTTTTTAACCACAATCTACTAATTAAGCAGCTATTGAACATGTATATTATGCAACCCCAATTCCAAAAATAGTTGGGACACTGTGTAAAGCATAAATAAACAGAATGTGGTAATTTGCTAATCCTTTTTAACATATACTCAATTTAAAACAGTACAAAAACAATATATTTAATGTTCGACCTCATCAGCTTCAGTGTTTTTTGTACATATATGTTTATTCTGAGTTTGATGCAGCAACATGTTTCAAACATGTTGGGACAGGAGCAGCTACAGACTGGGAAAGATGTGGAACGCTCCAAAAACACCTGTTTGGAACATTCCACAGGTAAACAGGTTGATTGGTAACAGGTGATAGTATCATGATTGGGTATGAAAGGGGCATCCTGGAAAGGCTCAGTTGATCACAAGCGAGGATGGAGAGAGGTTCACCACTTTGTGAACACATGATTGTATAAAAGATGTTACTACGTGGACTCAGGGACGCTTCGTAAAACTTGGTAAACACCATTTTTATATAAGTTTTACAGTGTCCCAACTTTTCTGGAATCAGGGTTGTAGGTTAACTCTTTGTGATGCATTTAACTTTACTGTAGTTCTGTTATAGAATAAAGTGAAAGTGACTATTGGCTAATGTGATGACACACTCTGTAGTGAGATGATTGCTAACTATAACGTTCTACTGTGTCTCAAACACCAGTAGTTTGGTCCTATTAGCAACTAGAAAATAAATCCTTAATATGGAGACATGATTGTTGAACTCTGCATATGGTAAAATGCATCTTTATGATCGATGACACACACAGTAGTAAATCAGTAAACAGTGAGTCTAGAGAGAAAAGGATGAAATTAAATATTTATCTGAGGTATGGAAAAATTTAAAACACATCCTGTTCAAACAGCCCTCCCCTCAACAAAAGAAAACACACATAACCCTTCCCTACTCTAACCCCATCTTCCTATCTT
Organism: Chaetodon trifasciatus; assembly: GCA_037975065.1. Classification (NCBI taxonomy): domain Eukaryota; kingdom Metazoa; phylum Chordata; class Actinopteri; order Chaetodontiformes; family Chaetodontidae; genus Chaetodon; species Chaetodon trifasciatus. The sequence goes on along the minus strand of JBBMOE010000019.1, from coordinate 3,720,855 downwards.
ATAATTTTCATACAGTCCCTTAATAAATGTTTTACTACCTTTTATACACATGAAGTCGTAGTCTAGCAGAGTGTGAACCCTCATTTTCCTTTCATGTGTCGGTGAACTGTGTGTGATTGGTTTCGAGTGCAAACATCAAACACTGTCCATCACTGACAGGGTGTGTGTGTGTGTGAGTGTGTGAGTGTGTGTGAGAGAGAGAGAGAGAGAGAGAGAGAGAGAGAGAGAGAGAGAGAGAG
>JBBMOE010000019.1:3659721-3720218 GCA_037975065.1 Chaetodon trifasciatus | reverse complement strand
AGAGAGAGAGAGAGAGAGAGAGAGAGAGAGAGAGAGAGAGAGAGAGAGAGCTTTGTCCATTGTTGTTTTTCCAGCTGTCTTTCTCACCACACTTCGGATCACTCTCCTGACTCTGGTTTCCTTTGGGCACCAGAGTTCACATGAGGTTGTGGTGTCAGCCTGCGGTTGTTAGCACTGCATTGTGGGAACGCTGTGATAGCTCTGCGTGACCACAGCTGTCATTTAGGCCCCAACCTAAATTGACTGCAGAGCCAGGGAGCTGAGGCTGCTGTCAGAGTGAATCATGAGTCAGCAACGGCATTCTTATTCAGCCCACAGTCCTTGAACCAGCAGAATCTTTGCAGTGTGAAAACCTTCGTCCCGTTTGGCAGTGAACAAAACCAGAGAGGGCTTGGAGTGCGGCCCGGGGGGGTCGATGTGCTCCTCGCTCGCACAGCACTTAGAAGGAACCACAACCATAATCTGTGATCTGTCTATAAATTCCAGAAGTGGATTTACATTTGAACTCAGACGACTTTCAGATGTTAAAAAATGTGAGCACAATTAGATCTTTCCTTTCTCCACATTCCTGCTTTCACGGTTTCTTTTTCTCACGTACAGGGGTCCAAAAAACAGCATCTACTTCACAACAAACTACAATGGATCATGCAGTAAGTGAAGATAATGTGGTCACCTGTATGTATACAGTACATGTATCAAAGTCAGCAGTACATCTAATAACTCCACTTTCTCTCTGTTAGATGACAGAGGAATGTTGGAGTTGAGGAAGACGGCAGACTATGGTCGAAGTTTCCAGACCATCGCAACAAGAGTTTACTCCTTCGTACTGGGAGGCCGCTTTGTTTTTGCTTCCATCATGACTGGCACGGTGTGTGTGTGTGTGTATCTGTGTGTGAGTGTGTGTGTGAGTGTGTGTGTGTGTGTGTGTGTGTGTGTGTGTGTGTGTGTGTGTGTGCGTGTGCGTGTGCGTGTGTGTGCATGTGTCTGTTTGCTTCTTTGTCTTTATTGCTTCAAAGATTTTTGTGAATTTGGTTTTCTGGTGCATACAGTATCTTTTTCTTCCCTGTCTGTGTCTATGTCTAGACCTAAATGGTAACAATACATATTTAGACAGTCATGTTTTTGCATGAATATTACCTCCCTCTGTACAGACTCAAAGGGTGAGTTCATCACCCGAAGTGGTATCCGTCCATTCATACCCCATTTGACCTGATTTTGACCTGGCATATGACTGGATAAAGAATGACGCATGTTAACGCCAGCTGTAAATGTATGCAGTATGCTTTGTGATCACAATGTGACCCGATCAGTCAGACCATATGTGAGGGTGGTCTGGCTCATATTGTGATCAGATCTCAGCCAGGTATGAAAGCAATCCATGCAGTGTTACCACTCTCTATGAAGGCTGCTGGCTTAAGAGGTGAGGCTTAAGCTCCACCTAGTAGCTGTAGCTAGCAAGTGTTCCCTCGGAAACGGCAATTTTAAAGATGAACAAGCTTGTCATGGCAGTGCTTTTGTCGACCAGGGACGAGCCATGTTTGTTGCGTTCACCAGACTCATTTACCTAATTTGCATATTGAGATGTGATCACAGTGCAATCCTGTGTAAATGCCAGTGAATCAGATGTGATTGTGTAGATATTTTTCATCCAGATACAGATGGCATGTTTATAGCAGGTGTGAATTTTTACATGCTTATATGATTTGCGCATATTAAACTCCTGCAGCCTCCCCATTCTGAAGCAGGGGGAAGGAATTTTCTTTGCTCTTTTGTGATTTCGGTGCACTGATCCTTTAACATGCACCTTTGGATATGTTATCAAAGTTAATGAGCTGCATCTCTGACACTTTTGTGTGTTCTTCAGTCTTTACCTTATTTATTCTGCATTGGAGTAATGAATGTATAGCAGAGCCATACTTTCCAATTAACACTTTTCTTTTTCCTCTAACTATTATGTTTGTGTGTGTTAGGGTACAGAGCGTATGATCCACGTGTCAGTGGACGGCGGTGAGGTGTGGAACATGGCCCAGCTTCCTACGGTCAACCATGAGCAGTTCTACTCCATCCTGACAGCCAATCAGGATATGATATTCATGCATGTGGACGACCCTGGAGGTCAGAACCACTGACAGTGCTGATAGTGATGACTGATGTTAATGATGATGATGTTGACAATGTTAGTAATTACTCATGATGCTAATGATTAAAAATAATGTTGTTAATACAGGCTAACCCTCAAGCACACCACCGGCTCAGGCGTCCTTGACAAAGATCCTGAAGCTGCAGAAAGTTGCTCTATGTTTTTTGTTTATGGTGTGTGTGTGTGTGTGTGTGTGTGTGTGTGTGTGTGTGTGTGTGTGTGTGTGTGTGTGTGTGTGTGTGTGTGTGTGTGTGTGGGTGTGTGTGTGGGTGGGTTCGTGCGTATGTGTGTACACTGTGTTGGGCAGACTCCGGTGTTGGAACCATCTATGTGTCAGACGACAGAGGAGCTGTGTTCTCCAAGTCCCTGGAGCGCCATCTTTACACAACCACAGGAAGTGACACTGACTTCACTGCCATTACTTCACTCAGGGGCGTCTACATGACCAGCGTACTCACAGAGGGTGCGTCAACAGACTGCGTAATGTACTCTTACACATTTAAGAAGAATCTCCTGGCTAATTTTTGTCAACATCTTTAAATATTTTTTTATTATCTTTGCATTTGATTGAAAAAACATTGTAAAAACTGCATTTGGCACTACCTTTACACACATTAATTGGCTGATTTCTGATGCCATTGCAAGGAGGGAGTTTTCTGTCTCTGTGCATTGATGTACAGTTCATGTAGGAAACTCCAGCATCCAAGCATGAGTCAGCTGCTGCTGTCTGTAGACATTTTCATTCAGCAAAACACCACATATAGGTTGTATTTTACATCATGGCTGTCTTTGATTTTCTGACTGTGGAGCTTGTCAGTGCAGTGTGTTGGTGGTCTTCATTCAGAAAACCTTTGAATGCATCAGTGATTGATAATCTTTCTCTTACCATAGTGACATGAACAAGAAACAGTTTGTATTCTTGTGTCTGCAGACAAAGGCCTAAACATGCAAAATATCTTCTGGGATCCTATCGTAACTGAAGTGAATGTTAGTATGTGATTGCGTTCTTTTGCAGATGGTGCCGTGGAGACAGTGATCACCTTTGACCAAGGAGCAAAATGGCAGACATTACACAGACCACAGAACAGCTACTGTGACACTGAGACCTCCACCAACAGACCTAACAGAGTGAGACACACATACGCACAGATTTATGTACAGTATATGTAAATACATACTTTTTTATTGCATGTGCGTATATTTTGAGTGTTTTATGTCCAACTCCGATTCCATTCTGTTTTATTTATATTTTACACAGCATCCAACCTTTTTGGCCTCTGTGTTGCATGTTAAATCTGTTCTGTTTTTTTATCTGATGTGAGACGCCGTGAGAATGTGCAGTGAGCATCACCCTAACGATTGTGTCTTTACAGTGCAGACTTCACATCCACGCCTCCTACAGCACCACCATGAAGATGAACGTGCCCATGCTGCCTCTCTCACAGCCAAACGCTGTGGGCGTCATTTTGGCGCATGGTAAAACAAAAAAAAAAAAAAAAAAAGACAGAAAGAAAAATATAAAGATGTCCTTACCCAGAAATCATTTCACTGCATGCTTAAACATCTCATCAATGCCATTGCCCTGAATGTTTCCAGGCAGCGTCGGAGACGCGGAGTCCGCCCTCTCCCCTGATGTCTATGTGTCTGATGACGGTGGCTACTCGTGGCTGCTGGCTCTCAGGGGCCCCCATCATTACGCTATACTGGACTCCGGAGGACTACTAGTGGCTGTGGAGCACACCAACTCACCTGTCAATCAAATCAAGTGAATATAACTGAGTGTACCAAACAGTTTGTTTATTGTAGTGTTTTTTCTTTTTTTTTTTTTTTTTAGCGTTTGTCAACATTAAAGCACTTTTTTTGCCTCCCGTCACCTTCAGGTTTTCAACAGATGAGGGGCAGTGCTGGCATACGTATAACTTCACCAGTGATCCCCTTCACTTCAGCGGTATGGACAGTGAGCCCGGCTCTCGCTCCATGAACGTCAGCCTGTGGGGCTACAGGAACGACTTCAGTAAATGGGTGGTGATCACCATAGACTTCAGGAAGCTCCTCACCAGAGACTGTGAGTATGTGGGAGAACACGGGTGGTGACTGGTTGGTGTAACAGGAAGTACTTAGTGCACGTGTGTGTATGTGCAGGTACTGAAGGGGACTATGTACAGTGGCTGGCTCACTCCTGGGACCCCAGTGGATCTAATGATGGCTGTGTGCTGGGATATAAAGAGACCTTCTTGCGCCTGAGGAAAGACTCTGTCTGCTGGAACGGGAGGGACTATGCTATCACTAAGAAGCTGTCCCCCTGTCTGTGCACAGAGGACGATTATCACTGGTGTGTTTTTGTGAAATACCAAAACAGATTGTTTGTCTCTGTAAATTTGTAAGAACGCCATATGAGCTTCTGCATTACCCCACAGTGACTTTGGATATTACCGTCCAGAGAACAGCTCAGAGTGTGTGGAGCAGGAGGAGATGAAGGGCCGTCCTCTGGAGTTCTGTTTAAACGGGACCACCGAGGAGCTGCAGACCAGTGGGTGAGGATGCCCGTTTTTATCTCGGATCTTCCCTCTCTCTCTTTCCTCGGCTGTACTTCAGGACACAAGAAAGTCAAATTTTATCGACATGTAGAAATCGTGTGCATAATTATGGTAATGTATGCTGCATGTCTTAGGTTATGGATTATATGATCAGCAAACAAGCCAACAGTAATTCAGGTGCAAGCGCTGTAAGAAGCACCTCACTTGCAGAACCCTGTTACAGATTATTCACTTTAAGCTTTTGATTAATTGTCAAATGTTATCTAGGACTCCTGCACGAAGCCATTGTTCTGTGAAGATGTAGTTCAAGAATAACAAAGGAAGTACATGGCACGTTACACAACATGATTAAAGGCTTTCAGAGTTCAGTCAAAGGTCAAATCTAGTATGACAACACAAGTGTTGTAGCCTAATTCATGAAACAGGTGAGTGTGTTTCTGTTTCTGCTGCTCTTGCGCCTCTGCATCTCCCTCGATTTTTGGTATGAATCTTATCTTGAGGTTACCAGCTGTCTTGTCCAGCCCTGTGTCCCTTGTTTGTGTCCTTTCATGCCTCTCTGCCTCTTCTTACATTTAAGCTACCGGAAAATTCCAGGCGACCGGTGTGAGGGAGGATTCCAGCCAGACAGGAAGGAGACAGACCTGAGGAGGATGTGCACCAGCAACGCCCTTTATCCCAATTCTCTGGTCAGTTCTGCTCATTCTGAGAAATGGGCTGCGTGGGCTGATGTTACCTACCTGGTTACAGCATATTGGGCCATTCTGGAAATCAGTAGAGGAACCTGTGCCTGGAGGTGGTGTCAGCAGGTTAACTAGTAGCAGTGTGACACAAGCCAACTTTACATCCTGTAACTGAACTGGAACCAGATCAAGCTCAGATGACCTGAGCTTGATCAGTATTGTTTTTTTTTTGTGCAAACAGTAGCACCCAGTTATTTATTCAACAACAGGGATGGTAAATGGCCAATGAAGCAGAATTTGCACTAGTGTGTGACAGAGTGAGTCGACAACAGCTGTCCTTCCAGTAGCACACATGGGACTGTGTGAAGGTCCTGTTGACAGTGACTCAGTGTGTCAGGGTTCAGCATCCAGTGAGTACAGCTGAGAGACTCCAGGTGACTCTTGTGTCATGTGGATGGTGTGTTTTCAAAGTCATTTCTTCACATTTTCATCCCTTTCTGTTTCTGCAACTCTACCAGACTGAAAGCAGTACACACAACACTGCTGTCATAGTGATGGTTGTCATCGTGATCCTCCTGATGAGTGCTGTTGCAGGTGTCTGGCTGGTTAAGAAATATGTCTGCGGAGGACGGTCAGTTAACTGCGTCTCATCTCTCCACGCACACAAATACACCGTGTACACACTGCACTTCATCTGTGTGTGATATGTACTTCTGTCCTCGCCAGGTTCCTCGTGCACCGATACTCTGTCATGAGGGAGCATGTTGAGGCTAATAAAATAGAGGGAGTGGATGATATTGACACACACTACATGGAGACAGGAAAAGCACAGTACAACGAAGACTCAGATCAGGTATCTAACACTTTGTAAAAAGCCATAATTTTTAGTTAAACTTTGTGATCCATTAACTCACAGGTGTTGCTGTGTCTCTCCACAGGACCTGCTAGAATAAGGTGGACGTTTCTCCCCACTCAAAGACTCATCAAGACTAAATTTAATGCAGTCTTTCATGATGCCAGGGCACTCCTGTTGCTTCCTCATGCTGATTAACATCTTCTTCTCACTTCTCCCTGTCCCCTGGTGGCTGGAGGACTTGGCAGCAACTCACATTGCTTCTTTGTGCCAGTTGAGTCTCCCACAAAAAGTTGCACCAGCGGTTTTGGAGAGGGGGACAAACCAAGCCCACAACAGAAGAAAGCTTTTGGGGTCCCCGGAGAGCTTTTGTTGTTTCTGTCACAAAGAGTTCTGCAAAGACCATCAAGTGTGAATATGTGCTCTGTTGTGCTCTGCGTGTTTCCTTCCATGCTGACCTGAGAAAAGATGGTCGTTCATATCGTGACGCACTGCAGAAGCACCACACAGAGGCTACGACTTTTCGAAAATGCTACAAAGAGTTAGGGAACAGCCAAGCACCAGAACACAGGAAGTAATAATCTGTATTTTAGCTTCGACATTACTGCTGTCAGTTAAGTAGTTTTTGTACTCGGTAAATTTGAAACTTGCGAGATCCAGTCCTGTTGTGCATGGTGGCCATTTTAACGTTCATTGTCAGTTTTACCAGTCACTAAAATTAGCCACATTTTTAAAGACTACTCACAATGAGTTACTTGTTAGTCACAATTTCCTCATTTCAATAGCAACTACTGAGAGCAGCACAGCCTCCTTTAATGTTTCTTCTTTTATCAAACACAAGTAAAAAATGACCAGAATTTGAAGAGAATCCTGTCAGGTGATGCACTTTAGATTCAAACCTTTCAGTCAACTAATGGCTTTTGTTATAACAGCAAAAACTGTTTAATATGACTGTTCTTAGCAAATGCATAATAATTACAAATGTCTTAATACTCCAATATTATCAACATTTTTGTATCTTTTTGATTACTATTAAATAGTTTAAATTGCTTGACAAGTCAGAGTAAAATGTAATAATCATCAGGATATAAATGTAGGTACAAACACTTTTTAGAAAGTTTCTATTCAAAACACAATAAAAGTAAATAGGAAAAGCCAAATAAGTGACCACTAGTGCTTATTTTAGACAAGTTTGTAATTATTATTAGCTACCAGATAAATAATGATGACTAACAAGAAAAATAATGAAAGAAGTCACCAAGAAATAGATGTCTTTTTAGTTTTTAGTGCCTTGGGAAACTTTGGGAATAAATGTTTAAAGGGCCTGCCATTGTTGTGAAGATATAAAATGTATTTTTGTATTCAGTGCAGCTTCATACAACCAATCTCTTCTGCTTCCCTGTATGTGTGGTGAAAATGAAAGACTTGAATTATTGCCAAAGCACTTTTATTGTCTAGTTTTCTAATCTCAGAGGTGAGGTCGTAGAGGTGAAACCTAACCTTAGCCCAGCATTATATGAGTATGAAGGTAATGCTCACCCAAACCCTTTACTTGAACTTTCTGATATTTTTGCTTAACAGGATGCACCAGTATGTTGCTGTTATTGTGTTTGTTTGTTTTTGTTTTTTTTTTTTATCTAATACCCCCCCCCCCCCCCCCATTAATCAGTACCAATAAGCATTTGTCTAATGATCTTTGTGCAGGTGCAGGCATAATCATCAAGATAATCAAGTGTTTTTAGAGGCCATGCTGGCTTGTGTCTGTTACTAATGTGACAATAGAAAAACAGCCACAAAATGCTTTTTGTACAGCCAAATATTGGTAGTATGGACATTTCCCGAATTGTACTGATACTGCTTTTTTAAAGCTACTATTGGCCAGTATTGATGAGATATTGGCACATCTCAATTTAATAATTTCACAGATGTTGCAAAATATCCACCATAACAGAATGAATTTATCAGATGTCTGGTGGCCATAAAGAGTAGAAACATTTTTGAATGAATTGAGTTTTTTTCTAAGAAGACACTTCTCTTTGAGTTATTTGAGTTGTTTAGATGACATGTTGACCGTCTACAATTCCCATTATCTGCAACATAAGAGCTGTAACTTTTGACACGTGCAGGGCTCATGGCCATGCTTGTTTTCTCCAGCAGAGTCAATAATATCCCAGCAAATAAGCTATTGTAATAAGCTGGCCTAATATAGAGGCATACTCTCAAGGACTGTTGGGTGGACTTTGTCAGATATGAAAGCAGCTTCATATGCTTGATGCTTCTTTATTTACACAGCTGTCAGTAAGAACAAACCCATATTACTGGATTCATTGATTTATTTTTGCACTGTATCTACAGATCTGTGAAAAGGTTGCGTTTGTGCCTCCTTGTACATCTAATGTTTGTTCAGTGTTTGGGCTGTTGGTTGTGATCTTCATTCCATCTCGTTCTCTTTACTGTTTGCTAGGACATCAGAGATGACTCTGAATTAAACTATTCTTTAGCAGAGATGTTTCCTAACAATGTTTGCATTTATTGAATGAAATAACACTTTCTCGTTTACATCAGCTCAGTTGTGTTTGGGTTTTGTTAATGCACCTTTTCCACAATTAGAATAAAGTCAAAGTCCTGCAATAGGAAGTGATGTAAAGTATGTTTAGAGCAATATACAGCCTATCAAAATGTAAAAACTACAAGTAGCTATAGTGAAGACATGTTTTTCTTTATTAGCATTTCATTATTATTGCATCAATTGGTGAGAAGTATTTTGCTTGGCTTACTGTTCAGTATGTTGCTGGTGCAGCTGTAATCTTGAAGGAGGAGAAAATACTGTGTAAGGACACAGTGCCCTCCTTCCTGCAGTCACAACATACGATGGAGCTACAGCAAGGCAACAAACATAGTCAGACAATCTCTATGAATTAAGAATAGGCAGATTAAAAGTATTTGCATTAGTTTGCACTGATTCATAGTGCTATGCTAGCAAATACTTATAGAAAATGAAATTTTGGAACCATTTATGTATATAAGTTGTAACTACTGGCTTTATTAATAATTAAATAGTAAATAGATCATTTACTAATGCTCTATAGATAAGATGTTTTGTGAAAAAATCTTTTTTTGTTATTATGGCTTATAACTAATCAATTAAGCATAATTACTTAGAGCTAGAAACCTGTCAGAGGAACTGGCATTAATGGCCATTTAAATTCTGAAAGACCATTTAAATTCTGAAAGGCCATCATATTTGATGAAAAAACGTCACATAAAACTTTGTTCAGCAAAATAAATGACAGAGCTACATCTTAAATGTGAGAAAGTAGTTTGTGATGTCTCTATTAGAGTTAGAATTAGAGCATATCAATAAGTTGAAATACTGGAACTATACTAAGTTATAGTTACTCACCTGTTACTGTCACCAGTTACTTCCCACCTCTGTTAATGTCTTAGGAAGTATTTGTTATCTTACATTAGTGCTCTCAGTATGACTAGACAGTGTTGTGTCGCTGGAAGCCCGTAATGCCACCATAAGTACTTAAGTTTCTGAGCAGCAGGGGGCGCCACACTCTCAGCCTAAGTACCTGTGCATCCGGAAGACGTGTAGCCATATTCGTCATTTTGAATCTGTAGTTCAACTAGCATAACTGCATAGCTACCTGTTAGCAAGAGTGAGCTACTTTTGAAAACCCAAAATTTATATGTTACATGTATATTTAGATGATGTTGGCTGTATGTTAAGGCGCGTGGAACAATGTAGGAGCTGTGAAGTAACGTGAACTCAACACGGTGAGACAATTGTCAACGAACGTATTGTTCAGGAAATAGCTCGCCAGCTAAGCTAGTTAGCATTGTCGTTACGTTAGCTAACACGTTTGCTAGTGGCTGTTGCAGATTTGTCACCAGCCAGCCTTACCCAGATGTTCAATTTCACATGTCAGTGGGTAGTTATAGTTGCAGCTGTCCTTTACTTGTGCTAACGTTGCATTCGCTTTTTCAACTTTGCGCTTGGCAGAGATTTTGGCCTTGTTATTTGAAGGAGAAAGAGAAAGTAATGGTGGAGTGGTGGGTGTAAACGTTAGCGGCTCCATCCAGGCAGCTGTATGTTAACATTAGCCCCTTTTAGCGCAGTCTATTTGGCTTCAGATAAGTTAGGTCAAAGACATTTGACAGAATTTTTTCTGACCCCGTACACATTGCCATTACATTTCACATTATCAAATGATATTCAAGCTAACAAGAATTTGACACTTGTTTTTCCTTCGTGGGCGTTGGTGTAATGTTTACGTAAAGTCTTGATATTGATCGGGAATCTGAAGGCTTGTTTGTCTTATGTGTTATAATTTTGATTTTCAGACTTTGTTCGTTTACTATGAGCTCCCTATCAGTCCAGCCTCCGGCATCAAGCTCATCATGCAGGACACTGCCTGGAGAGGGAAATCAGGTACCACACCATGACGCCTACTTTGCCCGCAAAATTACCCAACACTGTTTGAATAATTTATATTTGACACTAAGTGCTGATACTGTTTTGCCCTCAGGTACAGCCAAAAGCCCCTCTGCTGCAGATTCTGCGTGTTGCTGGAGCCCAGGAAGAAGTCTTCACACTCAAAGAGGTGAGCTGTCAGGAGAAAAAGCATGATTGTCAGTATGCTGACTCATAACAATGTGCTACCAGAGAAGTGGTCCAATGTTCGGTAGTCCTTTATTCTGGGCTCATATGGGTAAAAATGTACCCCGTAGGTCCCTTGTGATATCTGATATCTGTTTTTTGTGTAGGTGATGCACTATTTGGGTCAGTACATCATGGGGAAGCAACTATACGACAAGCAGAGGCAGCACATCGTCCACTGCCAGGATGACCCTTTGGGAGAGCTGCTGGAGGTGGAGAGCTTCTCTGTCAAAAACCCGAGGTATTCACCCACACCAAAGACGGTCACCACTCAGTAATGCTAGACTATGCATCTAAAGTCATATATCGAAAATAGGGAAGTCCATTGTAAACTGTTTTGTTCTCATTTCACAGCCCCGTGTATGAGATGCTCAAGAAATACTTAGTTGTTCTTGGTTGTTCTGGTAAGTGACATATACATTAAATGTTTTATTCATTATTTATGTGAAATAATGTTCCTGTCATGGGGGATCACCATCAAAGAAATAGTAATTTATGAATCTGTTTTGTACATTTGTGATGACTCTAAATTCAATTGTGTCTTTTTTTTCTTCCCTTTGTGTTTGATGAATTCAAACATCTGTAACGTGGTATGTTTTGAAGTGAAGATCCCTGGGAATATAGTGATTATCTTGGCGTCATGTTCCCTCTGTGTAGTCTAAAGTCAGATTCATTTGGTGGATACATTGTGAGTGTGATTGTGCATCTCTCGGGGATGCGGGAACCAGAAGAACGCCTGTTTTCCAGGGAGTCCGACAAAGTCGCAGCAGAAGGCCTTCGTGAGAGAGTGTGTTATGCTATAATTAAAGGGTGGGGGTGTCCTTTTTTCTGTTACTGTGTCTCATCTGAAATGCAGACGCTGCAGAGAATCTTTCTGTGGGCCGTGAATGTGTTGAGGGCGGAGTGGAGGATCGTGGTCAGGTAAAGCTGAAGCATGGTGCTCAGGAGAAACAGAGACCCCCAACCTTTCTCGCCTCACTACACACAGCACTTGTGAAGACAGTGCTGGCAGCCTTAGTGCAAAGCTGATGAAAGAATAAAAATATCTTTTTGTCATAAGATTAGACGTGCAGTGATCAATAGTTTTGTTTATTATCCTTTTGGAAATTCTCTTTGCGTCTGTGGCAACTGTCACACATATGTAAGCACCACAGAAAAGACATTACAATGAAAGACAGACATGTAACTACAAAGTGATCCACAACAACATCACCAACAATTAAGAACAACAAAATACAAGTGACATACACCTCACATAACCAAAATGTGTTTGGATTTAGACCAGCAGGCCTTAGCGTAGCATCAGGTCACAAAGACTATAGTGAGCTGCTGTCTGCCTGTGTGTAATGAGGAGAGGAGGTAACGTCTGCTGTCTTCGTTGGTGTGCATTTGTACAGAGTGGCACCGTCTCTGTACAGCCCCATCCTTGGTTTGGTCTGGTGGTATTTTCAGCATCGTTTTGCGACCCACCAGCACCACCCAGTGGATGGGGGGCAGAGTCACTCTCTCTGTCTGTCTCAGAGTTCTCTGCTCTGAACTGGAGGATCACAGCCCCTTTCAGCCGCAGGCCGAACAATAACCCTACACCTTTTCACCCGTCCCCACATTCCTACACCCTTCTTTCCTATTCCCTCCAAAATCCACCATGAAGCACCTACTGAGTGCCCACTTGTGTGGAAGACTTTGTCTCAACATTGTTGAGTCAGATTTAAATTTAGGATCTGTGTTTTTCTAAAGTACATATTTAGTCTTTCAGCTTTGATTACCAAACTATGTGAGACATTAGATGCTCTCAATTTCTTTTTTCCTCTGTTTTCTTTCTTGTGTGAAAACATCTTTCCCATAGATGTATGCTATACAAGAATATTTCTGTTGTACAGTATATGTCCATGGATCAGATTTTGGAGTTTAAGTCACCACTTAAATCCTGTGATTTAGTTTGCACATACTACACATTAAAACTATTGTAGGCATTTTAAACTTTTGACTTGCTAGTTTAATCACTGTGCTAATTAGGACACTGGCTTTCCTACCTGCCCTTTCTCAGTTTGTCTCTGCTTTTTAACCTCTGCACAGTTTCAGTGAACCTATTATCTCCTAAATTTGATTTGACCTCCCTCCCCAATGGCCCCTACCCTAATTGCCCAGCCCCTTGTTCCCTCTGCCACCACCCCATATCCGGAGGCCATCTTGAAAAGGAGCTGTGAGTCCTCCAAGTGCCCAGTTGAGGCTCTGTGTTCTAATTTTTGTACTTTCTCCCTCTGTAGATGTGTGGGGGTGTGGTCAAAGCAGGGCTGGAGGCTGTCAGCGATGGGCCTCTCCTGCAGACCCCCTCCCAGAGACGACCTCGGGAGCCAGACGATGGTAAGTGACCAATCTGACACATGTTCAGTAATATGCCCAAAATGCTGGATTTAATTGTTCCAAATCTCTCCAGACTCCCTTGAAGGCTTGCCGCGGTCAGCCTGCAAACGGCCCAAACTGGACGTTACTTTGGACGAGTGGGACCTCTCTGGCCTGCCCTGGTGGTTTCTGGGTAATCTCCGTAGTAACTACAGCCGCAGGAGCAATGGCTCCACTGACATCCACACAAACCAAGTAAGAAACTTCATGTGTTAGAAAGTTAATCTAATAATAATAGTAACAGCAGGTTTAGGGCTAAGTTGGAAGTTTCCAATGTTAAATACACCTCACAGAGACTTATATACTTGTTGGCAAATGGCATAAATTGGAGTGTAACAGTGGTGGTCTGACTGATTTGTCAGCTGTCTCCTGCACAGGAGGAGGACACAGCCATTGTGTCGGACACCACAGACGACCTCTGGTTCTTGACTGAGGGCGAGAGTGAACAGGTGAGCGTGGAGATGAAAGAGGCTGCGCTGGAGGAAGGAAGCGGAGGAGAAGGGGAGTCTCCACCTGAGGATGATGATGGAGGAGGGAAGGAGGAGAAAGCAGATCGTGAGGTAGGAGTTAGTTTAGTCTTGTCTTCTTTGGTTCCAGACTTACTCATACTAACCAATAAAGTTATTCATAATATCTTCTTATTATTATTTATTTATTTTGTATTGTTTTTATTGTTGAGAATGAGGATAATGTTATGACATGTTTGATCAGATGCTGGAGGAGCCAGATGAGGACTCGCAGTGTCTGAGTGACGACACTGATACAGAGATCTCCACACAGGTTTATGTCATCCTTTTTTTCCTCCCTGTTTAGCTTTAGGTTGTTGTAGTTGTAGATTAAAATTTAAGAAGTGTTGATTTGTGACTTTTTATCTTCGTTATCCCTCAGGATGCGTGGCAGTGCACAGAATGCAGGAAGTACAACACGCCTCTCCAGAGGTACTGTGTTCGCTGCTGGGCTCTGCGTAAGAACTGGTATAAAGATGTTCCCCGACTCGCCCATTCCCTTTCTGTTCCTGACATCCCAGCATGCAGCTCTCTCACCACTCATGATGAGGAAGATGACAGCGACGCAGGCATTGATGTCCCAGACTGCAGCAGGACAGTGTCTGACCCCGTCATCCTGCCCTCCCACTCTACAGCTGACCGACCACTGCCCACCATGGTTAGAGGGAAAGGCAAGGGGCCCTGGCCTTCCAGCTTCCACAAGGATGAGCAGCTTTCAGAAGGGGAGAGTCAGGAAAATCTGGGGATGGAAGTTGAAGAAGTTAGGCCTGAGGCACTGTTGGAGCCTTGCAAGCTGTGTCGAGTGCGACCGCGCAACGGAAATATTATACACGGACGTACGGCTCACCTGCTAACCTGTTTCCCATGTGCGAGGAGGCTACACAAGTTCCAGGCTCCTTGTCCAGGATGTGGGAAGATCATTCAAAATGTTATTAAGATATTCATCCTCTAGAAAGCACGCACCCATCTGTCAGGTTCTGGGGACCTAAACAGTAAATAATACAACAAACATTTTCCACCACAGTCGACCACTCAGCGGCATACACTCTGGTGCATACTCTCTGCTCAGAGACACACAAAAAATGTGCACCTTACCGGTAAAACCTACACAGATATACACAAAGTATGGCACTTGCTAAAGCTTGCTCTTGGTTGCATGGTTTATTTTGCATCACACTGCCTCTGAAGTATTGTTTGATAAAACACGGGAGTTTGCCATACCACATGTTTGTTTTGGTGCCACATTTAAATGAGGGATACACAAAGGCAGAAGTATTTATTTATTTATTCAAAGATCACATGAGATGAGAGTGCAGTTTGTGTGAGCTGTTGATTTTATGAAGGCTTTCTTTCTTTCCAGGCGATGTACATTTTCTTGTATTGCATTTCTTAAATGTCCCATTTTAAGAACTAGTGTTGCTTACCTTAGTTGTGGTAGTTTTGTTTGATTTTCCTTCTCCATAGATTCACCTCAGCCATCTCAAGAAAAAATGGGAGAAGTTACTGCTGGTATGTAACTTCAGTAACATATCAACCATGTTCTAGGCCATTTTGTGCTTCTTTTCACCCCATTTGTATCATTTTAGGTATTGTGGCTCAGAGATTTCAGTTATGAAGACGAGATCGAAGGAAAAACAGGGAAGGGTCTTAAAACCATGACCGTGTTGTCTGCTGCTGCAGCTCCATGAAAGTATCCTCCTAAGCCTTTATTATTAAAAAGTGTGTTCTCGCAGCCTAAGTGAATGTACTGTAAAATACAAATGTGGTGGCTTTAGTCCTGTTTCTCTCAACAAAGTATTTTAAAATATAGAGCTGAATTTAACCTGCTTGAGAATGCACAGCTGAAGTATTTACTGTAATTTTCTCTAATGGTAGTAATTTGATATTCATATGTATTCAATATTTCCAGTTGCCAAGCCTCTGACACTTATGCCTGCAGTAACTTATGTCATATAATTGTTGGGTAAAGTTTAAATGTTATCATTCAGAGAGAGGGTGCTTTACACCCCTTCCTGAGCTTACGATAAATGAGCAATTTCTGTATATTTTGTATTTAATTTATTTATGAGTCTGTTTTAATTGTTTAGATGAACACCTCTAATGAAACAGAAAAAGGCTGCATTTGTTACAGAGTTCTAACGTGTAATTTAGAGCTAAGATGCCTCAGAGAGTGATACAGAAAGTCTTTAAGGAAACCCGCTGAGTTACCAAATGTACCCTCTGTGAAAATGACTGCGTAGTACTTATTTGGAGGTGGGGAGTTTGATTTAAGCGTTACACTGCCATGTAATGACTCTGAACTTTAATTTGTATCTTATAGATTTAATTTTGATGGTTCTGCGTTATTTGAAGGTTGTATCACTGCAGCATGAACATGCCTCAATCTTTCAGTGAGTGTGTGAGCTGTTTCCAAATAGAGTCGCTCTATAATGCTCACAAGTAAGATTCCCAGTGACAGAAAGCATTTGACTCTTGCCTCTGCTTTGCGCAGAGGGAATATAGTAATTCCTTGATCTGCTCTTTACTTGCGCTTAATCTTTCTGCCAGCAGGTGGGGAGAAGTCTCAATATTGTATCAGGTGCCCACAGAAGCTGTACCGTACCAGTGATAACATGTAATGCGTATATAGAGCATGCCTCCTGTCGTGAGTAGAGCCAGCCCTGAGCTGATGTGAGAGCTATATTAGCTAAAAGCTATAAAAGATACATGTAGCTTGTTGTATTTATCACCACCATTGTGAACCAAGAGAGACAAACTTCCTCTAAATACAGACCTCATAAAAATGGCTTAGTACTCATACCATTAAAACTGGTTCAGAATGACAGATAATTGTTGCAATTATTGATATTAAGACTAATGTACTCAAACATGGTACAGCTAATATAGTTGTTTTTCTTTTCTACTTGTTATGGAATAAAATGAGTTGTTTTGTAAAGCAATAAAATGTTGGGAGTTAATTGTGTTGTTGACCACAGGGACAGTCGATGTACAGTGCTGGTGAAGAGAGCCGTGCGTGTGCATGTGTGGGTGTGGTGTGTGCTTTGGCTGAAGAATAAGTCATTGTGTGACAGGCCAGCTGTCATGTCCTCTCCTCGACTGGACTCCAGCACCTCTCCTCTGCTTACTCACTGTTCTACTTCTTGTGTCGGCCTTATTTTTGTCCTCTTGTCTCGAAGTGGGACAGACACCCTACCTTCTACAGTATATGATGCTGTCACACTGCTGCTATCTAAGTTGTACATAAATACTGCAGCTAGTGTCGCCATTACTCATTAGGGAATATTCCCTTGGTGTGGAAAGTCCCCTGTGGTGCTGTCCACCATTTGAAACTAGACAAGTTTCCACTAAAACCCACGGAGTCACTTGTACAGACAGTTCCATTAAGTATTAGTACTTTCATACAAGTGCAGGCAAAATATAAATATACTTTAGTATCATCAGGAAAAAATGTCAAATGTGCAAGTACTCAATGCAAAGAAATGTCCTGTGACTGTTATATTATTCTGCATCATTAAATGATTACCACTCATGCATTGATGTGTAAGGAGCATTTTACTGTTGGATGAGGTGGAGCAAATGTTGAACTCTAACTAATGAGTATTTCTGTTATTGATTAATCTGTTAATTATTTTCTCAGTGAAAGTAATTGGCTCATAAAAGATGACAAAATAGTGAGAAACGTCCATCACAATCACCCAGAGCTCAAAGTAACAGCTTCAAATTGATTCTTTTGTCCAAACCTTCAAATTCTCCACTTTTCTGTCATTTAAGACAAAGAAAGCATGACTTTACAGTGATGTGTCATATTTTTAAATTCGACCTATGTTTTAATGTAAAATCTTATTTAAGTAACTCTATTAATTGTGTTGGAATAAAACACATTTCCCTCTAAATTGCTGTAGAGTATAAATGGAAAGTATTGTCAAAACAAAATCAAGTGAAGCACAATTGTCTTTAGCTGTGCTCACATACAGAACTTCAGTAATGTACTGGCAAACAAGGAGATAGCCAGGGGTTGCTGTATTAAATGCTTATGGCAGCCATACTAAAATGCTTTCACTCACCCTGCGTCTAATTCAAGAATGGCGTACTGCTTTGTCTGTGGCGTGTGGCATGTTGCAGAGCGTAGAGACGAAAATGGCGTAACACCCATGTTCACATGGCACCCACAGCTTGGTAGCTCCAGAATGGCACAGTCTAGGGAGTGGTAGGGGATCTGCATGTTTCCATGGCGACAGCACCACCATCCCAACATCCCGGAATAACTTAACACATTCTCCCTTTATCCCCTATGGCGTATGCAATACTTCCTAGAGAGAAAATAGTTAGGATGGAAGCTCTCTGTTGAACATTGCTCCCATATTTTTGCCCATACTTGTCATTTTATTGCTTTTTTTTCTGTTCTCACACTTTTGAATCACCTTTATCGATATATGTAATATATCTGTGTCATTTTCTCCCTGTGTCCATCTGCATACCTCCAGGTTGGTGAGCCTCTGCCTGTTTACCCTTCTTTACTCTCTCCTGGTCGTGCGTCTGGATATCTGTAACAGTATCTGTGTGGCCAGGACCTTTCTTTCTCACCTCTGTGCACAAACACACACACACACACACACACACACACACACACACACTTTCCCTCTGTTGTGTCCGACTATTTGGTCGCTCCAGAAACCAGGCCGCTAAATTTGTCCCACTGGTGACATGGGAGAAGGTCAGTGGAGCCAGAGAAAAACAAAGATAGGAATATGGAAAAAAGGCATAAAGATGGAGAGAATTTCAAAATAAGAGCAGAGGTGAAGGACAGAGATGTGACACATTAATATGAGGTTAAAGGAGAAACATAATTGAGCCTGTCCTCTCTTGTATCCACAGCAGGAGGCCTGATATGGAAGACGGCGCTGAAAAGCTGGGCTGACTGGGATCAGGCATAGTTTCTGCATAGCCGTCCACTCAGATCTCACAACACTCTGCAGTCGTATACACATCGCTGGCCTCAGACAGGATTCAGCCGTGTCTCCTAGAGGAGCTATGCTGATTGTGGTTTACACTTGGGCAACGTGAAGGTGTAAATTGCTTTCAGATTAAACAGGATAGATTTTATGAGGGCCTAGCTTTACCCTGTCAGATACTTTCCTGATTAACTCAAGTGGCAGTCTCAAAACGATGAATGCTGTTTGTCCTCTGGTCTGTGGCGTCTGTTTTGATCAAGCAACCTGTGGCATTATGGGAACATATGTCATGTAATTATCTGTTTTGTAGTAGTGGAGCAATGCTTATTTACAGTGAATGACTTTAGGGCTACCATGTGCTACAAAGTATGTTAGTGGGAAGTGGGTTATGTATGTAGGTATGAGTATGGTTGTTTGTCCATGTGTGCTGGAGCTTCACAGTGAGTGGGATGCCAGTGAAGGGAAGGGCAGCGGATGGCTCAGGGGCTCAGCCCATTCCTGTGATTTAACATGACACCACTTGCACTAAGACTGCGACAGCTGCGTATGCACATGCCGGCCATTCTGTTTGTTGTAGGGGATTACTCTGCGATAAAAGCCCCAGTGAGGAGCAGTATGGCTGGGCTACAGAACTACTGTTTCCCCCCTGACTTAGAAAGCTTTCTCCAGGCCTCCAGAGCCCTGTGAAAACACAGGTGGGGGCACTTCATTCTGAACAGGAATGAATGGGAGTATTCTCCCGATGATTAGCCGGGCCGTAGTAGTGTCACATCACCTTTAGACATCAGTCAAACGGTTCAGCACTGCAGCTTATGTAAGTTTCATTACTCAACAGAAACAGTGGGCCATAGTAATCAGCTCCGGCTGCTCTCTTTCATCTGCTTCAGAGTAGATTGATTTGCTTTGATTGTGTTGTGTTGATCATCTGGGAGGAATCCGCTGCTTTGCCATCTTTCAACATAAATGTTGTGCAGTCGGTATAAACTCAGAATCTGAAAGATGAGAGTTCTGCACTGTGCAGTATGAAAAACTGATATCTAAGGGTTGAGTAACAGACTTAATGGACCATGTCCTCTCCAAAAAGGCACTTAAGCAGTCCATAACATCATTGCATAAGTCCAGACTTCAAACAGAACAATGATACCAGGAGTAATACAGAAATACTCAAGTTTACACCCAGAAAGTACACATGTAACTGTACATTCTCCAAAACCTGTATCTCATCTTCATTCACTCCTACCACAACCACAATCACCATACAGGCAAGGGTGTAGTGGAGAGTAACCCCACTTAAACCTACACACTGTTTCAGTAAAGGAATAGAGGTTGACCAAGAGATGTCAATTAACTGGATTAATTATGATCAAATTAAGTTAAGATAAAAATGGGTTTTTATGTTAACAAAAGGCAAACTCCAAATAACTGCCAGCTAACCTCCTTTTATCAGTGCAAAAACGCTGCTGAACACAGAAAAATGTCAAATTTGTCCACAGGCAAGCAAACAATTTTAACAAATATGATAAATAAGGTGTCAAATGATAAATTAGTATGAACTTGGGTTTAAAATAAATCTCTAAAGATTTTATAACTCAACTCAAAAGGAAATTGTCTCTTATTTTCCCTTTAAATTCAAAGAAATTATACAGTTCTATCCTGCAAACACTGAAGAAAACAAAGGACCTGCCAAACAGACACACGTATTCCACTGACTGCAGTCAACGTTTGTGGTTATTGTGCATCAGATTGTGTCTCAGCTGACAGAGATCCTCGTTTATCCACCTTTGATCAACACTCCTGAACTGTTGTTATGTTATTCTCCACTTACATATCTGAGATTTCCCGACTGCGCTCAGATGACAGTTCTCCAGGTCAGTGATGATCTTGAGGCTAACCTGGGGTGAGGGGGACTGATCCCCCCCTCCATTTCCCCCGCCTCCCTCCTGCTCAGCTGTCTCACAATGTGCTGCTGCTTGTCACTGAGGAGAAGTGGAACAGAGTTGCCAGTGACAGGGCAATCCCTGCTGCACACACCGACATGCAGGCACATATACATAAACACACACATACACACATACACACTTGGATTTTGAGTATAAATAATTTGGCTTCTATCGTTTTAAATCTCACAGTTATCTTTGTTTTGAATTGTGTCACAACAGATTAAAGGTTTTTTCTGTTTATTTGGTTTCTCCTACATCTTATTCCATTATTAGATGGTCTCTTTAAAATCAAATCAAATGTGATTAGAAATATTAAAAGACATCTTATTTTGTGTTACCTCCTACAAGCGACTGATCAGATAAAAACAGCTGAAACTTAAAGTATGAGTCTCAGAAAGACAAAGACAGATCAAATCGAGTTACAATCTCAAGAGTCTCTTGAATGAATGTTTAATCTGATCTGTTCTTTGTTTGTCCAATTCACGCGTTTTCATTTACCTTAATCTGACTGAATTTAGGACAGAGGTTTCAGCATGTGAAGCATCTGCAAACAGTAAATAAACACCCGATGTCCTCTGGTTTACTGCATCTCAAGTGTTCACTTCAAAATGCTGAGAGGGGACTTGTTCTTCAAACAAGACACAAGTGTGTGTCAGAGACTACACACGCACACATACACAAGTGCTCTGGTTCTGCTGACAATGGGTTAAGATGACAGAAGGTTATGAGTGACTCTGACACACTGCAGACCCCCTCCCTGCTGTACCCATGAGAGCAACACAGGCGTCTTTGTACTCGCTCCACCATCAGTGACCATCCATCACAGACTAACCTGACAGCCCAACTGCAGCCCCGCGCCAAGCCTCGACTCTGCACTCTGCCTCGATCCCAAACCCAAGCCCAAAGCCCAGAACTAGACTGCAGCCCACTGCCCAGTCCTGCTAGACCACTGCCCGGCAGCCGGTCTCAGAACAGACCCCTCTCTCTGTACCAACAAGTCATTCCATCTTACAGTGAGTGGGATAATTTCACTCACAGCTGTCACGCAAAACATTTTAAGTATCCCATAATTCTAGTCTAAATGTACTTGTAACTTTATTGTTAGAACCCTAAAATTAGGAAATAAAAGTTAAGAATGGGTTAAGTACAGGAAGAGGTATAAGGTAAAAAAGGTAAAAATAGGAGATGAAAGTAGGCCTAGAGGGTATTGAAGTGTGACAGCATGCTGTATGTTTGCTTTGCTCATTATCCCTGCTTTTAATTAAGAGTCCCATTAAGATGTGGGAGCTCTCTAAAAGGCATTTTTCTTTAAACTTCTAATAGCGTGAAAAGAACAAGCGTCAGTGCACCATGATCCTGGAACTCACACATTTAATGATATGCTCTATAAAACAATGTGCTGTGACCTTAAAAGATAAGACAGTCAAAGATCCCCGGCATGCAAATGATCAGCCCGAACAGTGAGAAGACATTAAACTGGAAAAGCTCTGTCAAATGGCAATGATAACTGGGAAGCAGGACTCAAGCTGCCACAGGTGTCGAATCAGACTAATGAAGAAATACATTTCCTAATACTCTTTTCCCTTCATAAGTTAAATCTATGTTCTAATTTCACAGTTCATTTTAAAACTGCAACTGTTTAGACTTTAAAATGATGTAAGCATTACATGGCAACTCAAATGTTTTAGCAATTGTGACAAGAGTTTAGTGATGCTCCATCTGTGTGCAGTATACGAATGACTAACACTACACTGTTTACTATCTGCATCGGAACTCATAGTTTTATGACACAAACTGCTGGAAAAGCTGGAAATCTGGTCAAGAGGACCAGAAATGTTGAAAATCAGCCTAGCCAAATCTAACCAAGTGATTGGAGGTTAAAGGGGAAGTGTATGGATTTAAATTTCCTTTTACACTTAAATTCTTGAACTAAGTAACACTATTCACATATATTTTTGACTCATCTGGTGATATTTTGCTGCCTTTTGTCGGTTTGGGGGCTCCACTGTTAAGTGATGCAAGAAAAAATGCCTTCTAAATTTTAAGAATTTTGTCTCATTATGATAAAAATCATTTTAAGAGCACATGAAAACACAATTGTTTTATAGAGAGATGAGAGTAAAGACACCATGTGACAAATGTACCAGGCTTGGCTTGATGTGCAATTGGCAGTGGTCTGCACCAGATATCAGTGCCCACGTGCACATTACATAGTGAGGCCACAAATCAGAGCAATCATCCTGTTTCCAGTGAACACTTCCTGCCAGTATGTATATTACTGTGATAAACCTATGGTAGTGACATAGGATACACAGGGATGTGACACATCTCACACTATGCTTGTCATTCAAGGCCACTTCTCTGCTGACAGAAGTGTGTGTTTTGGCTGTTTGTCCATGCTAGCGGAAGCCAGTCCGAATTAACTGGTGAGCTATGAGGTGAAACATGTCCTGGAAGGATTAACACCCACCGGCAAGGCTAACACTGCGACTGACTGGAAGAGGTCAGGACAACGAAGGCCATACCTCAGTGTGGTCGTCTGATTATTGTGCCTTGATTTCTGGGAGTAATGGGAGCCAGTGTCAAGTTGGCTCTCCACTTACTGCCCCATACTCTGTCCATTCCTGCTCAGACCTGTCTGCCTCTGAGTCTAGTTTAGCTCAGAAGGTCACATGCGTCACACTGCGCAATCATCTTAGAAGAAAAGTCAGTAGATATGAATGTGGTTATATAAAACCAAGACCCAACAATGGCATGAGCTTTATGTCACCTGAGCTTTCACACCTTTAGTGCTGGCCAAGTCGATCATTCTGAACCATCAGTCACAACCAAGTACAAATGTTTATCTGTCTTTGAGTAAACAACAATCTCTGGCCTCATTTACTTCCAGTCTAGAACTAAGAGTGAAACAACTACTTGTCATTGCATATCATTGGCTCCTGGTAGAAGTGACAGGTGTCCCTGCTGCCCGTCCCCCTCCTCCACCCCCATGGCAGGGGACTTCATGTATGGTGTCATGGAGGGAGACGCGAGTCTGGGATTAGCTCATTAAGATGGACATCTTTGATCCGAGGTTATCTCCCCCATTTCCACGGCAACTTGATCATATCCTGGCCTCTTGAGGCACGCACGAGCAGACCCACACAAGGGCACGCAAACACACACACACACACACACGCGCGCACACACACACACACACACACACACACACACACACAAATGGGCCCTAGAGTGCAGGGCCCAACAGAGATGTGAAGTGTAGATGTGCAGCAACAGCTAAACGTCGTGTCAGGTTTCTGGGGGCTCGTGCTAAATTTAACCCTGTGATCCTGCAGCAGGCAGAGGGGTTTAAATGCCAGCCTACAGTTGCTCCACACCAGTTGTTCTCCACACGTCTTCCACTCATCACAAACCCAGGCAAGACAGCCACACACACCTACACTCCGACACACACGCTCCAGACGCAGGACCGAAGACCACATACGACAGAGCATTTCTAGGGGAAGCAGGAGTTTGTTTTCTTTGTCCCCTTTCAGACCACAGTATTGTCCACCATGGAGCTTTTTGAGACCAACCCTTACTTCTTCCCTGACCAGCGCTTCTACGAAGGGGGGGACAGCTACTTCCCCTCTCGCCTGCCTGGGGGGTATGACCAAGGCGCCTACCAAGATAGGAGCTCCATGATGGGCTTGTGTGGGAGTCTGTCAGCAGGTGTTGGAGTCGGGGCGACAGGAGCAGAGGACAAAGCCTCTCCGTCCAGCCTGTCTCCTCACTCCGAACCCCACTGCCCGGGCCAGTGCCTGCCCTGGGCCTGCAAGCTGTGCAAAAGGAAGACGGTTACTATGGACCGCCGGAGAGCGGCCACAATGAGGGAGAAGAGACGTCTGAAGAAGGTGAACGAGGCCTTTGATGCTCTGAAGAGGAGCACCCTGATGAACCCAAACCAGAGGCTGCCCAAGGTGGAGATCTTGCGGAGCGCCATCCAGTATATCGAAAGACTGCAGGCCCTGGTGTCTTCACTCAACCAGCAGGACACTGAGACAGGACAGCAGGGACTGCATTACCGACCCAGTGCGACCCAACCCAGAGTAAGTAGAAGAGAGGAGGGACGATTAGAAGCAGAAGGTCACATACTCAACAGAGACCAGAGCCAAAGACAAATCTAAAGAAGAGGCAGGGAAAGCTGAAAATGCTGGAAAGAGGTGGAACATGTTAAGACAAGGATGAAATGTGAAGTAGAGACACTCTAGATGGTCAAAGTAAATGGAAATATGGTCAAGTTAAAAATGTTCTTGACACTATGTAGCTTTGATGAACTGATACACCTTCGATCCTCCTTCAGAATTGATCACTTTTGCCAAGTTTAGATTTTTCAATCAGGGATGCTGGTGTATCTCTATGTATTTAGGCATTTTGGCACAGTCTTCCAGTTACTTGATCAAGATTTTAGATGTGACATGTGAGAATATGGAAAGCTTCCACCTATTTAAAAGTCCAAAGAGACAACAATAACAAACTGATGAGATAGATGCCAAAATAAAACAAGAACTTATTCAGTGGTCACAATCTGATGACTGTCTCTGTCAAATGGGTCGTTACAAGATCTCTTTTATATTCAGCTACATTTTCTGGTGGACAAGCCGTGTGTTTATTGTTGAGATGGTGTTTATGGTGCCTCTGAGGGGTCACAAGATGCAGTGGTGGTGGTGGTGTGTGTGTGTTATCTTTCTGTGGGGCGGGGTGTGTCATGTCATAACACAGAGTGACTGACAGCAACGTCTGTGTGTGCATCTCCATGGTAACAGGTGTCGTCATCAAGTGAGCCCAGTTCAGGCAGCACCTGCTGCAGTAGCCCCGAGTGGAGCAGCACTCCTGAGCAGTGCACACAGAGCTACAGCAGCGAGGGTGAGTACAGTTCACGCTCAGTGTCATTAGACAGCACAAACAGGTGAGCGCACCCTCGCTCAGATACTGAACGCATGTGTGGGTCTCTCTGCAGATCTCCTGAGTGCTGCTGGTTCTCCGGAGCAGGGGAACATGCGCGCCCTGACCTCCATCGTGGACAGCATCTCTGCAGCAGACGGAGCTGTGGCCTTTCCCATGGACATTCCCAAATAGACCCTCCACACAGCGGACCCGTAGGTGCACAGAGAGCCACAGACAAAAAGGAAAATGACATTGGCATAGGCTGACAACTGCTCCTAAATTCCAATTTAACTTATTTTTCAGCTCTACTGATCTGAGTGTCTTATGTAAAAATTAAAAAGTAGTGGTTTATTTGAATTGTAACTCAGCTGATCAATGGGTCTGCTAGCCAAATTGAATTCCTCCTGTTCCCAATGAGGCCTTATTCCCCGCCTTGTCCTGCGGTCCAGACCTGTGTGTCAGAGCCACAGGAAATAGTCTAAATAGAGATTCAAGGACTTTGCTGCATGACCCCAACACCTAGTTGTAGAGTGGATCTCTGTTAGGCTGAGTCTGACAGCCATAGAGAAATGATGAAGCCTGGTTTTCTCCTTACTTAATTTAATTTTTTTCCTCTTTTCGAAACCTTTCCCTGACCTTCTTTCATTCTTTTGTGTGTGTTGTTATGCTTAAAAAACATGAGTTTATTTGTGGGGCCAATATGTACCAAGGCAGTTTTGACCAAGACCTGCTTAATTTAAACTGGTTATGAATGCTAGTGATGTAAATACGTTCCCTTTTTCTACAGAGTGGTTTTGCCATTTTATTTTTTATTTTTTGCTAACTTATTTTTGACTTTTGTAACTAAGATTGTTGTGTATTTGTAGATGTTTCGGAAAGTGATATTTTCTGTCCAATTCTTGCAATAAAGACCATTTTCAATACATTGTTTTGTCGCTGTCCTTTACCACCCATGAGACACTTTGAGTGCAAAAAGCTCAAAAGGAACACAACATCCAAATCTTTAAAAAACAGCTTTACTTATGTCTATATAGTGTCATAAATACAGTTCACTTTTTTAAATAGCCAAATAATAAAATCTTGATTTGTCAGCATTGTTTCACACCTGGAATAAAGACACAGTACTCATAGCTGCCACATAGCACATTACACCTTTTAGACACCTTGGAGGAACTGTAAAATAATAATAATAATAAAAAAAAAAAAATTAAAAGATTGTACACTCATCCAGCACTTCACTGGTTCATATGCTGTGTTCTCATTGGATGAGGAGTTGGTCAGCCAAGAGTACTGACTGCTCACTGGCACGTCTCCATGGCAACTAAATGGGAGGTGACGGCGCAGGATCAGACGAGTCCGTCACTTTAAGCAGTTTTAGGTTTATATCATTGGCTGATGTTGAGCAGCAGTTTACAGTTTGATTTGAGAGAAAGTAAGGAATCAACAGAGAGGAGCTACAGTGTTCACACTACCCATCCACAGAGAAACGTCATGGTCACACGGCTGGGGTCGGCCCTTCACACACAACCTCTCAACAAGTCTTAAGCAGAGAGACTCATTCGCTCACTTGCGGCACACACAAACACACACGCACACTTTTCATATTAAAGGATTCTCTCTATTCTAGGCTACATAGTGTCATACTGAAGGCGAGAGAGGCGAAGAGAGGAGAGGTAACAGCTACATAGTGTCAAAAGAAGAGGAGGAGGCAGAGGGAAAAGGAAAGAACAGGAGAAGAGGCAAATAGAGAAGTCTGAAATTGGACCCATGAACCTGTGAAGAGTCCTTGTAGAAACACACCCCCTCCTTAGTGAGACCCTCCCACTAACGATTCACACACTTACAGCATACAGCAAAAGACACACAAAGGTCCGACACAGAGAGAAAGAGAAAGAAAGAGAAAGAGAGAGAGAACAGTCACTATCGAATACAGGGCATTGGGTTTTCATACAGCAATGATATCATATTATTTCCATATATATTTCCAATATATATATATATATATATATATATATATAGTATTTCTATAAAAAACATAAGTCATCCATTTTATGTACAGAGACGATAAATGAGTAATACCTTGCATAACCGGTAGAGGGGCAATGTGCAGTGGGATCTGCCATTTATACAAGTATTCATCATTCCCAAATCCAAATCAACAGCTTATCACCACGCCGTCAAATCTTTTTTGCACTGACCAGCTTTTGTGATGACGAGGACGCGATGATACAGGAAGGTTGGTTTGGACTTGGCCACATGTTGAGAGATTAGAACCAGGACAAGAACCCACAGCTGAGACCAGGGGAGCAGGAGCACAACACCACAACAACAAGGCTACTGGGAGCACTGGGGTAAACTGGGAGAGACGGGTATGAGTCTCCTTTACAGCAGCGAGCGCAGCCAATGAGCACTCTCAGAGTTCAAAGGTCAGAGTTGGCCTCTGTATTGCACGTGTCCGAAGGAGAGGTGAGAGGTGAAAGGTGGGAGGTGAGGCTGGGCAACAGTGGGGTGAAGGCCCACCCCCCCAGTGGCACCCAGGACTCCCTCTCCAGATTTGGCATATCACTCTCAAAAGGCCGCAAGCATGTGTCCGTATAGGTAATGAGAATGCACTGGAAGAGAGAAAAAGATGAGGACAGTGAGGAAGGAAGTACAGAGTTTCTGCTAGTTTGACATTTACAGTACAAGCAGATATCTAACGGCCCAGTGTGGAGGGTTTAGGGGGATCTATCGGCAGAAATGGAAAATAATATTCATAAATATGTTTTCATTAACTTATAATCACCTGAAAAAAGAATCCATCATTCTATACTAAATACTAAAACTGACGATGAGTTAGTCCATCTGCTTCCCTACTTGGTCTGTGGCACCATTGGTTCCTACTGAAGATGCAATGATAGGTCAAAAATATTTACTTGAATTTCCAAAAATAGGCTAAATAATTTCCCAAAACAGCTGGACACTGTAATTTTAGCAAATAATACTCAAACAGTATAAATAGAGGATTTTGTTGGGGACTATTTTCTGTTGTGGATTTATACACATTGTACACTCTAGTGAGTATTTTCAGCAGCAGACAGTGTATATGAGACTGACAAAAATAAAATAAAATAAAATAAAATGGCCAGGCTTATTACAAAGAATGAACATGTCACCCAATGCAGTGATGTGGCTTTTGTGTTTTTAATTTTGACAATAATAAGCTCTATCAGGCTCTGGATACACAGAAAACTAAACTAAAGCACTTATCCATGAAAGGCTAAAA
The DNA here is from genome assembly GCA_037975065.1 of Chaetodon trifasciatus. Taxonomy (NCBI): domain Eukaryota; kingdom Metazoa; phylum Chordata; class Actinopteri; order Chaetodontiformes; family Chaetodontidae; genus Chaetodon; species Chaetodon trifasciatus. Next base: position 3,691,350 of record JBBMOE010000019.1, on the reverse strand, counting down.
CTCTCAAAAAGCAGAGAAGTACAAAGTTGGGTGATAATTCTCTGTGGGTTCATCACTTCAAATGACATTTTTCACATAGTTTAATAGCTAAACATTTGACTACATTAACCTGGTACTGCAAAGTGAGTGCCACATTCATTCCTCATGCCACACAGCTGTGCAATGCGGGTTAAAAGCGCACTGACCTGTAAGTTCAGCAGTTTAAGGTAATGTTTTGTTAGCTTACCTGTTTGCATTAGCGCTCCTGTTAGTAAGAAGAGAGAAATTAGCATGAATAGGTCCGCACGGCCGAGGGGTCGAGTCTCGGGGGCGCCGGGGGAGGAGCTTGAGAGGACGTGGCACAGAGGGGTTTGGGCACAGCAGGACAGAGAGGACACAGCATGCCGTTAGTCAGTCAGTAGAAGCAGAAAGAAGCCCATAGACACACACAGAAAAATACATAGGCTGAGGTGGAGGAGTTTGGTTAGTACTGTAATACACCTTCAGGCTGCAGCTGTTTCTTGGCCATCAAATTCACAGAGGGCGGCATGGACATGGAGGGCATGCGGAAGCCAGCAGGCAGCGTTTCCATGGAGCCCGCCATCATGCCCAGGCCCGCCCCTCCCTCACGTGCCCGAAATCTCTTGCGCCACGATGGAGAGCGTCGAAAAGACTTGTCATCTCCACTCTACAGGGACAGGGAGAACGTCGAGGTCACACAATTGGCCCTGTTTCAACAATATTGTATTTGATCAAAGCAGCAACTTCAGAGGTCACCTCTTCTAGTCGACGGTCAGTCCCCAAGGCTAACAGGTTGTTGAACTCTCTCTCCAGAACCTGCCGTGCCTGAAACAGAGCACAGACAAACCTCTGTCAGCAAAAGACACAGTGACACTGTGGTTTAACCAAGAAGAGTCAGAAAGTAACAAGAGCTGATGGCAAAATATCAACGAAAGCTGTGGAAATACTTGTAATATCAAAATTAGCAACCTTCACGTTTTTTTTCACCTGTGACTTGAAACTCTGGGCAAGTAATCTGTACTGAAGCCTGTGGCCAGGAAATTCTCTAAAGTGAATTGTAAGTGAGAACAACAGAGAGCCTTTTGATCGGCTGAACAAATGATACTGAATCTGAAGCAGGAGTAAATGTTGCACCATGTAGCCAGCAGGAGGAGGAAATGCTGACTGCACACAAACCACTGCGTCACTAAAAAATAAATCAACCACTCTCATAAAAACCTCAACAATAGTGACTGTTGGAAAATTGAACGGGTGCAGAACAGCCAAAAGGCCTGCCATGAGCTTAAAGTACTGGGAAAGCTTATGATACAAAAACAAATCTGACTGGTGACAATTTTAGTCAATATTTTACACAGATATGTTATAATTCATTAACGCTGCTGACAAAACGACCCAATCAGATCATACGACACTTTATATTTCTCTCACATTCAAATCAGTTCAACTGTTGCATGCTGAGTGTAAACAGTTGTGCTTCCTCTATATCCACCTGTGTGTTCTGCATAGGGATCTGTAGGATGAGCGCTAGGCTGCTGTAGTCAAACGTCTCGTCCAGAGAGATGAGCGCTCCGTGGACACCGCTCTCCAACAGGTTGCTGCTATACTCCCTCAAACCAATGGACAAGACCCAGTGGATCACCTGCTCATTGGTCCACACCAACACATCTAAAGTGGAAGAGCGTGATTCATGGTACTGAAGCATAACGTTATATAGAGTGTAAGCGCATACAGTGTGATTACCAGCAAATATGAGCAACTTGATTTCGAGTAACAGCTAGAAAGAGAAAGAGATAAAGAGATAATGTGCATGTCCACATAGTGTCAACTCACTGGCACACTCCCTTTGTTCATTTAAAGCACAGCTGTCAGCCAGCTTTCCAAGTTGGAACAGGCGGTGTGTGTGTGTGTGTGTGTGTGTGTGTGCGTGTCTGTGTGTGTGTGTGTGTGTGTGTGTGTGTGTGTGTGTGTGTGTGTGTAAACAGGGCAGGATTGTGATTTGACATGACAGCTGAGTCAAGTTCATGTGCAGAACTCAAGGTCAAAAGGGCGAGAGGGCTGGCTGGATCTAAGCGTGTGTGTGTGTGTGTGTGTGTGTGTGTGTGTGTGTGTGTGTGTGTGTGTATTTATTCTTGGTATGTGGAGCTTTGGATCATAAGGTTGCAGGCCTGCTTCAGTTGGCTTTTTGACAGTCTAGGGTGCAGCTGTTTCAATGCTCAGACAAAACTGACAATATGAGACGGAACCACTAGGTGGTACTCTGGCCTGATGAGACTGTGGAGGCGTGCACGCCTGTGAACTCATGTTTGAACATGCGTGTGCTTGCTTTTTTTGTCACAGCGTGTGTATAAGAGTGTGTATAAAGTGCACCTTTCATGTCGTGCTGGCTGTCCTCTCTCCGGCGCTCCAGGTCTTTCCTGTCATAATTGAGTCTCTTCAAGCACATAATCCCATACTGCAGACTGGCCCTGGTACACACATATGCAAACACACAAAAATGATGGAACAAACAAGCTCACACACACACACACACACACCCAAACACACACACACACACATACACACACACCCACACACGGAAAAGTGCAGGCACATATGCATCATTAGCCTGCTCATTTTCATTGCTAATGTATCCAGTTAGCTGCACAAACAGACGCTAAACTAATTGGCCCTGCTACAGACCTATGGAAGCTGTCCACCATCTTAAGGTGGCTCCTCAGATCCTTCTTGGTCAGGTGGTCCAGCATGCGTGCGTCCACCAGACACTCCATGAAGTAGGAGCGGTACTGAGGCAGACCAAGGCTGGGCAGCCACTCGTTCCCTATCCACTCATGATTCATGTCGCCATATGCCAGAGTCTACAGGGAGAGGAGGACATGATGTTACTAATCTGTGCAACAGAAAAACTGCTCTCAGTTTCAGGATTATTTAATGTACATGTGCACATGGACGTAGAACTTCTACTTCCCAATGACAGCCCTCTCTTATTCAAATACACATACTGTATGTGTGTGTGTTAGTAAGAGTGTGGACACTGCTTCAGAGTGTGTGTGTGGACAAATGTTAACAGATCAGCCACCTCACCTGCGCCCAGCTGCCTTCCTCATTGTCCTGAGTTGGCAGCATGGTGGAGACAATGTACAAGATTAGAGAGACAGCCAAAAAACACACATGTTGCACATTCAGAAACACACACACACACACACACACACGCACACACACACACACACACACACACACACACACACACAGAGCTCTTATTCTGCAGTTAACCTTCAATCACATTAGTTAACTGTAGACACAGACCACATGACCACAGGTTATAACAGTCAGATCCAACACCCACGTATAAATACCAGCAAGAGCACAGAAATGCGTTAGTGTGTGATGTAAACGGTATGTCAAGGGGTCTTCCGGGAGACCATATGACATATGTGTGTCACGGTGGGGACAGTGTGAGTGTGGGAGAGTGTTCAGTGGGGGGGAAAGGGGAGGGGAGGACCCAGATGGTACTGACCGCTTTCGTGGAGGAAGCCAGGTTCTCCATCTCTTCATGAGTCACCCACACATTTCCGGAGGACTGCTCAGAGGACAAAAACATACACACACACACGCAGACACACAAAATAACACATCCACGAACTCACTCGTGTATTTTCACACGTATCGACCCCACCGTGCACACACACACAGAGGCAGACAAACATGAACACACACACACACAAACACACACACACACACACACACACACACAGACAAACATTGTGATGAGTGATGCCAAGGGAGGGAGTGTATTTCAGGCAGGTAGCTTGCCGCTATATCTGGCACTATTTGTGTGTCATTTTCCCACAGAACCTCATGCAATTTATGGCAGCAGAAAAGGACAAGGCAACCTCAGGTGGAAGGGACAAAGCAAGCCTCTACTGTGGTCTCAACAGAAGACCAAAGAAAGCAAAAAGCAGTGAATAGCCGTCACCCCAGGGTGCAGAGTGAAGGTTAAGTCCAGTAGTGGAGGAGTGTTTTGTGTTCATATTCACAATCAGGGATTCATGTTTTGTGTCCGCTCATGTGCTCCATCATCTCTTTGTATAAGCATGAAGACAGCGGTGTATGTGTGATCATGAAGGTGTATCTACTGTGTTATTTTACCGTTCTGGAGGTAAGTGGTGCAGACGGGCTGGTGAGGGATACCATCTCCTGGATGGCCAAGCGGAGTTTGAGTCTGTGCAGAGGGTTGCTGATGCCAATCTCGCGCTGGATCTCTGTGTCTGACAGAGCTGACATGATGGCTCCACTCTTCACGTTGGCGCGGCAGGCTGCCACATACCACGCCGGCATACCCACCCACAGCTGGTGAGAGTCATCAAGATATTCAACATCACCATCATTGTTGCCATAAAAGGTCAGATAGAAGGGTGAAGGGAGTGCAGAGCAAGCTGTAATGGGCTGTCTCGTATTTGATATCACTGTATGACATTTTGTATTAGATCTAGTAACAGCCTGACATAAAGACAGCAAGACAGAGAGAGGGAACGCTTTTGGTTGGCAGACATAAAAGTAAATTAGGTGAGTACCTCTAGCCAGGAGACAACAGTAGGGCCGTCCCACTGGGCAAACGCCAGGCCTCTTTTCCTGGCGTCTTCCAGAAGCTCGTGCCTAACAAGAGAATGAAACATGGACAAAGAAAGACAAAAAGAAGTGAGAATGACCACAGAAAAGGCTTTGTGAATATATCAAGATAACAAGAATGGGAGAAAGCAGACGCAGTAAAGAAAAAGAAAGGATGCTTTTACTTTTTCTTCATCCTGCGGTCCCTCTCAGCTTGTGTGCCCAGTTTTCCCAGAGTCATAGTGTCACCAATGCCCATCTCAAAGTCTGAAATACAGCACAGCAGTGTTAATTTCTACCTCTGTAAATCACAAACAATCTCACGCAGTCTGCAGCAGTGTGGGCGCCTGGTATTCAGCTGGCAGTGTACCTGATAGGGCCTGTAGAGGCTGTCCATCCCTGCCTACAGTCTGATCCATTCGACCCCCCTTCTCCTTCTTCCCAAACAATCGGCCGATGGATGACTTGATGCCTTTCTTCTGCTTGCTGCAAAAAGTTCAAGCAGAGCAAATTGTGCTACAGTAAAATCTATAACATGATATATGATGCCAATAAGCAAGGTGAGCAATTGTTTTTGTCTGCTTGTTGCAAAAAGAACGATTTCACATTCCAGCCACGACAACCTTCACCATATTAAGGATCTCTGAAAAGTCTCTACTGATGCTGATTTATTTGTGTGTGTGTGTGTGTGTGTGTGTGTGTGTGTGAGAGAGAGAGAGAGCCAGAGTGTGTCTGCATGTGTGTGTGTGTGTGTGTGTCTTTACCCTCGTCCATCCTCTAGACTGCCTGTGAACTGGGCGAAATTGGTTTCCAGCCGTAAACTGCGGGGGGACGAGGGAGGTGATGTCTCACACTTGATAGTAGCTTTGTCCACTTCCACAGGAGACTGGAGGAGTCACAAAAGCAGCTCAGTTCAGTCATGACAAAATGCCGGATAAAAACAGCCGTGCCATTTCAGTTATGTTTGTGAACTTACTGCCACTTTCCTGCGGTGTTTCCTCAAGTCGCTTGGCTATTGAACAAAAACACACACAGTTACAAAAACAGTTTGAACACGCTGCTTGTGTGTGTATGACAGGTAGAGCGTGTGTGCTCTCTGACCAGAGTCATGATGCCTAGATGGTGGCTGGTGTTGCGTGAGTGGTGTTTAGGCGTGGAGTGGCCACTGGTGGGCGGGGAGGAGGATGATGCCAGGGACTGGGCGGTGGCTGAGGTGGGCAGGGCCCGGGGTCGAAGCGTCACGTTGAGTCCATCCATGCTGCCGCTGTTTACCCGAGACTCGATCTCATCCGAGCGGAGGTCTGCTGACTCTCTCTCCACCTGGATCATCCTGCAGACACACGCACACACATTGTTATCTTTGAATATGCAACATCTCCCACATTAATTAACAATACACTCCTTGTATTTCTGTGGTAATGAATGAAATTCAGTCCATAATAAAACTCTTCATATGAAGTTAAAAAAGCTCCAAATAAGCTCATTTAGTTTTAATTTCTCATTTGCTCCACAGGTAGCTCTTATTTGTTCTGTGAAATAATCACCATGTATGTATAAATGTAATGAGCAAAGATCCTGGCAAAAATTGGCTTGTAAAAATACTATTTATAGTATGGACATTATTTTTATTCCTTCGAGAGAATCTGGCTCCTCTGTAGCATAATCAGCATCTATTTTGCATTTCCTCACCAGAAGCATATTCTGAGGTGTCACAAGAGGACCGTGTTTACTGTAAACTGCAATAAATCGTGTCCTGTTCCAGCTGGAAACCCAAGAGTGAGGAGTCATATCTACATGTTATCATCTCTATATCTAAAGGCGCTATCAGCTCTGGAGCATCATGTCTGGCCACAGGCCTTCATATGTTAACAAGATAAAGCAGCAGCACCTTTATTTACTGTAGCATCCTCATGTCCCTTCTCTTGTAATTATTTGTTGCATTATCTTTAATACTTTGTTCTCCTCTTATCTGTATCCTGTTTCTTGCTGCTGCGCTGACCCAATTTCCCCACGGGGGTCACGAAACTGTCATGTGCTGTAATCTAATGTGCCCGTGATTTGGCACCTTATCTCTTCGTTGATGGCGTCAAGCTGCTCCTGCAGCATGAGAGCGAGAGTCTGAGCGTCTGATTGGCCGCTGGGGGAAAGCAGGGCCGAGCTAACGTCATCATCCAGGTCCGACTCGACCTCGATGTCGCTGCCGAGGAGGTGGCTGACGCTCCCACGCAGAGACGGGTAGTCCTGTTCAAACACGGCGCACACCTGGACACAGCAACCACACATATGAGCTTTAACAGGGACACACTTCACATGTTAAATACATTTCATCAGTTCTGATTATATATAAATGTTCCTGAAGAACGTGCTACATTAATTCAGATTAAATGCAGACATGTAAAAATACAGTATGATGCTTGTGGACGTACGTGACCAGTTGTGAGAAGAAATGGATGAACAGGGAACTTACATCAGACAGCATGTCCATGGCAGCAGGTGAAATAGAGACAGAGAGACGGAGAGGTTAGTAGAGAATGGTAAGTTAGGCATGAAGATCATCACACATCAGCCAGGCACTGACACTTATTAGCAAAGCAGACATGAACTTGGATACAGGACTGGTAAGGAGCTGCATGTGGTTAGAAGAAGAGTGGAAACATGATCTTGTCATCTGCAAGTTGGCCATCCTGCTTAGTGTATGCAAGGACCTGTGGGGCTGTTTCGGCCTGATAAAGAGATTATCAGCACCTTGTTTGGGTCGTCTCGTAGCGCCGACAGTCTGCCCTTCTGTGCCCGCCTGATCACGGTTGTGCTGTAGTGGCCGTCTTGGCCCTCCACCACAGAAAAGCGAAGGTCACTGGAGCTACCCAGGTGAGACCTGAGATTATATGCACAGAATAGCTTCCCATCAATAATGAACACAGTGCTTTGTTAGAAGGTGTGTATACAAGAGAGTGTGCGTGGATGAGGTGTCTGTCTGTGTGTACCGAGGGTGGGTTCCGTCTCCAAATGCCCCACTGCGGCGTTTCAAATGGTCGATCTCATTTCTCAACTTCTCAATCTCTCCAATCAGTCGTTCCTGAGGGAGAGAGAGGTATTATGGGCAGAGTATTCACACTGTTTATGGAAATAAAAGTAGCAATACCTACAGTGTAGTATAACACTGCCCCATTACAAGTAAAACTAAAAGTCCAACCCAAAAGTAAGTCAAAAAAGTCCTGAGGTATGATTAGTAAAATGTACTTAGTATCAAAGATAGAAGTAATCATTACGCAAGAGAAGGTCTGCAGTGTCACTGCTATGTTGGTTTGACATTTTGGGAAATATAATTATTTGTTTTCTTGCTGAGAGTCAGATGAAAGAGCTGATACGACTCTTATGTCGCTTCAGTAAAAAATGACATTTCATCAGCAGATTGGGTTTTTATTGTGCTTTCATTTCAATCCAATTTTGCATTTTATTGGGTCTGGTTATTGTTTGTTGTTGTCTGTTGTAGATTTTTTTTTGCAAGTTTGTATTATTTATGAATACATTTATAAACACTGTACTTGAATATTGCATTCTTGATAATAAAAGATTTAAAAAAATGTCTGCTCAGTAAAAATGAAAATACAAAAAACAGCCAGTTAGTTTAGCTTAGCAAGACCAGGAGGCGGCCATCACTGTGTCAGGTAAAGAAAATGTCCAGTGTATACTACGACCCCAAGGAAAACCCCAACTTGTCATTGCATTTAGTACACTTGTACAGGTACACAAATGAGATATATGTTCATTTGAGCTTTAGAGGTGCTGGTAAGTAGATTTTGTTGTTTTGGACAGAGCCATGCTAGCTGTTTCCTCTTGTTTCTGGTGTTTATGCTAAGATACACTAGCGTAACATAAAGACCGGCTGCTGTTTCATGTTTAGTGCACAGGCATGAGAGTAGAATCAATCCTCTCGTTTAACTATTGGCGGCGATGTTATAGTCCATCGAAGTAAGCTAATTTCAGCTACTCCATGTGAATATTTTTGGGTAGCTCGACATAAAATCAGTGTTTTTTCAGTGAAGTACCACAAAAGTGTATTTATGTACAGTGCTTGAGTAAATACACTTGTTTACATTCCACTATTGACATGGGGAACACGAGTTGGAAGTGAGGGGACACTTGTAGTCGTCTTACTGACCCTGGTGTGGTGGAATTCTTCAAGCTGTTTCTGGCAATTCTCGAGGTCTTGAATAAGGGAGTTCTAGACAAGAAAATCATGCAACCATGTCAAAACAAATCTGTGGTCCAAGTAGAACATGTGCTACTGTATATTCATTTGATCTGTGAGGCAATAACAGCAGCAATATGAGGCGCTGCTTTGATGAATGTGTGTGCACAGGCCTTGCCTTGTCCTCCAGGGCGGCCATGCGCTCTTTCAAATGGAGCTGCAGTCTTTCATTGGACTCGGTGAGCAGACGATCCACGGTGTCAGACAAACGCTTGTTGTGCTCCTCGTTCATTTTCTCTCTCTGACGAGCCTGATGAGCGGGAATGACATCATCATATTTTTTCTTTGACACCAGCTCCATTTGGGTGTATTTATGCAGCTAATCAAGCATCTCTGCATGGATTAAAAGATGAAGGATGTATTTAGCCCAAGATCACCAGCTGCCAGATATAGGTCGTCTTGGCCAACAATGGATCTCGCTGCCAGAATGATTTAATTACAGTCATTTACGTGATGATGAAAAAGGGTTAAACACCCTCTCTTAAATGGGAAGTGTTGTGCTTAATGTGTATTCTACAGTAATTTCATTAAAGTAAATTAACACAGACACGCACAAACACAAATCTGCATCCTAAGAGAGCTCCTTTAACTAAATATAGTCATGAGATCGCAGAGAGAGAGAGAGAGAAATTAGTCTTGCGTGAATTATTCAGTCTAAAGATAGCAGCCAATCAGTCTTATGGGGGGGATGTGTTGCAGCAAGATATGTGGATTTGGTTCAAATTCATGCAACAATGCACCGGGAAAATGGAGAGCTCTCCATATGTGCATCTGCCCTGTGTGTTTGTGTATGTACGTGTATGCATGAGGGAACAGAGAGTCAAGACGTCCAACTAATGTGAAGCATCAGCCCCCAACCACCTCCACAACACGCATGCACACACCCACACATGCGTGCATGCACACATGCACACGCACGCACACACACACGCACGCGCACACACACACACACACACACACACACACACACACACACACACACACACACACACACACAGTTGTGTTTCCATCACTGTTGGGGACATTACATAGACTTACATTCATTTCCTGGAGACTTACTCTAACCATAACCATAAACACTACTTGCCTAACCCTGACACTTACCCACTGATTCCATTCTCTACCATAAAATTTAATGATTTACATTATGGGGACATTATGGGAGTTTTGTCCCCATAAGGAAGGTGAGTCCCCAAAATATGACTGTGTAAACAGATTTATGTCTCCACAATGTGAGCAATACCTGTCCACGCAAATGCAGACAGTCCATGATTCCATCACAGGGGACACTATGTAGACTTATATTCATTTCATGGAGACTTACCCTAACCACAACCACTACTTACCTAACACTAACCCTAACCCTAACCCAAGTCTTCACCCTAAAATTTTATGATTTACATTACAAGGACTTGTGCTTTGTCCCTACAATGTGACTGTGCAAACAGATTTATGTTGCCACTACATGAGTAACTACGCATCCACACACACACACACACACACACATACGCATGCACTTCATAATGAGAGGTCAGAGAAACCCTGCAGGGCTGGTGCACACACACACACACACACACACACACACACACACACACACACACACACACACACACACACACACACCCTTCCTAGTTCTTGGTTCTTCTCCTCCAGTTGTGATTCCAGCTGTCTGAGCCGTTCTTCCACATTGCCATGGCGCTCCTCAGCCTGCAGGGGGAGACACTTACATATAAGTAAAACAGCCTCCGTTCATAAGCTTTGTGTTGGGCTTACATGTATATCTGCCTCTGTGTTTTGTATTTAAATCACTGGTTCTCATTGTATTGGATAAGTATAATTTGCTATGTTTTCCACAGTTCTATGTTGGTGTGTTAGTGTGTTTGAATGTGTGAGTGTGTGTGTGTGTGTGTGTGTTACTTTGGAAAGTGCTGCCACTCTCTGTGCCAGTTCAGCTTCCACCTCTGGCAGTGTCTCAGCCTTCCTCATGGTCTGAGCCAGCCTCTGCTCTGCCATCTCCAGCATCTCCTGCAGCTGGCGCACCTTCTCCTCGCTCTGACACACACACACACACACACACACACACACACACACACACACACACAAGAAAGAAGAGGGACATTAGTGAGATCGCAAGAGAGGTGTAATCAGTGTAGCACAGCCAGTGAGCAGCAAGGACACGACATCCAGGCACGAATGGAGGATGTTCCTGGTATTCCCCATTTGGAGCTGAACCCAGATTCACCCTGAACTACACATGAACCTTTGAATAGCATGCTCACTGACTATATATTCTTCAAAACCTTACATACATAGTCACATTTTGAAAAACCCAATTGATTTTCTGATTCTACTATCTCAGCTGTATTGGAGTTGAAATGGTAAGGACATGAAATATTAAAATGTTGGAAGAGAGACAGAGGCATCAGACATATTTCACCTTTCATCAAGACAAATGTGCTACTTTTGTAGTCACTGAACACCACATTAGGACAATAAAACATCCAAGAAAGCCTGAGTATGGCAGAACGTTGTTGTTTTTCAGGCACTGTGCTTAAATCCCAATCAGTGATTGTGGAATTAGCTTAGTAAGGCAGCTATCTTCCATTTTCATTCAAATCTCTCTGACCTTTTCAACCCTGTATGGCTCGTTCTGTTGTGTGCATGTTACCTGTCGGTGCAGTGAGTCCTTGGTGGCCAGTTCATTCTCCAGTTTGTCGTTGAGGTCGTGGATGTGTGTGGTCTCCCGCTGAGCAGCCAGGTAGCGTTTCTCTAATGTCGTTATCCTCTCCTCCATATCCTCTCTCTGTGGGTGCAGAGACACAACAACAGCAGGAAAATCATGAGAGAAAAGCCTCCAACAATGTCCACCGTGAGACCAAAAGCCATAACCAGTGTACTTTATCTCTACCTGTACGGCAAAATTCTCCCTTTCATGATTGAATATACATAATATTGAATATATAGAAACCTTCATAGTATCTTGCGTTTCTGAAGAAATATATGTACTTAACCATTTTGTAATGATGGGAAATTACTCAAATGCATGTCAGTTAAACTGAAAATATGCTTTTTGTATTGTGTGACGGTCCATCAACAGCACACAGAAATCAAGCACACTAACAAAAAAATGCCTGAGCTCCTACAGTTGTCAGGATTGAAGTAATCAATAAATGAGCTTTGACAGAGGACAATGTGGTTACAGCTTACAGGTCTGCGTGGTCCTCATGTACAGCAATGCACTTTTACAAACTCTTATAATGCTAGCAAGTAGCTAAATATCTGTGGTTTGCGTTACCATAAAGCAATAAACTCCAGTTACAATAAACAGACTTGAGCTCAAAAGGTGACTGACTTGACACACTATTGTGTCTTAGCCATCTGCTATGATGTACAGTTTCTCTGTAGGAGTGACACAGTGGTATGGGAAACAAGGGTGCATTTTTTGAAATAACGATTAAGTAATATATTAATATGGATCTGTGTTTTTTTTCCATAAAACTGCAGAATGTTGAATATTATTAGCTTTTCACTTAAAACGCTGCTTTCACGCTGCTCTTGGTGCTCGCTCCTAGATCAAAAGCACATTTCCTTTGCCCTCACCTCTCTCTGTTCCCTCTGTTGTTTGATTGACAGCTCCTCGCTGCGGCTCAGTTCTCTGCGTGCATTTGTGAGCTCGGCTTCAAGCTCGGCCAAACGGGCGTTGAGAGTGGTAGAGTGCTCACGGCTCTGGGCCAGCTCCTTATTAGTCCGATCCAGCAGCTCCTGAAGCTCAGACACCCGGCTGCCATCGTCATGGGCGTCTATGGAGCCGTTGGGCAGTCTCTGTAAGGTGGACATGCAGACTTAATAGACATATATGCACATTGTTGCATAAAATGCATTGACTGAGGCACATGCACAAATGTGCAAGCTGTGGGTGGAGGGTATTGAAAGTTGTACAACTGATAAAGTTGGATGACCTAGATAAAAAAGTGTTGAGTCTTTTGCATAGGGGGTTGGGCTGTGTGAGGTTAGGCTGCCATGTTGTTGTTTTGATGTTGTTTCTCTTCTCTTCCTAGCTCAAAGTACAGTTAATTCCAGGGCCGTAATTAAACAAACCTTCGGGGACACATATTCAGACAGGCAACACAGTGGGCAGCCAAAGTTAGTAGGACCCCCTCTGCTCTCTCATGTTCCAATTTTGCCTGCTCATGAATACCTTACAGAAACATAAACATACCATGAAACACTAGGGGAAATGGTCCGAAGCTGTGTAATAAAACACACCTGGTGATTTGTGCAGTTGTGCATAATTCCAGTTTAGCCATGTAAACTCATTAGATTTACTCCCGGGGACGTTGGAAATAGCATTGTGCAGCCACATCTGACTGACAGTGTGTGGCAGTAAGTTATGACATGGCTCCAGGATAGTCTTGGTTTGGGTTCCAGCTGAAAAAGTACATGTGGTCAGGATAATTTTATGGTGTTCTGAATTAAAAATATCCCCTAAAGCGTGCCGGTTGCAACATCCGGGGGCAGTGAGTGTCAGCAGGGCAGCGGCTGCTGTGGATAAATGTCCTGGCAGGGTGTGTGCTCACACTCTTCCTCCTAATGCTCGCACTCTAGTAATTTTCTCCTCATCTTTTCTCCCTCACTCTCTGTGGCCATGCTTTGATGCAGCCTTCTCCTTGCTCTCGTCCCTTCTTCATGATAAGTCATTTATTTTTCAAGTTTAATTGTTCCTTTAAAAAAAACAAAAAAACCCCCCAAAAAACAGTATATTGACACTTATTTTGGCTTTGTTTATCCTTAAGGCAAAGAAATAGGAGCCAAAGTAATAAGATCTTGTGCTGCCCCTCTCGGTTGCCCAGGCCTGTATAGAGGCCGGCCATTTCCATCCAGATACAAATAGGCTCTGCTGTTAAATCACGGGGAGGTTTGTTCCTCCCTGTGGATGAACCTAGACGCAGTTACATAATGTGTGCTCATTTCAGGGTCGGCCTCAAACCGTGGAGGACAGGGCGCGAATAGAGAGCAAGAGTTTGAATGTTATCAGAATCATCGGAACGGTAAAGGAGTCATGCTGTATTCAGCTTCATTAACCAATCGTGGGTATGTGTGTGTAAAAGTGTGAATGTGTAGAAGAAATACAGAAATAAGATACAAAGATGGTGACCAACAGCCAGACAGACTAATACTATAGGCAGACGTAAGATAAAGCACAGAGCAGAAAAACAATCACACAGCCAGGAAGACCTTCCATGTAGGTTTGGATCCATCTGTTCGCTCCACTGAGTCACCGTCCTTCCTTTGTCTCACCATGTTCAACTGAAATGTAGATTGAAAAAAAAAAAGAAAAAGAACAATGAGCAAACTCACACATTTACTATCTTTTCCTCTGTGAATCCAAGAACAAAACTTAGCCTCCCAAAGGGATGCCTGGCTCTCAGGCTGCCAGCACGCTTCAGACAACATGCTCTACCATATTTTACATAACTACAAATACAAATTATGCTCCGAACAGAGGAGGGAAGGTCTGCTTCTGTGTGATCAGAACAACTTAGCAAGCTTTGACTTTAAATCTTATATAACCCACTGGGATTCTGCTTTTACTGAGCCTGCTATGAGTATTTAGTATAATTTTATCTTTACAATGATTTCTTTAATGACATTGTTAAATAGACGAGTACAGTGGGCGGGTTTGTGTGTGTGTGTGTGTGTGTGTGTGTGTGTGTGTGTGTGTGTGTGTGTATGAAGCACAGGGCTGAGAAGACAGAGCCTCTCACCCAGCGTGACACTTGAAGCATATATCAGATCAGACTGGAGGCTTCAACAGATGTCTGCTAGGGACCAAACAGATTTTTCACTTACCAATAACCACATATAGGAACACACACACAAGCACAAGCACAAGCACACACACACGCACACGCTCACACACATTCACACACCTCACCTCTTGTGTGGTAGATGCTAGCTGTCCCTCCAGGGTGGCCACCCTCTCCAGAGCCACCCGAAGCCTCTCACGTACCTGACAAACACACCAAGAACACACACATCAAGACAAAATCCAGAGACATGAAGACACAATAAATGTAATATAGAAACACAAAGCATTTAACCTGGAAACAGAGAGATTTGTTTGGTCTCACAATCCAGGTTTTTAGTACATAGTATTTTGTAAAGGAAATTCTCAAATAGTGGCTGGGGAGCTTCATTTTTCTCAACTGAACAAAGAAGCAGCGTCACTGTTTCCTCTGTTACATAAATATATTATCTTATTAGGAATTTCTCCCTTTTTTTCCATCTGCCTCCATTTTCTTTCATCTTAATTTGACGTTGCAACTGTTTGCTGTTAATGCAAACTTCACCCATCTGTTTCACATTAAAAGCCTTTCTGCAACAATGTCCTCCCTGTAATGGACAAGTTTTACTCTGAAACTCTGAAGCCTGCAGTTCGTTACCAGCTTAACGACCAGAAAACAATCAGCAAAACTGATTTGATCAGAATTAAGTAGTGATGAAGGACTGACAGGAGTGGTTTGTGTGGCAGGTGGAAATACCATGTTGTGATGAAACTGTTTCATCTGCATTTCTTTGTCAGAACAGACCACAGTCTTGTGTGTGTGTGTGTGTGTGTGTGTGTGTGTGTGTGTGTGTGTGTGTATGTGTTTGTTCACCTTTTCATCCAGAGCCTTGTGGTGTTCAAACAGAGACTTCAGGGCTTTGAGGACCTCCACCTCGCTGGAGACTCCAGATGGTGGGGGTGCCTGTCTCTTCACCACTGTCATCCTCAGACTGCGTTCGTGACGAGACACCAGACACTCCAGGTGCTCCAGCAGCAGCTACAGCACACACACACACACACCCACACACACGTGCACACACAGATGAATGCATGCACGACCAAAGAGAATACTAATTTAAAGCTTAGAAGCATTGTTTGTTTTCATCAGCATCACCACGCACTTGCACTTAGACACACACATACACACACACACGTACCCTGGTGTTGTTCCTCTCAGCTTTCAGCTCAGATATTTCTTCTTCTTTCTCCAGCAGCTGCTCCCGGCATATGTTCAGCTCCTTCGTCAGGGTGGCAAACTCCTGCACAACACACACACACACACACACACACACACATACAATGTTAATGCTGTATCACTGATCAACATAATGGGCTCTGCTTCTGTAAGACTGAGCACACACATGGGTGTGGTTGGCCAGTTTTTGCAATTTTGGTGATGCAAGCACACATCTGGTGCAGAGCAGCACAGGATGAGCACACTGCTACCTGTAGGAGGGGTACTTTATAGGCAGGTGATGTCAGTGCAGGCTTAAATAATGGGCAGTTCAGGCTGGTATCTCCTCAAAGGAAAACTTGTTGTCCGAGGGATGCTGTCTGGGAAATTCTTTCTGCGCACCTGCGATAAGAGGTGGTCTGAGCGGGTGGAAATGACTGAAATGGCACTGTGTTATCTGCTCTGCATAAACACAGCCTCAGCTGTGCCACTCTGCCCACCACAGTGCCTGCCTCTGGGTTTTTGGGAGATATGAACAAAGAAGTGGATTTGTGCCTAATGGCATTGTGTCTAATCAGAAGTGTCAAAATCAAAAAGTGAAATAATAAAGGTCAGGATTTGGACTCTTACTGGTGCTCAGATGCATCCACACTGTATAAATTGTGATTAAAAGACAATAGTCCAGCTGTAATGGTACAAGAATGTGCCAAATCCATTACACTGATGTAACTGTAGAAGAAAACATTGGTGTACATCAACTGTCTGCGGCTGTTTTCTCACTGCTAACAAATGGAGTTTCCTTCATGTCTGCAATACTGAAAATGGGTTGAAAAGAATGTCCGAACATTTTGATGGAATCAGAAAACATTAGGAACCGTTGTAAAATGTCATTATATTGTCCCAAAAAGCAAATACAATTAAGTGAAAACAGTGTCATCTCACTATGACAATCAAGCACATCCATAAAATCCAGCTCCCAGTGACGATACCAGGACTTTCACCATTAGACGGAGAACAGATTATTGATTACTCAAAATGAATTCTTAGCTGTGTGAGAAAAGTGCATTTCACAAGAGAGACTTATTGATGTTCATTCTTCACACTCCTCAATGTCGACAGATGGCTGTGCACTTCTCTGTAGCTTTTAAGCACTTGCGGCACTCTAGACGTCCTTTAAAGCCACATTTGAAAAAGTTGACAGTTGAGCGACTTGAAGTTGGACCACAATGGCTCCTGATCGGTCCGGATCCACTCAGTCTGTCAGAAATGGCATGTTTGAAGCAACTTTCAGTTTAGCAATCAGTCATTTTGTACAAACAGCATATAGTACAGATGCAGCTCCGCTTTACTATTGACCTCTTTGTTAAATCATATTGGAATTTTGATGCTGCAACATGGTTGCTGAGTAGGATGAATAAATAAAATAAGCTTTGAGGTGTTATGTAATAAGGAATGTCCTAACATTTAAAACATTAACATTAAACAAGTCCTAACATTAAACATTTAGTTCTACTCCACACCACAACGTTATCTATACATTCCCATGTCATGAAGCTAAAGCCAGCAGCCGGTTAGCTAAGGTTAGCGTACAAGGTGGAAACAAGCTAGCTTGGCTCTGTCCAGAGGTTACAAAATCTTCAAAAATATATCTGTTTCTGTTACATGGAAATTACTTTTCAGGAAAAAAAAGCGGCCGCTGATCTCTTCAGCGTGCTACATCATGTAGTTTCATCACAACCGTCTCTCACAATATTCAAGATGGCAGCACCACCTTTACATAGCTCGACAAGCAACCACATATTGCAAATTTGATGGACATTTTATGCTCTTTTGGAGCTGTAAAGAGATGGCTCCATTAACTTTAATAGTTTGAGAGAATGATGGAACTGCAGCACTTTCTGCTGTGTGTTTGGTTTTTACAGTATATAAACTTTAATGGCATTTCACCTGGATGCAGTTTTTCATTTTTGTGTGAACTATTCCTTTAAAAGCACAGTGGTCAAAGACCTGTGAAGACATTAAGACACAGTTTTTGCAAAAAGCAAGTGATCTTAAAATGGCTGGCTACAAACTCATAATAGAGTATTTCAACGTAATAGCAGGTTTTTCTGTGACAAACATACTTTCCCTAACTGTCTGACATTTGTCAGCCTAATGCAGTAGGTTATACCCTAACCATCCAGGACTGCATGTCTTTTAAAGCTTTTAGAAAGAGTTTTGTGCTGAAAATGATAAGCTTCACCTGTTCTGCTCTGGGATTATAGGGTCTCCACATTGTCCTGCTCAGATAAATTACAGCAGTGTAAACTGACCCTCACACAGCCTCTTCAGATCAGTGAAAGAAAAGTGGTGAAACATCACTCCCTGCTTTTGTACTTCTTGAACGACAACTATTTCACTATTTGTCTTATTGCTATTTAGCAGTCAATTCTTATGTCAGAGGGCATTTCCCAGTCTCCCAGCCTCATATTTAATCCACTTGCCTATATGATTTGCTGTTAAAGTGTGCACACACACAGAATGGGCCAGAGGCTCACACACCTTCTGCTGGAAGGTGATTTCTAACATTTTCTGTGGTTTGAGCACACTGGAGTGGCTAGAGTGTGTACAGTTGTATGTGTATGTGTGTGTGTGCGTGCATGTTGTTTTAGTGTCGTTTGGTGCTTTGTTGGCATTTCCTGAAGGTTGGCTTTAGTCCAAAACAATACCCAGAGGCTCATGCTCTCTCTGCTTGTCTCAAACACACACACACACACACACACACACACACACACACACACACACACACACACACACGCACACACACACACACACACACACACACACACACACACACACACAGTTTTTAGAGTCCCAGTACTCCTTGCAGTCATGACACTGCACTCTCAGTATCAATGACCAAACTCTGGCTGATTAAGGAAACATCCTTTAAAGCTGAATGTTCGGGAACTTTCCACTTTGTTGCTATGGTGAGGATGATAATGTGCATGATATGCAGGTCTGGTTCAAAATGTCAGGACAGTGGTGCACCTGTCAACACACCTGGCACAGGTGTGTGACTGGCCAACCTCAGCAGGAAGTCTGTCAGTAACCATAAGTTTTAGGGTCAGGTACTGTATATGTCTGCCTTGTGTAAGACACATTGTGGTCAACTGCTAATAATACAGCCAAACAGCCAATAACACTGTGGTCTTTAGAGAATCTCCCATTTTCGCTGGACTACAACATCACGCTCGGTGTGCCGATCCAGACGTGGGTATGTTATGAATATTCCCTTCTTGCCTGTTATCTGGAAAGTAGGGCACACAGACTGCACAGACTAATGCAGACAAGTGTACCAGTTTGCACTGTGTAGTTAATGAGAAGAATTCAAAGTCAAAATGGGCATAAACTGAATATTAAAGGATCAAGTGGACACCCCTACTACATGACAGACCTATCTGACTTTCAAAAGAATATCTGTAACCTGAGTCTCTCTGGCTTTAGGGCCTCCTGACCCCATGGGCTGGCCCCTAGAGGCCTGTTTTGTCTGAAGCCCTGCATGATATTTATCAACCAGACTGAAATCAAGTCTGACTGCAGTCCGACAAGCAAATTAGAGGTCATCACACATAGTTTGCCCTGTGTTTTTAATGTTTGTCCTGTAAACTGTAGTGTTTTACTTAGAGGTGTAAGAAGTACTCAGATCTTTAATTTAAGTAAAAGTATCAATACCACATTGTAAAACATGTAGGAGAGTAAAAAGTCCATCCTTTGCCTCTGAAAAATTGTGGAGTAGAAGCATAAAGTTGCATAAAATGGAAATTCTTCAAAAAAGATGAAATACTCAAAATTGTACTGAAGTAAAGTAACTGTGTAAATGTACTTAGTTACATTCCCCCACTGACAATAGATGGGGTATAAAAACGACATTATGTCAAGTGGGACAAACACTAGCTTAAGTGAGCTGATAAAAAATCAAACACACACTTGTACACACGGACACACAAAACGATAGGGGTTTCTATTAACCCTGCACATCACGCTGCAAGCGAAAAAGTGAAATGTGAGGGAGTGACTGGAGAGGGAAGAGAGAGAGGGAAGGAGCAGAGGGAGGAAAGGGGAAAATGGGTCAGCGTGTTCATTTTACTTTCCCTTATTCCACAGGGGCGCACCAATAGACAGGAGCTCAGCCCAAATCCACCAACAGATGTTAGAGCTCACTGTCTCTTTCAATCGTGGCAAAAAAGCTCAACACGCCACCTCTTGCTCTCTTCTTCATCTCCTCATCCCTTCATCCCTCTGCCTTTTAGAGGCTCTCTGCATCTTCCCATAAACCGTTTCAATTCTCCAAAAAAAAAAAAAGACAAAAATGACAAATAACTAAGAATAGATACAGGTATAAATACCTAACCTTTGTTAGGAATATTATATAACAGAACAGAGAAGTGTTATATATAAAATATAACACATCACTGTCTAGACAAAAAAACTACTCCTTTTAATTTCTCATGAGGGTCTAACACCTTCCTCTGGAAGCTTCTGCATTTCCACACACATACACACTCTCTCACACACTCACACACACACACACACACACACATGCTATCACTGTGTGCGCTATACAATCCTAAACCCCCAAAACCATGCAAAAAATCCCAGGATGTTTATTCAACTTCACACAACAGTCAGATACAGACGCCGCTCTTTGACAACACAACCTCGACATCTGTCAGACAGCATATCATATAGAGCGGAGAGAAGGTTCTGGGCGTCTGGAGGCACGCTGTTCCTCTGCCTCCATCCACAATGTGAGATAGCAAGTGGTTACCAAACACTGCTGAGCCCAGACATTGTAAAGGGATTTCTCCCCTTCGCTTCCTTAAGCAGTTTGGGATTAAAGGATGAAAAAAATGCCGTGTGTGTGTGTACGTGTTCATGTGTGTGCGCGTGTGTGTACAGAGAGAGGGAGAGAGATTGGAGTGCAGTCGGATAAAAAAAGTCTCTCTCACACACATGCAATCCAAAAAATATAAGGTTTATTGAGAGTGTGCTTATTCTGTCTGTGTGTGTAGTCTGTGTGTGTGCGCATGCATGTGTTTATGTTTGTAATGTGCTCAGAGGTCAGCACTGTGGAGAGGCAACCTACAACACACACTTGAACTACGTCTGAAAACGCCCCCTCACTAACTGTTACCTACATGAAGAAGAATATGAGCAGTGTGGTCTGTGCTATAATCAGAAGCACTGCATTGTGGGATTTTTTTAGTAGTGTAGCTGCTTTAACGTTGTACATTTTCCATTTCCTTGTGGGAATTTCAAGAAGCACCCTCATCCAGTGCTGCATGTATTTTACACTTAGAATACAAACACTTACTATATTGAGCATAAACCCACATTTTAGTTTAACAATACACTGTCTGATGCAAATTAGTGAGCACAAATTTGTGTGTGTCTGTGTGAGTGTGTCTGTGTGGATGTGTGGGTACATGGGAGACAGGTGCTTCAGCAGTCATCACAAATGACCATTTTTTGGTATGTCAGTTACTTCTTGTTTGTTATTCAGCAGTAAAGCTGTGGTTGAAGAAACTGACTGTAAGTATTTTGAGAACACTGGTCCTTCTTCCATCAGCTCACTGCAACAGTATTCATGAGATTTCTAGCACTGTCATCCTAAATCTCTGCTAATTGTATCCTATAGAAGCTGCTTCATTATTTCACATGTCTTCTCAAAGTTAACTCAGACCAGATCCCAGGACTGATTAACTCTTGTTACCAGCGAGTAAATACTGAACCTGGAAGGACGGCCTTTGAGTACTTTACACTTCATAAGGGATTCATTACAAAGGAGTTAAACGTCTCATCTGACTGGATGAATTCAAACGTGCTAGTGTGTGACTTGCTGTGCTTTGTTGTGTGTCTTGCCTCTTATTTCTTCTGGTGTGGCGCCCTGACAATAATCACATGAATATATCAATGACAGAATCCCTCTCCAGTTCAAAGTACTGCTAAAAAAAGCTGTGATCATAGCTTCTTTTATGAGACAGGCCTCTCAGACACAGACCTACAACAGAAAAGAGAGAGAGTCGATGCCAAAGCTACTCAACTGACAAGTGACCACATGACCTGCAGTATCCAAACCAGTGTTTGTTCCTGCAGCACAGAGGCTCTACAGGCAAACAGATGAAGAAGCCAGGACACACAATGTCACTCAAAAGAGAAGCTTGGAGCAAAACAACTCAGGACAGCTAAACTGACTGAGAGATTTGGTGAATGAATGAAGATGTGAAGGATGAATCTATGAGGTGCTTGGGCATAAATGCCAACTAATTACACTTTAATGCTACTGTACTAACAAACCAGTGGTGGATCTTGTTTTTTTGCTGCCTGCTTTTCTGTTTTTCCTGACTAAATGCTGTTTACCAGGAGTTAACTGCACTGCACTGCATCTGTTGTGTTTTTCTACTTTTCTCCTTTCTAAAAGTCTCTTCCTCTTACCACAATATAGCTTTCAAAGCTGCTCTCTCTGCCAACACTCACAGTATAACTCTCAGCACAGTGGAACAAGTTCACATCTGTTCTCTGCAGGCTGCTGAAGGTCATTCAGGGAAAAACAGAGAAGCACTCGCAAAAGTAGATTTAGACAAGGCAAAAATGGCGTTACAGGATTGTATAATACCACACTCCATTGACAAACAACTCCAGAAACGTACTGAAGATTACAGATACAGCAGCATACCTTTAAAAGCATTAATGCACTGAACAACAAACAGCCTCTAACTTTAAGGCACCTTCTGCTTTGTGTGGGCAGATTAACAAGACAAGAGACTGGAGCCAAAACAAATATAAATCGATGAGAACAGTGAGGGAGGGCATCGTCTCTGCGAGCGTCAGTTGGTGAGAGGAGAGGAAAAAGAGGAAAGTATGTGACTAAGCACGACCGGAAAGAGATGAAAACTGCAAACATCACTCTGAACTCATTCACACGTCGCATGATTCACAGGGTAGGGTGGTGGTACACGATACCATTTATGCTAATCTGAGGATGCTTCCAGGCCAAGTGCAAATCACCAGCACTCAGACTGCACTTGGCCTCTCTGAAAACAGGAACACGCTCTGAACAAAGTTATATTTTGGTGCATTTAAAGGGCGGTCACTAGAATGACTGAAGCTGTTTTGCTTCCTTGTTTTTCCTTCTGTCATTCAAGAATCATGAGACAGAGAAGTTTAGAGCTTCAGACCCAGAAGCCAAAGAATAAAGTATTTATTTGAACAATCCTGTAGGAACGTGGTACAAGTCGTTCAATGCAAATGAAAGGAAAAAAATCACTGAAGCTTCATCGGTAAACCCACAGAAAAGATCACTGTGGAGGGGCATGGGAGGAGGAGATACCTCATCAGAGGTGGTTTATAATCACTGAGCTCCTTTCACTGGCGCGCACCGAAAGACACTAAATTAACTTCCATGTAAAGCGTGGTAATTCACTTAGGAGTGCCACACTGAAGATGAATGCGGAGTTGGGGACTGGAGGATGAGCGAGTCCCCTGGGAGACTCAGATATCACCGCTCTGTAACTCTTCACCACTGCAGAGACACTGAGGTGGCAAACAGCAGAGAGGAGGACTCAACCTTCCTCTGACAAGTCTTAGCTGCCACACGCACACACACATACAAACTGCGATGGCGACACAACACCTTACCTGGGTGTTGGCCCTACGAAGGCAGTGAGTAATCAGTTGCCATGACACCACCCAGCACACGGTGGCTGTCACCATGGCAACGGCTCATTAGGAGACTCAAGTGTTTGAGCAGCATCCAAACTTTGCATGAACGTTTCATCAGACGAGTGCAGATGCACCGACCACGCTAAGACACAAGCACGCGCGGAGCTGGAGACGTCCCCTCTGCGTGATGGCGTGACAGCTCCTGAGACGTGGGGAGTGAAGCAGCTGACGACAGCACTTGACAGATCTCCACCCCGATGGGCGCTCCGGAGGAACAGCTGAAAACTTTCCCGAAAGCTTCCCTTCAGAACGCAGAGCATGGAGAGTAAATAATGTAGCATGTTCGTTCTTTTAATTCTTCTTCACGACTGAGACAGATGCAGTCAAATTAGACCTCTGCATGATCATTGAGAGTCAAGAGCAAACCAGCCGAAGTGAAGCACATTGGGGATAATGCCAAGACTGACTGAGACTGTGCCAGCTCTTCTGGAATGCTGATAACACAACAACAAATATGCTCTGCGTAAATACGACTCGATAAATCCCTTTCTGAACACCTTGGAAAAAAACATGGGATTTCTATGTGAAATCCCACACAAGAGAAGAGTTCTAACCACTTCTGAAGGGATTTAAATGACACCTGGCAAAAAGCCAAAAACCCAGCGCTGAGAAAACATGCTGATCAAAAGCCATTTAATACCCTGATTATTGGTCATAAAGTTGATTGATGCAGCAAAAGCATTTTTATAGCTGACTCATCAATTATGTATCTCTCTGTTTTTTCAAAATGTGCTTTTGTCATGGTTGAACAAACAAAAGGTGTCAAATCCCTTCAAGTTTCCCAACTTTCTCTCCTCCTCTGCGCCCATTGAAGGCCTGAGCCCAGAATAGCATCCATTCATGTATCTCAGTTTTCTTCATTAAATCAAAACAAAACATGCACCAGAAGGAGGGACAAAGACAGACAGGAAGGAAGAGAGGGGAATACTTCTACTGCTCGGCTGAAAGGACAAACACAAAGAGTTTTTGTCGTGCATCAGTGGAGTCTGCCTCTCACATGCATGCTGTAATAAACATGCGGTAAACCAAGCATGCACAGCAGTCACAAAAAAAGCAAAGTAAGAGAATTGACCATCAGTGCACGACAGATATTTATCTCCTTTATTTTCTTGGAGAGTTGGCAGTTGAAAACATGCTGCTAGCCACATCAACCAGTGAAACACTTTAGTGGAGGTGTGTCCACATTTCCAAACCGATATGCAATTTGCATCAGTGCGAAGCATTAATCAGTCTTTGCAGTCTGATTGAGGCATGGTGGCGAAAAGGAGGGAGGAGGAGGGGAGGAAGAGGTGGAGAGGAGGCCATATCTCAGTCCTAGAAAAGAGCCATCAGCACTGAAATCAATACTCAGGCAAGGACATGTGGAGACCACAGAGAGAGCTATCTGAGCCAGAGACAATCCTTCACCAGTAATATCCACAAACTGCGTGGGTGCTGAGTCCCTACCTGGTACATGTAGGTGTTAAAGTGGGTCCCATTCTGAAGGTGGATCTTCACTGTTGGGTTCATGGTGAAGGCTAAACATATCAGATCCCTCAAACAGACCCCCCATAAAAAGAGAGAGAGACAGAAACAGGCAGAGAGTATGAGCAGTGATAGGAGAAGAGGGCGATGAAGGTGGAAAAGAGGGCTAGTTCCTCTGAGTCGTGGTCGACACAGAGTGCGGCAGGGCTAGATCAGATTCCTGTGCTGCTCCCTCTGCCCTCCGCCGGGGACAACGGCACTCTGCTAGTCAGTCTGCTCTAACTGCAGCCGGGGCGAGAGACAGCAGGGATGAGGGGTAAGGAGAGAGAGAGAGAGGGAGAAAGAGAAAAGAGAGGGTAGGGAAATGGATAAACAGGGACAGGCAGAAAAAAAGAGGGGAGAGCAGGGGTCGGTGAGGTAAACATGGGTGATTTTGATCAGAGAGAAAGACCGAACGAGACAGAAGTGATGAGGACGGAGGGAGGAGGAGGAGGAGGAGGAGGAGGAGGAGGAGGAGACAGAGAGGCTCGTAGCGATCAGCTGATGGAGGAAGGAAGAGGCAGGGTTTAGACGAGGACTGCTGGGGGCTCAGGCCACCTGTTCTCTGTTGCTCACTCACACACACATGCATGCGCGAACACACACGCGCGCGAACACACACGCATGCACAGGCACATGAAAGTTCAGGCACTCAGAGAGTTTTTAAATCACATTTGGAACTAATGCCAAGAATTAGCATGAAATTAAATGCTCTATTTCCTCCTAATAAAAACTCCAGTCACTGCTTACTCAACACAAATTCAAGAGACCCATTTTCCTCCGGCATGACATTGTGCGTGCTGATTCTTTCTATTTATAAATGGCAGCCGGTTTCGTCCCTCCTCTCTCAGTAGGATTTCACAGTGCATGCACTTCACTGGAGTCTGAAACACCTTTCCGTGCTTTCATACAGCAAAGAATATTGAGTATATTTCATCATGATATCATCAGTGTTGTCTGACTTGTGATTCTTAACCTCTTTTTTGGTGCTATGACGCACTTGCTTAAATCACATGTGACTGTCAAGATGAAGAAAACATTATATTGATGGGGCAAAAGTCATTCCAGTTATTCATCATGTTACAAAAACAGTTGTATAATGTTTCCCTGAAAATAACCCCGATGATGTCACTTGGGTAATCTGGGATTGGGATTTTAGAAACTACCTGCATTACTTTTTTTTTTTTGTTTCAAATGCATTCAACAGTGTTTACCAGGCAGGAGGTTACATCAGGAGCTAAAAGTCGGGATATCTCCACCACTGTTGCTTTGATGTTGACCAGTTCTTTTAAAAGTCTCAAGGAAATCCTCAAACTGTAGATTACAACACTTCACTGGAGTGGCCTTTAATTCTGATGTCATGATTCAGGGCTAACATTGTTTATCAGTCCATTTCCTGCACGGTGATTAGTTTTGTGCTACTGATGTGTGTTTAGAATACCAGCACCTAAAAAAATGTGGACACATCATTATGCAGATCCTGATTGGAGATATTATGTGTATATTTTATAATCCACAGTTATTCTCAGTGGGAATTTTACTCGATATTGATTTGAGTTACATTATGAACAAAGTGGAGCACACTGAACAGACTGTACATACAGCACACATACTGTTAATATATGCACATTAACCCACCTGTAGACAGTTTATTATACAGCTCTTGCCTTTATACAGTATAAGAGTTAGCCTATATGTTTAAGCTTGCTTACATTTCCTGGTTTGATACCTTTCTTAAGCTGTCTGTCTGTCTCTCCATCGTCCTGTAAACATGCTCTCTGCTCTGTGTTCACGTATACTGAGTTCTGCTAAGAGCTGGAGTCAAATTCCTTGTATTTGCTGACGTACTTGGCTGATAAAGTTGACTCCAATTCTGATTCCAATTCTGCAAAGATACACCTCAGCTAAAAAAAACTGTCAGAGTGTTTCTGTGATTAAGTTATGAGCAGTGTCTAATTAGTTACAACTGATTTGACTCATCATTAATTTCATTCTGCGATTTTCCCCTCTTTATTCATTCATCAATTCTCAACCCTCATATCCACCTGTGCGTTATCACTCACTGGGCTCTCCCACTCACTGATTCTGAGTTCTATGATCAGTCAGCAAAACACATTAAAATTCTCATTCAACATCATAACCATTGGGGCTGGCAGTGCATGAATGTAGAAAAAGAAAAGAAAATGGTTCTTGTCTGCACGTCTACTTGCTTGCACCTGGTTGTCAAGGAAACAGGGTTCACAGGAGACAGAGGAGAGAGAGAGAGAGAGAGAGAGAGAGAGAGATGAAACAGTGAGTCCCCACGCTTTAAAACATGCTTTAGTGATTGTGGGGACTTCCACCATTAACTGACAGCAACTCACTGCTGGACTAGCCTCAGTTACATCCACTCAGTAGCCAAACACATCGATCACTGCTGCCGTCTGAGTTAGTGGTGAGACAGAGACCCCTACTGGCAGCTCAAGGTACTCACACAAAACAGTGGCAAACCAAGTCATCACATTTACATTTTTGCAAAGAAACAGGCAAAATATGCACACAAGGAGGCCGTTCAACAGCTTTAGAGTAGCTGTTGGTTTCCACAGAGAGAGGAAGCTTTGAAATGACTTTGACTGCGTGTACATGCAGACATTTAGGTCCATGAACAGGGAAAATAGAAGCTGCTAAGAATTCAGGTATGGTAACAACTTCTCATCCTTGACAGCAGTGGGAGCCAGACTTGGCAGAAGCTGAGATTTATTGTTAGAGATAGAAACAATGAGAAAAAGCATTCAAACAAGTACTGAACACACACACACACAAAAACCATACCACAAAGCACACATGCACATCAGCGGTCCTGACAAAACACCAAAAACTTGACACATTTGAAACAGGGTTTTCTGAAGCACAATTCACAGAAGTAAGGCTTTTTTTTTTCTTTTTTTATCTGGCAGCCTCTCACAGTGTTCTCTCCTTCCTGCTACCTCAGTCTGTTTCCTCTTGCTGCTGCCTAACTACACTTGATTACTTCTTTCACACTCTATCCACTCCAGCTCCTCCATGCTTGCTCTCTCGTCCTTTTTTCCTCCTTTACCCTTCCTCCTTCTTCCCTATTTTTCTCAAGCGTTGCTAATCTCAGCAGAACCTTCACTCCATGGAAAGCAGCCATTTTACATCAAAACATAACATGGAGCAGAGGGCACCCCCAATCCTACCATTTCCACTCTTACATACAATACACAACCGGGCGTAGGTTTGGTTTTACAAGAGAGTAATGTGATCCAAAGCACAAACATACATAATGGAAATGAAAAACTGTGTCTTCTTTAAGTCAAAAAAAAGAATCAGAAATGTGGAATTAGTTCCTGTATTACTGATGTCAAACCCGAACCCTACTGAAAACTGCATTAAAAAAAAAAAAAAGCACTAATTTGAGAATTTAAGTATTCGGTATTCGGCAAAGAGACAACAGCCATGCGAACCGCTCTTTGAGGTGGTGCTTTGAGCCAACACCTATATGCTAACACGCTGATGTTTCCAGTTTACCATGTTGACCATCGCAGTTTAGGTTGTGGGCATGTTAACCTGTGCTAATCAGTACGAAACAGAAAGTACAGCTGAGGCTGATAAGAGGGTTATCAGTTTGCAGGTACATGTGTTTGTTCATTAACCAAAGTATTGGACAAACATTTTGATTAGCTGATAGTGCTAGAAAAATAGTCAGGGCAAAGCAGTTCATCCTGAAAGGGAACCAATTTCATGACAATCTATTCAGGATTGTGAAGGTATTTCACGAAAAACCATAAATGTCAACCTTGTGGTGGTGCTAGAGGAAAAGTCAGAGGATTAGAGGAGGAGACTTCATAGGCTTAATGGAAGCCTTGGATGGAAATTCATCCAATAGTTGTTGAGATATTTTAGTCTGGGTGGACTGACTGGCTGACAGACCATAGAACAGGGGTGGAGAAAATCTTGGCTCTGTGTGCTATGTGGCCAGTGACGCAAATCAAAAATATAGAGCAACTCAGAAATACAAAAAAACTCCCAATTTTTTTTTTTCTGCAATTAAAGAAAAAAACATAAAATAGTAATCTAACATGCCTGAGTGGTTCCTGAACGCAACACAGACACAGCAGTTACAAATCATTGCTGACATGCATCATGGTGACTGGACAGACACTTATTTCTCTGTTGAAGTAAAGTGAAGTAAGACAAACCAGCGTGTCTAAGTTAGTTTATGAGGATGCACACAGTGACTAAAAAGGCTAAAAACGAACTTCATTACGCTGACATGCTTAACTGGATGAGCAACAACCAGCTGATGTGCCTGACAGCCAATAACATGAAACCACTGAGCTGCAAAGCAACAACCAACTACTGAGAGGAGCTCTTTCCAAAACTGACTCTTGCAAAGTTTCAGTTCTGCTCCAAACTGACTGACCTGGAAAACCTGCTGTAGTTCCAGCCATCACAGAGGTTAGTGTGATGTATGTTCAGTAGTTAAGCGTGGCTCTCTCATAAAAATTGAACAGGCCCTTGATGGAGAAAAGTTTTCCACCCCTGCCACAGACTGTAGACGGAGCCAATGTGACATCATCCACTGGTTTGTGGACTCCCATTTTGAAGCCTCAAGTTTGGCATTAGCTCCATCCACTAATCATACTGTCTATTTGACAGACCAGCATTTCAGATCTAATTTTCTAATCCTCCTGTCGGGCTGTGTCCAACAACCAATCAGATGAGGAGCACTGCATGCGCGTAGCCTGAGAGGTGAACCCAAAAGAAGCTCTGAAGTATCTCACTGCTGCTCACAGCTGTGAGCACACAGTTCAAATGGAAACGGCCTGGATGACAACATCTACATTTCTGTCAACTCAAAGCTCCTCTTGATTATGACTCACTCAAATGGCAACTGTAACACTGTAAGACTGACAGGGACAAAACATCTTTGTATACACACACACACACACACACACACACACACACACACGCACACACGCACACACACACACACACACACACACACACACACACTGCCGTTTCCCTCGGCTATCCAGATATCAGACACAATCATCACTCTGGGAATATTTATCCGTCCTTCTAGGTAATCACCTTCCCCATCACCTTGTTCCCTCGCTCCTCCTCTTCCACCTCCTGCTCTCCGTATTTGTTTTTATTTCGGTCTCCTCCGTCACCTCCTCCCTTCTGCCTCTGTCTAAAGCACCTGTGT
Source organism: Chaetodon trifasciatus (assembly GCA_037975065.1). Lineage (NCBI taxonomy): Eukaryota > Metazoa > Chordata > Actinopteri > Chaetodontiformes > Chaetodontidae > Chaetodon > Chaetodon trifasciatus. The sequence continues at coordinate 3,661,013 of JBBMOE010000019.1, read as the reverse complement.
CAGCGCTGACTCTTTCTCCTGCTGTCCTCATCACTCAGTCGGAGTGCACGGCCCGCATCTCTCCTTGACCGTGTCCTCCTCAAGCTCGTTGGCAGCCCAATGGGAAGCTTATTACTACGACAATGCACACAATCATGGCAAACAACAGGCACGGTTTGTGCACACATTCACTGCTGAACTCCGCACGCAGCTCCAACTAGTCCGTACCTGAAATGGGAAAATGTTCTTCTCTTTCTAACCATGTACGGATATTTTATTCTCACATCTTCAAAAAAAAAACATGTTAATCATGTTCTGTTTATACGGAATAAAAAAGTTTAAGTTGACATAAAAACAATGCTTAACCAATCTACGATACACACATGCACAGCTTCAGTCTGATTATATTAATATATACACCTCTATTATACACAAACATGTTGACTCATTCACTGAAAAATACACAAACTAACACACACGTGTCCTCCAGAGACCACACAAACACACATGCTCGGCCCGTCCCAGCTGCTCTGTTTTGCAGATGAAAGCGTATCGTGGTTCTACAGGAAAGCAGGAGATGCATCAAACACAGCTGTATTAATATTAATCTCATATTCAGTGTAAATAAACTGCTCCAAGGGTACATCCAGCATAATTTTCAATAATCTCTTCTCTTCCCAATCCTTCATGTAGCTAAAAGCGGCTGTGAGTAATGAGCAGCCTAGGTGTTGTGTGTTTGTGGAGGTCACGAACGCTGCTCTTGCCCTTCATAGAGTGCAAACTGCAGTGGCAGGGTGTAACTCTACACCACTGAGAGTGTGTGTGTGTGTGAGTGTGTGTCTACAGTAAGTCTACAATAACTGTAACTGTAATGACACAGGCACGACAGGCACCTCTCATGGTGCCTGAAAGTGAGGCGTCACACTGCTGCCCTGTCCTTCTCACACAGCCTCTGTCCTTCTTACACATGGAGGAAAACATGGAGCGTGGGGCTGAATACAAAACCACTATCAGTACTAAGCAGGCTTTTCACATTAGTAGTATAATTGTAAGTATGGTTTTCTAAGGCTAGGCTAATTATGAGAAAACATATTGGTCAAGATCAACAGCACAGCAAATTAATTCAACAAGGTTTCTTCTTCAGCACGTTCTACAAGGTTAAAGGATTAAAGTATCCACGACCTCACACATTGTACCCCCTTGTCCTCCATGTTTATAGACTACACATCCCATGGGACTGCAATACTTTTGAGTTTGATCTTGTGTCAGGGGTACACAGATGTTTTGCACTGGGGATAAGCACCTGAATTTTT
>JBBMOE010000019.1:3623723-3659461 GCA_037975065.1 Chaetodon trifasciatus | reverse complement strand
AATTGAAAGAATGACAACAATACAAAATTCAAACAAATCTTTATTTCAGAGGTATTTCATTGATGGATTCCCAAAAAATGCCATGTTCAAATTTATTCATACCCTCGTCCTTTGTCTTTCTTTAATAGTCAATCGCATAGCCTTTGTTCTTTATGACTGCTTCTAGACGATTCTTGTACGTGTCCACAAGCTTCCTGCATGTCTCCTGTGGGATGTTGGCCCACTCTTCCTTGGCAAAAGCCTCAAGCTGGGTCAGATTGGTCGGTTTCCTAGCCATCACTCTGGTCTTCAAGTGATGCCACAAGTTTTCAATGGGGTTCAGGTCAGGACTTTGACTTGGCCATTCTAGGACGTTGACATCATTGTCTTTGAACCATTCCTTCACTACCTTGGCAGTGTGTTTAGGATCATTGTCTTGCTGGAACGTCCAGTTGTGGCCAAGCTGGAGTTTCTCAGCAGATTCCTTCACATTTTCATCAAGGATCCTGATGTAATCCTCCTTTTTCATGGTTCCTTGGACCTTGACGAGATTCCCTGTGCCACTGGAGGAGAAACATCCCCATAGCATTATGTTCCCACCACCATACTTGACAGTGGACACTGTTCTTCGGTCTGTAGGCTTCTCCTTTCTTTCTCCAGACATACTGAGTATCCATATGGCCAAATAACTCCAACTTTGTCTCGTCAGACCACAGGATGGTTGACCAAAAGCTGGGATCTTGCTTCAGATGACGTCTAGAAAAGGCCAGGCGAGCTTCCAGATGTTTCTTCCTGAGCAACGGCGTCTTCCGAGGTGTACGTCCATGGAGACCTCCTCTGTGCAAAACTCGCTCGATGGTGGACCGTGACACCTGTGTCCCTGCCTGGTCAAGCATTTCAATTAGGGCCTTGGCTGTGGTCTGTGGGTTGTTGTTGACCTCTCGGCAGATTTTCCTGGCAAGTTTAGAGGACACCTTAAACTTTCTGCCACGCCCACTGAGGTTTTTAACAGTGTTGAACCTCTTGTGCTTGTTGATGATGCTCTGGACGGTTGACACAGGGACATTATACTGCTTGGAAATGGCCTTATAACCCTTTCCTTCACTGTAGGCACATACAAGACGGTGACGTAGGTCCTCGCTGAGCTCCTTCTTCTTGACCATGATGACCAGAAATTGGGAATGACCTGAGCACTTTTCCCCTATTTATACTCTTCTGGAAGGATGGGTTTTTTTTTGTTTCTAAATCAGTGTTTAACATTTGGTCAACAATGTTAAAGGGTTTTATTCCATTGTGACACCTTAAAGTAACTACTGGACAAAGATTACCACATTTGGTACATTTTTGTTGAAATATTGTCAGGGGTATGAATAATTTTGAACATGGCATTTTTTGGGAATCCATCAATAAAATACCCCTGAAATGAATATTTTCATAAATTCTATATTGTTGTCATTCATTCAATTGTTGTTCACATATAACTGATACACAAACTTAAAAAAAATGTAATATTTCGTCACTAAATTAAAAAATCACAAGAATTAGCAAGGGTATGAATAATTTTGAGGACGACTGTATAAATATATATATATACACATAAACACAATGTTCTCTATTCTGTTTGCATTATATACCTGAAAGTGGTCTGTGTGTATGTAATTAAATTCAATATACATTTACAAGACGAACACAAAGACTGACGAAGATTGACATTTGACCGGTATAATGTGTGCAATCTGTACATGTTATAATACTCAAATAGTACGATAATATATAAACAACAGAATCAGCAACAAAATTATCATCTTAAAGTGGTGACTTCTATATGGCATTTGACAAGGCAATGGGAGGTGTTGGGTGTCCTTCTTTCACTTTTTACACAAGCGTTCTCCATAATGTGCAAAGATTTGTCCCATTTTTACCCTCTGCAGGGACGTGTTGTTTGTACAGCTTGCGTATTATGATGTTCTACTGTATTTCTGAGCTTTGGAGCAAAATCATGTCCACACTATCAGTGAAGTGGCATCATTTTTCCAAACCAAATCCAGAATGAGAGGTGTCACTTTGGGTGCTTCGCTGGGACAGACACACAGCTGCAGTGTGGACAAGATCACGCTTCGTCCAAACTGAGTAAATCTGTCCATTTCAGTCTTCATCAGCTTGCTCTAGTTGACATTCCAAGTGTACTATGAAACATTAAGATCAGTCTGCTTTATTTTGTTTGACACTAAAATGAAAAGATGTCAAAATGGAGCACAGTTGTCTTTAATGCTGCATTCACCACAAGAAATAAATAAATAAATACGACTACAGCAGCAGCCCACAGCCAGTATCTTCACACCTCGATAAAAAACTCCAGTTTAATGAAAAGATGCTGCTTTATTTCACATTGTAGCAGCTGTATTATACATTCACACTGCAAAACACGCATTCCACTCGTCTCACTCAAATTAAAATCTTTCCTACAGGTGCTGCTCTTTACTGTGAAAGCGTATTTGCTCACTCCTCACATGCTCGCCCAGCTATGTTGGTGTGCAGCGGCTGCTGCGCTACAACTGATTGGACTGCTTAATGCTAAATGACCTGCATTATTCCTTTTCCCTCCATCCACAAATCCATGTCCCTCTATCTGCCGTTGACACTTCATCACTCATCGATTCTACTCGTCCAGCCAGTGAAACTTCCAAAAAAACTGCTCATCTAATACAGCAGCCTTTGGGAGTGCCAGGGTGTGGTGGTGGTGGCAGAGGGAGGAAAGAGGGAGAGCGAAAGAGAGGAGCACGAACAATGTGTCACGAAAGACTGTCTCTCACGCAGATTCTTAAAATACACAGCTTTTCTTGTCATAGCTCAGCCCCCCCCCCCCCACACACACACACGCACACACACACACACACACAGATATGATGCATTGAATATTAAACCAATATGGCCAGTATTAGAAATTAGATCTGCACTATGTTAACATGTTTATAGTTGGGTGATTCATAAAGCACATTCTGCAAGTCACTTACACACACACACACACACACACCTGCACACACACACACACACACACACACACACACACACACACATACACACACACACGCACACACACCTGCACACATGTGTTTCTACAATTACCAATCTTGTTCAATGTAAGATCTTGTGCTCGGACATTATTTGTACTGTATGTTAAACGCTAAATTCAGTGGTGGATTTTTGTAGTGGTTCTATAGAGCTCCAGGCAACAGGACACATACTGTACAGTATGGCTCTGCCACCGGCTTAGGAGCACGAGCGCATGCACGAGCGCATACACACACACACACACACACACACACACACACACACACACACACACACTCACACAGGGACCAGGAGCAGAACACAGCTCTTTAAATATGATTCGCCTCTAATCTGTTCCGTACTATGATGGCTATGGTATGAAGCATTGCAGCCTTGTGTGTGTGTGCGTGCGTGTGCGTGTGTGTGCACATTCATCACAAGGCCATGGATGATTTATTTATGAAATGTGATTTTTCTTTCTGGTGCTCTCCAGCCTTGTATCTCAAACTCACACACTCATTCACTCAGTCACTCACTCTCTTGCTCTCTTTCTCACGCACATGCACACACACACACACACACACACACACACACACACACACTCACACACACACACAGTGATCACTCTCAATCATACTTTGCTGTTACACTGATGTACAGTATTTGCTCTACCAAGAAATGATTTTGTTTATTTCGGGATATGAGGATTTAAATCCTGTGTGTGTGTAATATGAGCATGTTTGAGGGGGATGGGGTCATTTAGTGCGTGTGTTTGAGCCTATATTGTGTTTATGTGAGTGAGTGTGTGTGTGTGGCTGAGCAGTTACTGTAGCAGTCCCTTATTTTTCCACCAGTTTAATCCCTCACAAAGTACCATTCCCTCTCCTTATGACTCACGCAGTGGCAGCTCATTTTCATGGAGAATACAGGCACTTTTTATGTCACCGTGTGTGTTTGTGCGTGTGTGTGTTTTCTCATATTTTCACGCTAACAATAATCCTGAAATGCGTCAGGGTCGTTCTGCCTGCAGTTTCATCACTGCTGTGTGTACACTGATGTCTGTGTGGTCAACTTGTACGCAGTGCACTCGTCAAGGCCGGTGAGTGAAAAAATGGAGGAGAAAGGAGGAAATATTTATGCGAGTGGGTGTGGCACAGATTGCGTGAGTAACTTCTCTGCCACTTCTTTGCTCTTTGTGTGTGTGCGTGAAGTGAAGTCAGTCACACTGAGTGACTGAGTGAGCTCATCTGTTCTGGAGGTCTATAAATATTGTAGATGCAACGTGCCTGCAGTAGACCTTCTCAGCAAGCTACTGTATGATGTCATCCTGGCACACCTCTAACCAACACACACACACACACACAGCTGTGCTGCCAAGGCCTAATATCCATGGCAACGCTGGGGTGTGGTAGGCAGGGATGCAGAGCCCATGGCTGTTTGATGAATCCAGCAGCTCAGACACTAACATCTTCAAACTTCTATATTTCCTTCATCACATTCCCTCCGACTCATGTTTCCTTCATTTCTCCCCCAAACCATCTTCACTTCCTGTGTTGGGTTCCTGTTTGCTTTGTGAACTATTCCTCCCCCTTTGCCCTGCCTTCATTTGGACAGCAGGAACATGAGAAAATGGTTGATTGAATCTGAACTCCATATCACGATTACCTTCAGACCTGAAACTATCAATCAAATCATCAATTATTCGATCAACAAATGATCAATCGGCAACTACTTTGACAATTATTGTCATTTTTTAAGCTTCTTGAATATGAATTTTGAATTTTGAAACGTTGATAAGACAAAACAAGACATGGGATGGCCATTCTCTCATTTTATAGACGAAACAATTAATTGAGAAAATAAGACAAGATAAGATAATATTTTATTGATCCCACACCATTAAGTCGTTACAGCCAGCAAATATCACAAAAACAGGGCTAATATTGATGATGGAAATAGTGCCTCTAAATGTTCTAATGTAATAATGTATAAAACATTTTCTTTTTAAACAGACGTGCGATAAGACTCTGTCCTCGCAGTGACCCTCCTGTGTATGTGCACACTCAGTTGCTAAGAAATCTTCTAAGAGGAGTTTGCTTCAATAGAAAATCAAAGAAGACGTACTGTACGTTCTGTTTAATGGCGTTCTGGTTTGTGGGCATTCTGTTTCACTGCTTACTCTCTCCATATTTCATACCTATCAACACTGTCTACTATCAATAAAGGCCAAAGATGCCCTCCATATAAATAAACATGCTGTGTTTCAAATGCCTCTACTGCTGTTCTTTTCTTGGCCATGCACTTGTCTTATTGTATGACATGATGGTGTTTCAGGCGATGGGTCAAATTCCTCTCGTTTCCTCTTGAAGCCGCGGCTATTTTTAACAGTACATACATTGAATTTCATTTTGATTTTCTATCATCTTTGCTGAAGCCCACACCTCTGACATGGCATCTTTTTTTCTCTACCAGCATCTCTTCCTCATCTGTGGCCTCACCCGCAGCAGCCATTTCTCTGACGGTTGAGTCCTTTCTCTGTCTGTTAGGCTGAGCACGCGTGGTTTATCAAAGTCATGGTTAAAGTGTAAGGTGGAGCAGCATCGACTCCAGGGCTGCATCTAAAGATAATTGTCACCGTCAGTTGATCTACTTATTATTTTCTAGATTAACCGGTTAATAAGTCAAAAGTCAGAAAATAAAGAAAAATGGCCATCGCAATTTCCCAGAGTCCAATTTAACGTATTTATATTGCCTGTTTTGTCAAATCAACAGCCAGAGAACAGTGAACTTTCAGCATTACTGCCTAAAAAAATGACTGAAATGACTGATTATCAAAAGGGCTGATTTTAGCCCCAGTCAACTCCACTTCCTGTGTTTAGAACAAACCAACACAAAGGACACAACCACACGCTGCCTGACAGCGGCTGTTTGTACTCAGGCTTAGATGTGACTCGTTGTTCCACCTTTGGGTGCATTACAGGCTCGCGCTGCACATTTCGACTGAACTGCCCAGCCTTGGGTGATGGGACAGTAAACAGAGTGTGAAACATGCCGCGCAGCATCCACATGAGCTTCCTCCTGTTTGTTCTCTCCTGGTCCATCACTGCTTTCATCATCCTGTCCCAGTGAACAGGGGATTCCTCCACATAGTCCTTCAGCCAGACCCACTAACACACTGAGCTGCTTGGCTTTGGCAGTCGATAACAAGCAGCCATGAAGGTTGAAGCCAACGAATACACACACACACGTTACACACACACATGCTACACACACATACAAATACCATTCAAAGGGTCAAACTGGCATAACTTGTATCTAAAATGTTATCTTTCATATGTAGCTACTTGTATTATAAGACTTTACAGCTCATGCAGGTCACGGTCAAACGTCGTATTCAGATTTGGGTGATATGACCATAAAATATCACATTATTTTAAGGCATTTCTGTGGTAATGATATTCTTAATGACATGAAAACTAAATACTGAAAAACATTTTAGTCCAGAACTCACAGCAGCTGTTGAGCTCTCCTCAAGGGATTGTCGGCTCTTCTCGTTCTCAACTAGTTGCGTCTGCTTGAGGTGGTGATTAAGTTTGTTGTGCTGCCCCCTTTTGTTGTTACTGTCTTCTCGCACTTCTTACATATTACTGTGGTTTGTTATACATCTGATCTTTTGTAACCAAAGCACTTCCACAGTACTGAAGTCGCTGCCCTTTTTGGAACCAACTCTGTTGCTGACTGTGGCTTTCAGCCATGCCTGTTGTTGCTGTGTGTGACAGAATGATGTCATTACGTCAAGTGGGAATACTGCCGCTATCATGACACAATTTTTTTAAATCATACTAAAAATTCGACTGATATTACAGTGAACAATATAATATGGCACACCTCACATGTTATTAATCACATGTGAGAAAATATGCATACACGTGCACACACATGCATGCACACACACACACACACACACACACACACACACACACACACACACATACACAAACATATGGAGTTGCTGACAGTTGGTGTCCCACAGGACAGAAGGTGTCAGGAAGTCAACATCATCCTCTCCCTCTCCCTCCCCCCGTTTCCATGGAGACTGAATTTGCAGGGCTCTGAGAGGTGAGGAGGAGAGAGAAAACCCTGAGTCCGCATGTGAACACACACACACACGCACACACACACGCACACATGCAGGCACGCACACACACACACAAAACATGTATGGGGTCCGACTGGCCGACAGACTGCCATGCAGAGATGTTGAGAAGGTGAAAGGACAGACAGAGGGACTGCAGGACATCGATGAATACACAGTTTATGTTGTGTGAAGATGTATGTGGGAGATTGCGGGACTCATTCACACCGAGCCCTCTGGGTGAGAGAGTAACACTGGAGGGACGGACGTATATTCCGTTGGGTCAGCATTAAACAAGCTCCAACTGGCTCTGTTCCCACGGGGTGTTGTGTGTGGCCTTTATATTTGTGTGTGTAAGTGTGAACGCGTGTGATGACAATGATGCACCGTAGGTATGAGATGTCACTGAAGTGATTTCGCAGATAAGAGGAATGAAAATAACCTGACGACAAATTTAGATGATCTTTGCTTCAGTAATAAACGCCTATTATTTGACATTGGAGGCAAAGACATCGGCTTTCAGTGCTTTGTTTATAGCTCATTTTCATGAATGAAAATAAAGAATCAGTTCTCACTTGCAGAGCAGCGGAGGCTTTCCCCAGGCCTTGTCAGTTCAAATGCTCTAAATCAGCCAGACTGGAAGGATTTAAGCAGCTGTTTATGGAGGTTTGCCAATCAAGAGCAAGTGCAGTTGTGCTGTATTAACTGTTAATCTGTATCTGGCTGTAAGGATGGATGGCTGGTTATTTAACCAAGTGATAGATCAAAAAGTAATAGATCAAACAGTGCAGGACCCTCCATTAAATATCTGATCATATCAAACATTAAAAACCTGATGATATTGATATAGCAACAATCATAAAAGCAATGTAAAAGGTCTCCATTAAATATTGTATCACCGTCACTGTATATCCTATTCTCTTATCATCACTTGCCCTCGCTCTCCAGTATGTTGAGCTGTTTATAAGCAGGGAGGTCTATTACTGTAATTTGGCAGCCATGGAAACAGTATAGAGTTACAGAACAACAGACAGCAGACGACAAGATGTGTTTAAAAGAGAGCAAACAGGAAACGAATACCAAATAAAGGCCTTTCACTATAAAAAGAGTACTCTCTGTGTGTGTATGTGTGTATGTATGTGTGTGTGTGTGTGTGCGTGTGTGTGTGTGTGTGTGTGTGTGTGTGTGTGTGTGTGTGTGTGTGTGAGTGAGTGTGAGTGTGTGTGAGTGTGTGCTCCCTCCAGGGTAACCCCCCCACCCCCCCCCGGCTCACGCAAGATAGCAGAAAGACAAGAAGAGAAGAGAAGAGAAGAGAAGAGAAGAGAAGAGAAGAGAAGAGAAGAGAAGAGAAGAGAAGACGTTGCTGACACAAGATGCTGACATGCCAGCACTGGTTGAGAGAGGGCTGACAGAATGAGACAAGGGGAAAGGAAACGGAGGATCAGATAGGAGGAAGGCAAAAATGAACAGATCACAATGACAAAAGGATGTGACTGAAACTGGAGAGGCACAGGATGGAGAGGAATATAGGAAGATGGCAGCGGAAGTGAAGGGGGGTGGGGTGGGGGGTGGAGGATGACCTTTATGTAACTCAACTACAGACACTTCCTCTCTTTCTCAGTCCGTCTCTCATTCACCATTGTCTTCCCGTCTTCATTTGCAAGAGGACACATGCTTAATGGTGTCAAAATTAAAACGGCTTTCCGCAGGGGCTTTTAGCAGCCTTCACTAAACCTGAGCAGGAGGGATGAGTGCATGGCACTCCTCCTCTCGCTCCCACACTACTGCGCACAGCGCTTGCAATTAAAATTTTTATTTAATTTTTATGTTACCCCTATGAAATTTTAAAAGGTGTTAGCTCACAGCTGTCACATGCTGGGGTAAATGGCAAATGCATAAATTCATTATTCTGCCAAGGTTGTGCATACAGGGCTGTTTGGCATTGTGAGACAGGCTCACCTAATTCTATAATGACGCACTGTTACATACAATGTGAGCTAATTGTAAATAGCTTAAGTTTGTAACATTTGGAGGGATAAAAGTAGCAGTACTGGACAATGTTAGTGAAATAATTCTAGAAACGAGCTAAACATCACTGTTGTAGAAACCTGATATAACATTCATCAGTGTAAATCTGTTTACTTTCAAATTTTGGCTAAATTTTGGTTGAATTCAGCAACTATCCTGGGATTTTTCCCCAATTACAGCAATGAAACATTTTTAATTTGCTACAGCAATGATGGCTCATGTAGTAGTAGTCGTATCAGCGGCATTCAGCCATGCCAAACTGACAGAAAAAAAAACATACAAATTAAATTATATTGTCATTTCAGTATTAGTTGAACACTAAATATATTGCTACCAGTGACCGTACTGAATTCAACTTCTTCTACATGCAAGGATGGGCATTCTTCTGTGTGTGTCTTACAAATGCTGTCAAGAAACATGGTCTCTTTGAGCACACTATGGAATTACAAGGCACCTACAGACTGAAGCCCAATGAGCTGTATGCTAATGGTTAACAGACAGAGCTACCATCAGTCTTAAGTCAAACAGAATGCTGCTGACTACAGGTGCCTAATTATAGTTATCCAGATCTAGGCCATTTCCAATTGCATATACCGCAGGCCATTTCCAATTAAATAGTCACAAGATTTTCTCAGCACGCTTATGATCTTTGTTTATATTCTCTGCTGACAGGGGACTTACAGTGAGTGCAAAGGTCAAGGTGTTAAAAAACATCTAAGAGGCATCTGAAGTCAATCTGAAGTCACTAACTTGACTGAAGTGTTTGTGTGCTTTAAGCATGTGTGTGTTTGTGCTAAAGAGACAGAGTGGGTGAGAGTTGGCATGAGTGAATGAAAGGGCTATTGGAGTGTGGAATTGAGGGCAAGACGAAACAGTGCAGGGAATACGGCAACAGAGAGAGAGAGAGAGAGACAGAGAGGCAGAGAGAGAGAGAGAGAGAGAGAGAGAGAGAGAGAGAGAGAGGAAAGCAGCTAAGTGTGAATGATTCTTCTTGCACTGAGGCAGGCCACGTCATAACCCCCATTATTCTAATGGGGCACCACAATGCTTACTGACCTTCATCATCGACAGACACGGCTGGCCACGGAGATGACAGTGAGTGTGTGTGTGTCAGTTATTCATACAATTACAATATGTGGGAGCACACTATTAGTGTTGTAATTAGATGTACTACATGGACTTTACAATGCAACCACAAAACAAATGTTTCCTTAGTACCATTGGAACAGCGCAATACTAAGATGCGCATGCACACACACCACATTTAGATATGATAAAATATTCTCCAGCTGCTATGAAGACGTGAAGCCTCACCAGACCTCCTGGTTTAATGAGCTGATTTGGGTCAATTCAATGCACACACATAATTGCTAAAGGACATATGCACACACATACGCTTCCACTTGATATGGTATGTTCATAAAGCCCCTCAATAAAACAACATTTTGGGATTCATCCAGCTTTGCTTCATCAAGCTGACAGCAAGAGACTGAAATCAATCACAGACTGAATCCAAAAATATGCATGTTTTTAAAGATTGTAGAAGTTTCTGGCCCAATATGATATCCCAGCAGCTGTGCTCCCACCTCATGCAGCCAGAGCAAAGCTGTAAGTACAGTGAACCGGCGGAGAGATATGAAGCATTATCTGACAGAACGATAGCTAACTAATAGACCTCTCAGCACACACGCTTAAAGCCATCAGCACTGATAAGACAGAGAGCGAGGGAGCGCGAGAGATAGTCAGTGAATCTGAGGAAGAGAGAAGAGAGAGGGGAGCGAGGCTTTGAAGAGACAGGACAGATCAGTGTGTGGGTAATCTTAATATGGATATTGGATCGTCACTGAGTCAACTCAAGTGTATTCGCTGAGTGATTTTAAACAACAGGTTCTTTCGGCTTTATGAAAAACAACTAGACACAAAAACTAATTAAACCAAAGACGATAAAAAGAAGCTAAACCAAAGATGATAAAAATTCAAAGAAACAGGGGGAGAGTGTGTGTGTGTGTGTGTGTGTGTGTGTGTGTAGAAAACTGTGCACGCACGTTTGAGTGTCTGCACCAACCCACGTGTCTGTGAATGGAGCTGGAAGTAAATGAATAACAGACTGCAGCTGAGAACTGAGGCATGTTTGTAGGTGGTGCTGAATAAACGGGTTTGATTTAATAACGAGACGAGACGATCTGAGAGCTTTCTGTGGATGTACGCGCGCCAAAAATATCTTATTAGCCTCTCCAGTGCTGCGTACTTATTGAACTCATGCTGTTTCAATCAGCCTCAGATAGCGTCTGTTCAGTAGTGTAAAGTTGCTGCACGTCATCGTGTATTAATCAAAGCCTATCCTCACAACGTAGTGTATTCTGGCGTCTGGTCAGCCATGATGGGCTGGATAACATTCGCATCAGCACATGCATCTTTCTCTGTGTGAGACATCCAAGTCTGAGTGGTCTGTGTGTGTTTGTGCATGTGTGGCTGTGCATGTGTGTGATGTATCAGCTCAGTTGGACACTTACTAGATGAGGAAGTGCTGACTCGGTGTGGGCAATTCATCACTTGAACCATTTTGTTAAGCAAGACATCAACACCTCTGGCATCATACCTGGAGTAAATAACTGGGTGCTATATGACCGAATGATCATATTCTGTTTTATAGCTCCTTTTTAAAGTGTCCATCAATCAGTTACATGAACATTTTAGCCAAACATGCACTCGGCATGCCTGCATTAGAAAATAAAAGCAAACATTGATTATTACCCAAACTCCACTGCAGTGCACAGCTACTTCCTGGTTAACATCACTTCCAAACAAGTGCTTTACATAAGAGGGTTAAAGCTGCACTCAACAATATTTTTCTATTAACAAAGCCTCAGTCTACAGAGCATTTTAGCATTTTTCAGCTAGCTGTTTTGGTTTTACTGCTTAACTTGACTGTCGGTTCAGTCTCAGCCCTCTCTGTTTTCAGCTGCAGCAGACAGCTGTTTTCAGGCGGCAAAGTTAGCGACCAGCATAATAGAGCAGCTAGCAGCTAATGAGCCAGATATTTCCCTCAGGGGTTAGTGGAGAGCAAAACAGAGCTAAAAGGAGAGTGAATATTGGACTTGCATTTGTTAGACGGACAGACACACATCTAACAAATGCATTAACTCAAAATTATAGTTAATGTTGCTCCAAATCTGATTGATGTGTAAATGAGCAACATTTCAGCTACCTCAACTTTGATAACCTGCCAAGTGGCCAACAATGCAGGTTAAAATAGATTTGATGAAATTATTCTTCTCATGTTGCTCATGAATTGAGTTATACAGCTGTGTCACTGTGTCACTGGCGAGCAAAATGATTTCATAACAAATGGAAATGAGGGCAAAAACTCAGAATAATGAACCAATTCATAAAGAAAACTGACCTCTTCTTTAAAAATCACTTCTAACTTAGGCTTTATTTTGAGTCACTATGTTATTACTATTATCTGATATTCAGTTGAATTAAAAACATATTGTTGGCCACACTACTCCTGAGAAATAGTTTCCATATCACTCACAGCTTTGCTGCTTAGTCATGCCAGTTCATAAAGGCTACTAATGTATAAAAATATCCGAAATATTAACCATTTTCTATTATGGGTAAATGTCACTCACAGATGCACATTTATGATTCATATCCTGAAACCAGATAAACACAAATGATCAAACAACGACACATAAACACATAAAAAGGTATGATGCGCTCTGGAGCCTTTTCACATAACAGGCAGACGCACATGCAGAAACATCTGAGCCATTAGCTACAGCATATACAGCAATATTTGTCCTGCCACTGTGCCCTTCTCCCAAATCCTGCGTTTCACTTGCACCGCCACATTCTCTCAAATCTCTGTGTGTGACTGTCTGTGGGTGCGCGAGCGTGCGTGTGTGTGTGTGTGGTTGCACATGGGGGTGTTATTGACAGTCAGCAGCGGGGGGTATGTGCTATGTTGTGAGACACTGACAAGCTGTATTTCATGGAGCAGATGAAGCATTTTGAAGTTCTTTAAATCCCTTTAAGGGTCCAGCCGGGGACTTAGCTTCTGATGCTGCCGCCTCTGCTGCTGCTGCTTAAGTCTCTTGCTGGGAAAAACTGGGGTCTAGAAGATGTCGCCCCTGTTACTGTGCATGTGTGTATGTTTTTGGGAGAGGGGCTGTCTGCAGGTATTGTCTTGCCTTTTCTTCTGTGTCTTTGCACATGATTACAATTTTAGAACATATACCCTTGAAGTTCATCTTGACTCTGGCCCCCCAACCTCTACGTCCCAACCCCAGTCCAACATCCACGCCCCCTCCCACCCAATGATGCCTGATCTTCTATTCTGAGGGAGTCACAGGAGGGAAAGCAAAGTGACAGAGTTCCAATAGTGTGGTTGTTAGACATGGCAGGGCTGCTGTGGGCTTACCTGCTGGCTGGAAAACTTCAGCTCACATCCCCCTGCTCCTCCTCCTCCTCCTCTTTCTCATTCTGTCCTTCCCTGCCTCCCTCCGTCATTACTCTTGCCTTCCCCTCTGGTGGTCCTGCAACTCCAATCGCTCTGCTCTTATTACCAGGCAGAGGGAACTCACACACACATACATATTGACTGTTGGTTCTTCCCATTACCAGAGCATGTCCCCTGCTGCTGGGGACCGTCAGGTATACGCTTAATTCGGCTTTTTCTTCCTGACTTATTCTGTTTCGGTCTCTCTTTGCTAAGTCTCATTCTCTGTATCTGTCTCTCTTTCCCACTCCTCCTCTTCCTTCCCTCACTCTCCTTCTCTCTCCCAGGCAGCCAGGGGGACAAATTGGCGCCCGGCTGAGCTAAATGTGCCTGGTGCTGAGAGCCAGATGGTACTGGCAGAGGGATGGAGAGAGCGAGGGATGGATGCTACTGAGAGATGGAGCGCTGAAGCCGTAGTGTTGCATGGCAGCGTGGGGGAGCTAGCTTTGCACACTAATAATCTATTAGCGCTCAGGGGCCCGAAAGCTGTGCACAAGCTCTTGCCAGGGGCCAGTCTGACCTGGTTAGAGCTTTCTGGGCATGCTTGAATCAGGACTGGACGACGTACTCAGAAAGGAGGATTGTGGAGTGACCTGCTGAGGAGTGGAGCAAGAGAGACTGACAGATGATGTAAAGCTGTCATGATGCTGCAGGAGGAGAGGAGAGGATAAGAAAGAGAGAGACAGAGAGAGAGAGAAGTGTGATGTCAGTCAGCTGCTGGGAGGTAGATATGTTGTTAATTAGACTCACTTCTTCTGGGGTTATTTTAGTTTGTCTCTTTCTCCCTTGCAAAATTATGAATCTGCCCACGGGTTTGGACAGTAGCTCTCTGACTCGTCTATGAAAACGGAAGGTTGGGCGAAGGAATGAGAAGAAAGGATCATTTCTTACTATTTGGCTCTTATTTTTGTCATTTCAATCAGTAATAGAACTCTGTATGAGCCAAGAAAACTGCTGAAATCTGGAAATGCGGCAAAATTAGTGAAAGAGTCTGAGTGACAAGAAATAGAAGCTGTTGGACAAGGTTAATTTGGCTTTGATTTTGACCTAAACTACTTGCCGTAGTTGTATGCCTACATGCCTACGCCTGCCAATAGAGGGACACCCATTTCAGATGCACTAACTTAGAGTTTCACATACAAAATGTAATGGTTTAGATAATAAACTTTTGGGTTGTTTACAACCCGTCCTTGACGAAGGACTGCTTGTGTTTTTTTCCCCGTCTGAATGTTTTAAGCGATGTCTTTCAGTGTCTCTCTCTGACTCTCTCCCTCTCTTATCTTACAGGGTTTCTTGGTGACATTCAGCTGCTCACTTCATGCTCCACTTTCCTCCACATCAACCCAAATTCCAGAATTTGGCTCTTACATAACACGCAGCACAAGATTTGGACTTCAGCAGCAGACCAATGAGATGTGGTAATTTTTCAACTGACTTCGCCCACCCTCCTCAATATTCTCCTATCATGGTGCACAAAGCCGCCTCAGCCATCCATGCATAAGCAACACGAGCCGTAGGCACGCTCGCTGCTCGTGCACGTACATACACGCAGACTCAGGACGACATGTAGACAGCACATGCTGACATTTAAGAAAACACAGGCAGTGTGTGTGTGTGTGTGTGTGTGTGTGTGTGTGTGTGTGTGTGTCACTGTTTGTTTCTGGCTGGGTGCAGATGTGAGTAAGAGTGTTTGTGCCTTGCTGAATGTGTGTGTGTCATGATAAGCTCAGGCCACCTCCAAACACAGTGCAGGGGGACCTTGGAGCTCTTCTTCCTTCCTCTGCAGTGTAAGGTCTATTAGCTTTGACATGCACTCCCTCTCACACTGTACCTGTAAGCAAAACACACCTCTAGTACAGTAACTAAGATGGCTGAGTACCAAGCCTGCAAGGCTCACTTCTGCTGGCCTTGGTTCAAGTAGTGTGAAATCCCCTGCTCTCGACTGGTCGACCCCACTATTACCATGTAATAGGAATGAGGCTTGTATAATTATTCATTGCGATACTGTGGCTGACTATGATCTGTTTCTTTGTCCTTTATGAGGCCTACACCAGTACATTTAAACCTCAGGTGCATATCTTAAGACAACCTGTATTCTTTATAGCAGGAATCATAATGGGGTGTCACAGCATACTGGCACACCCTGGGGTGCACTTGTACATCACTGCAGCAAGGTGAGAAGTTAAACCACTGCATGTCAGCAAAATAAGACTTTCAGTTGCTGCTACGTCACACTATAATGTTGCCTGAACATCAGCATCCACACACGAGCTTTGACTAAAGAACATACAGCCACATCGACGAACAAGTGAAGAGGAATTGAAGCGAGCACTCGATTTGTTGTGTGAGAGTTTTGACACTAAGTGCGGAGAGTGCTGGGTGATGCCCGGCCCCTGTTGCCAGAATACAGCTTCAGGGAAATTTGGTGATTTTATGAAAGCTGGATTGATTCTTGTACACGCTGGTAACTGTTTGACTTAAAATGCGAGTTGCTCAACCTTTTATCGTTAATTCATCACCTTCTTATTTCTTTCTCATATCATCTAAGTATGTCTTCTAATTAAGTCTAACACAACCAAATCTCCTCTTAGACTAAATGAGGAAATAACCAGGTCCTGGTTGTTGTGTTGTCAGGCAGACTCAGGGTACTCTGCAGGGCTTTAAACAGTGAGCAATTTGTGTCACCTTCGCTCTCCATATAGACTGTGTTGTGCTGTGGGCTAAGGTCAGCTGCAGGAGTAGGAGGGGACCAGATCTGTCTAAGGGACCAGATAATGGACTACTGGGTTATTGATGAGTTAGATAAACAGAGAGAGTGTGATAGAAAGAGAAGGAAATAGACAGAGAGGCAGAGGTCAGAGGTAGGACAGGAGGGACAGTCGAGAGAGAAATGAAGAACAACAAACAGGAAAGATGGAAGGAAACAAACAGTGAAAAAAAATAGAGGCATATTTAGAATTTGGAGAAGATACACCAACCTGGAAACAATGAAACAGGAAGAGGGATGGAGACAGCGGCTCATACACATAAACATAAGGCATATTTTAAGACCTGCTTCTTCACAGACGCTCAGTGAATGCCTGTGACCAAGGTGCGTGTGTGTGTGTGTGTGTGTGTGTGTGTGTGTGTGTGTGTTTGTGTTTACGTGTCTGTACAAGGGTATAGCAATGAGAAGTCACAACATACAAAAAGGTTGTGTGTACGAGTGTGTTTCTGTGTGGACAGAGGAGAGTTAAGCACAAGGGGCAGTTGTTGTTTTGGAAGGGCAGTGCGGTGTGTGTGTGTGTGTGTGTGTGTGTCTGCGTGTGTGTGTGTGTGTCTTTCACTCTGTGTATTTGTATGCTGGCAAAAATAACCAGTGTTGTGTCTGACTGGAACAGGTGTCCAAACATCACAACACACACCATCAAACACACCATGAAACTCAAATCCCATCATGACAGCACACACACACACACACACACACACACACACACACACACACCTCTTTGAAAAGCGAAGGATTAGAGGTTATTGGTGTGGTGTTTTTTCCCACAGAGAAATTTAAATAACAAATATTTGGTGCTTTGAGTGGCGGCCTCTGACTGGAGCAGTGGAAGCTGCTGGTGATCTCATCTGCTTTGTATCATCCTGTTGGCAGCCCATTAAGCTGCAGCAGAAACTCATTCATAAAAGCTAACATTACTTACGCTTTATGTCAAAGTAGCAGATGCCAAGATATCCTGATTTTAGTCTCTACTGTAAATTCCAAAGATGCTGGATTGTACAACTCCCACTATGCAGCTAAACAGTGACATTCTTCCTGCATGCTAAACATGCAAGTCTTTAAAACCTTGCATCTTCAGTTTGGAACACAGGCTTTCTGTTAATAGCTTGACGTCTCGAGGCCAAGCTGAGACAATCCTGATAGCCTGGTCATAACTCGGGTTATTTTCTCAGACTTGACTGAAAGCTCCCTTCAGAGCCACATAAGACATTGCACAAATGATTCTGCGGGATAAGCGTTGCTCCTTACAGTAAGATCATCTTAATTTGTAAAATTGGTGGTGTTCCCCTTAAGGCAGCGGTGTGGAACATCTGGCCTCCGAGCTGTATACGAGACTGTTCGATCAGGCCCGCAGGCAATTCACAAATAGAAGCTGGATGAGCTGTAAGGACAAATGTGCTTGGATAAAGTTAACGCTCTTCTGCAGAGTTTGTGTGGCCAACAAGCAGCTTTCACAAGACCACATCCTGACAGAGACGATGTTACGAAGGCAACTTTTATGTTGAACGAACTAATCGCCAAGAAGCTGAAACAAAGCTTGTTGCTGCTGTGGAGCTGCTAACACTGGACAAAGTACATTTGAAAAGCTGTGGTGAGCGCAGCTGGAAAGAGGCAACATTGTGCATTTTCCTGCTCCGCAAGAACAAAAGCCTGCAATGACATCTTAATATGCTGCTGAGTGTGAAAACTCCTTCAAACATTTGGTGTGAGGTTTCAGGACATGAAAAGCAAACAAAAGGAACTGAACATATTCGCTACACCGTTTAATGTGGAACCAGCTGATGTGCCTGACAGCCAACAGCACAAAATCACTGAGCTGCAAAGCAACAACGAGCTCAGAGCTCAGTGCAACAACCTCCCTCTGCTCGAGTTCTCTAAACTGTATGTATGTTCTGGTGGTTTTCCCATTCTGAGGAGACATGCGCTGAAATTTGCATCTCTGTTTGGGACAACCAGCTACTGAGAGTCAAAACTGACTCTTGCAAAGACGACTCAAAGATACATACTCAAAAACTGAAATGGACCTTCACAAGAGGTTCCCATCCCTGCCTTAAGAAATAATTTGATGTTTTGGGAAACAGGTTTAGTGCTGGTTAGCCTATATATAAATAGCGTAAAGGCTGGACTGGACTAGACACTTCAAAAATACACCAGCACAGCTTAAATTCTTCTTGAATTCAGTCATCGACACATTGTATCTTGTTTCTTTAATCTGTGCTCCGACATGCAAGACAAAAATGACAACATGTGGCTTTACAGGAAGTTCTCTGCTCCAAGCAACCAGTGGAGATTTAACAGCTGTTCATCAAAAATAGTTCAGATTAAAAAAAATAGCAATGAGAAAACAAATTGTCATTTTTATATTCCTATTTGTGTACAGATTAAACACAACACAGAGCCAGGATAGCTGTTTCCCATCTGCCTCCAGTCTTCATGCTAAGCTAAACTAATTGCCTCGTGATTGAGAGTGGTATTGACCTTCTCATGTAACTCTTGGCAAGAAAGCACATGCTGAAAGCTTATTTCCCAAAATGTTGAACTATTTCTGTATCTTGAAAATTCCTCTCAAGCACCCCAACAGGTACAATGCTTTATCAGTGGAGCGACCCATTAATAAAGGCACCTTTCCAAGCTGTTGTACAACTCATAATAATAGATGTAGTAATATGGAAATATGCAACACAGAAATATATTGATGGAAGAGGAGCAGTGACCTGCTTTGTTTGACACACAGTGTTCACCCACTGTCTGCTCTCTCTCTCTCTCTGCATCACACACACATATGCACACACACTCGCCTCACAACACATTATATTTGACAGTGTCGGAACAATTTTTCTCACACAGGAGAGGAGTAGGCATTCTGTGCGTGTGTGAGTGTGTGTGTGTGCGTGCACGTGCGTATAAGCCTGTGTGTGTGCAAGCGTGCGTGCTTGGGTCCCTGTGTGTGCTTAAAACCTAATTTGTCTATGGGCAAACCCATCTCTGAGGGCTGTATTAAAGGCATTTTGCACTGTAATGGGCTGACATGTTAATCTGAATCTCTATTCTCTGTAGCTAATGAACATATCCATCCTACCCTGGGTGTGTGTGTGTGTGTGTGTGTGTGTGTGGTAAAATGGCAAAGTATTCCCATTTCTATGACGCTACTGAGGCAAACATAAATTTGAACACTGGTGCCAAGGTGATGTGGGTTTTATGTATTTTTAACAATGACAACACTGAAGAGCGTTGAATTTTGAATTGCTCGCACAGTTTGTTTGTATGTGTGTATGTGTGTGTGTGTGTGGGGGGGGGGGGGGTGTTGGAGTGCGTATATGTGGAGGAAAGACATAGATCTGACAGTTCTGGGTCAGACCAGTCCCATGGAGTCAGGAAATCTACAGAAGACATAACAAAATACAGAAATACACACACACACACACACACACACACACACACACACACACACACACACACACACACACACACACACACACACGCACACACCTAGTAGGTGAAGATGACAAATGTTTGTCAGGCAAACGGAAAGAGAAGAGTTGTTGGATTTGGGCAAAAAGGCCGTCCTGCTGTGCCAACACTCATATATCAGTCCACACCTTAGGAGCAGAGAGAACTGAACACACACACAATAAAAAAATATGCATAGCCGACAACACACATGTAGAGACTTCTGACTGGAGGGCTACACAGAGCGAGAGCAAACAGGGAGCTGTGATACTGTACTGTCATCAGGGGCATAAACACACCACACTATGGCCATGTTGAGCGCAGCCGTGAGTCTGCCTAATTACCACTGACACATATAGGATGGTGGGGTCAGTCGCATCACCAACTGCTCTAATTGCTCTAATGTATTCATCACACCCAAACTTGAGATATCAGATACAGTATGTTATTTTTTCCACACTTCCCCCTCATCATTACAAAATGTAATTTCCACTGACGCATCAGGGCCAGATTATCCTCATCCTTCAGCAAAGAAAAACTGAGCAGAAATCAATTGCAACTGAAGATTTTCTCATTTCTCTGTATTGCTTCACTACTGTACTGTCAGTTGCATCACCTCTCCGCTCTGTGGCTGGTGTGGAACTGACCACTGCTGTGCTTGGCAAGAGCGCATGCATGAGTGTGTGTGTGGCGTTTAAAGAGAGAGGAAGAGAGCAGGAGACAGCTTATGCATGTGCACGCCAGTCATAATATCTGCATAATGTCCCCAAGGTCTATGACTGTATAACTAATACTTGTATAATTGCTAGAATAAAACATTACTCTGAACCAAGCAGGATTAGAAAACAAGCATGACAGCCTCTTCCCACTCTCTCCTCTCTCTCTGACACACACATGCATGCACACACACCAGGACACATATGCATGTGTGGAAGCAAGCAGCCCAGGGCCATGTACACTAGCAAGCCGCCATGTTTCTTTTACAAGAGGCTGCAGTGAGGCTGTCATAGTGGGCATAGTGCTCTCCCTCGCTCTTGCACACACTCAGACGAACACACACGCCGTACTGTGACATCATGCCACACATTTAGACCAGAGGGTCAGAGGGTAACACAGCTTTATGTGCTGAGGCTTCATTGCCGTCATGCTCGGTGACTGCAACAGCCCTTATTCAGCTCTCTTTCTCTCAAATGCACACACTTAAACACACACACAGGCCAGAAACGTCAAAGATATCCCACAATACCAGTAGCTCCTATCGCTCATATCACCACTGAGAGGAAAGGTCCCTGCACACAGAGGTGAGGCTGCTTCAATCCACATAATGATAGGTGGGCCCTGCCCTCCTCTCTGACCAGCAGGGCTTTCAAACATCTGGCCCGCACCGCGGCAGTCAGAGTCAACATTCTTCTAGTGAGTAAAAACCCCCCATCCATCTTCTATCCACCTTTCAACCTTTCTACCTACTACTAGACATTTAGATGCTCCTTTCTGGCAAGCTGCCACTCATGAGCTTTTGAAGTGCTATGTGCACGTACACCCCCATCATCTTCACAGTTATTCTGATGGTGATATCCTGGGACACACAGGAGTGTTTTGGGGGGTTCCCTGGCAGAGGTGTGCACCTCTGCCAGGATATCCAAGCTTACTAAACATAAGATAAAATAGTGCCCTAGCCTCCTCCTTGAGGGTTAAACAATCATAGTCAACTTTTTCAGGGCTAGCTCTTTGGATTCGTTGGTTCAACCCACTGGCAACGTTATCCAGAAGAAATAAGGAATGGTGTCATGCAGTTTGCTCCAAATCATTCAGCATCAGTACCACCATGGACGCATTAGCCTGTGAGCTGACCCTGTGACAAAATAAGGTGCTCATCCGTTATTAACACCCCTGTTCCTCCCACTTTCTGTGAAATCTGTGTTTTCTCTATGCTACATTACATTTTGTGTGGCAAAACGATTATTTTCAGAATACGCAACATAAAAGCACCAAACTGAAATAAAGAAGAAAATTTGATTCTGACACAATGATCCTTTGAAGACCAGCAGGTCCACCAATGCCATTTGGAGCACATTGCCAATCAAAATGTTTATTACATTTCCACAATCCAGATGACACACATCTAGCCTGGAGCTTTCAGGGCCACGGAGTCGTGGGGCCCGGCAGGTGCCCCCTCAGCCCGGTTGGTAATCCAAGCTTTCATGAGCTGTTATCTCCTCACAGAGGTCTACACTGTAGACAGCTGACCAATACAACACCTTACGACAAATTATGCACATAACGGTTGCTGCTCCCTGGGACAAACCCCTATCCATCTCACCCCGACCACAGCCCGACCCCCTCCCCTCTCCTCCCTCCCTCCAGAGGCCGCCTGCTCCTCACCTGAGGCAGCGCGGCGTTGATCTGCCGCTGGAGCACGTCCCTCTCGTGCAGCGCCCCCTGCAGCTTGGTCTGTGACTGAATGAGGGTCTCCTGAGTCTCCCTGAGGGACTCCAGCAGCTTGTCCCTCTCGTCCAGCATGTTGACCATCAGCTGCTCGAAGTTGGCCTCCTGGTCTGAGCCGTTCGGGACGCCGCCGGTGCCTCTGGGGGGACCGGCCGAGTCTCCCTCGCTGATGGTCGGCATCACCTCGCACATCATCTTTCTTGCTCTGTAGTCTGGGCAACGCTATAGGACAGTGTCGCTATCGGGATCCAGAAGGAAAATGTGCGGGTTACAAGCCTGATAAACAGACTTACAATAACTGATAAGAGGGCCTATTAACGCCCCGTAGCAGCGGGCAGCCTATGCACCCGCAGATACGCGCTTTATTCCCATTGCATTCAGTTTCTCATGCACCAAACGTGCATCTTCAAGCCTCATATCGCCTTACCTAATCAGAGTGACTGAAATGCTGAGATGATGGTTGACCTTTCATCCATATTAACCGGCGTCTTTTCACCCCGTGAGCAGATCCGCCCTGCCCGGCGCGCCATGCACTCACATGTAGAAATCCCGGCGTGATATGATTGACAGCTCAGAGATAGACGGGTGCGTTTGGAGGGGTGGTGCCCGCGAGCACGACGGAGATCATAGTACATCGGCAGGAAAATAAAAAGCAGGAAAAAATCCGCGAGGAAACGTTTTATCTGCGTCCTTAGTCTTGGGGACAGTGAGAGCGAGTCTTATCTGCATCCGCCTTCCCCGCTTCCATCTCTCCACACCGCCACCGAACCGACGCTCACTCCTCCTCCCACACACACAGTTGCTCAGTCACACACACACACACACACACACACACACGGGAACCTGCAGTTGTCACTACCAAGCTCTGAAAATAAGGGACCAACTCCCAGCGTTCAGCCTATAAGCGTTTTGCACCACATGCACATGTGGTACAAAACGGAGGAGCAGAATTAGCTGGACGGTCATGAATGTCATTGCATAATCTCTCAACCCAACACTGGTATCGTGTTTCTACAGTTAGCGCACACTTGACCCCTGATTAGTAAAATGTAATTAACTTTTCACATCAGCACCACTAAGCACGTCCATGATCTGACAGCTCCTGAGACGTGATGCGCGTCCTGGCAGCATCAGCTTAAGCAGAGCTCACAGGCGGGATGTGCGATGCGTGGCGCCCCCTGCAGGATCTGACGGGAACCTGAAGATCAGAAAAACCAGCGATATTAGAGAGAAAAGCTGAGAAAACAGGCACCTCCTCAGCTGACTGTAAATAATTTGTTGCATGTTCTTCGGTTGTGTTTGGTCCATACATCAAATAACGTGCTGACCATTATTTTCCATCTCTGAATTACTGACTTGATGATTGTCGGAAGTAGTTCTGTAAATTGAAGTTGAATCGGTGAAACTGTGATGGAATGACTGAGCACTCTGTGATCATATTTGTCTTTAAATGATACTGTACTGATGAAGGTCTGCGGGGGTTTGGCTGCTGCACGAGCGGATGTCATTAAGATAAAGGTTGTGAGGATGTGATAAAACAGTAATTTAAAACAATTAAAATGTACAATAAAAGTGATATCAATTGTTTTGGAAATAATAATGAAATTATTCAAGGAAAATTATATTAAACCAGAGATTGTTGGATAAAGTCTTTGTATTCTGTGGTGTATGTCCACAATTCAATCAGTAATTCCCAGTTATAAAATAAGTTCCAACCCTTTAAAATATGAAACATCACATTATTTATTCATTTTCTCAGTATGTGTCAGTATAGGTGATTTCTATTTCAATCAATCTATATTTGTCATTAAAAGTAAATCCAGATATATTAAGGTATACACCGGCACAGTGCAGGAAGATTAAATGCACGCAATCACTTTTCACCTCCTCGTTAGATACAGAACTCTATTTATCGCCACCTAGTGGCCGAGTCTGACCGTCACTCCTGTAGTTCTTCAGTTGGAGGTGAAGAAGTATTCAGATAGTTTTCGCAAAAAGTACGTAAAAACAGCAATACTACACTGTACAAATGCTCTGTTACGAAATTCTACTTAATTAAAAAATACAAAAGTATTAGTATCAAAATCTAAAAAATAAAATTGGCTAATAATAATAATAATAATACATATTATATTGTTCTAATCGATGCATTGATATGTACGTTATATCAATGCTGCAGCTTCTTAAAGGTGGGGCATATATTTAACTATTTATGCTGCTGGGTTTAGGATATTACCAAGGGATCAACAGTCTAATCTTGATAATAATCATAATTTATTTGGTCTCATGTGGTCTCTTTCTTTCTGAAGAAAATTAGCTTTCTATTTTGTCCTCACTAAAACATTTTTTTCTTACGAAGGAATCAGTTAAAGCTTATTTCTGATTTCTATTTCAGATTTTCTATCATATTATTCAGTTGATTAGGTGCCATTAAGATGACCGCCATAGATTTCTGATGTTGTAAGTGAGAAAATGTTGGACAGTTTGGTAAAAAAAAATAGCTGGATTTCATAGTTTATGGTGTAATGCTACTATAAACTGTTTAGATTACTTACATTTTTTAATATATATATTTAGCAGATAGATCAGAGTCTATATTTTGTGTTACAAGAAGGATAATAATTAGAGGGAGCAATACAGACAAGAAAGGGCTTGATGAAAGCTCCGGCCACAAATAAGAAGAAGCTGATGTCTCCTGATGTCTCCTCTGACCCATCTGTAAAGTAGGAGAAGATGAGACAATCACTGTGCATGTTATTTAATTGCCAGGGAGTCATTTCTCATGGCCAGAGGTGGAAGCATCACCTCTGCTTTTTTGGTCCTCTTTAAACTACGGCAGAGATTTCTCCATAAACTAATTTGTCCTTAGTTTCGTAGGGCTTTGCCCCGGGAGACGTGTCCCTCTGCTGTAAAATTTTCAAGGTCTTGGCAATAATTTTGTCAACAGCCACTCTGGGATGCTGTGGAGGCCTGCAGCACTTTTGCAAAATACTTACACAGGTCACTGAACACAGCACTGTGGATCTTTTTAGCATTGTGACTCTTGGGTTTGATAACATCGTCAATGCCAAAGTCATAACTGACAACATTTTCCTTCTCTGACTGATGGTTATTATCTCAGTCTACTGTGCTGTAAGCGTAAGTGAGGAGTCCAATAACATCTGATGATGTTGTTGAGTGACAGGTGGATGGGCAGATGAAACAAGTGACACAGGAACCATCTTATGTCTCTTCAGTGAAGCCAGATGGTCAGCAATTATTTACTACATCAGTATTTATGAATATAAATAAAATGAATCATTGACTAAAAAAGATGTTGGACTGGACTCCTCTCTTACTTGTCACTTTATCTGAGCTTTATCATACCCCCTCTTGCAGTTTTTGTTAAACTTTGTAGATTAATAACTTTGTTCAAGTCATAGCCATGAATTAATGAATAGTACAAACCAATAATTTAGAAGGTGTTAATCAACCAGTAACTTAAAGTGCAATTAAGTCTTAACAGTAACATTTAGAACCTGCACACACAAAGCAAATATTAAGCATCACAATAAGCTCCACAGACAGTGAACTTAAATCAGACAGCATTTGTGACAATGACCATCGTTCCAGAATCTTATATTCATTTTGGCCTAAACAACAATAGCTGATGAATAAAGCACTCTTAATAATGTTCTGTAAAAAACAATAATAACACTGAATGGAGAAATACTATCAAATACTGTTAGTGTAGAGTAAATTAAAAAATACATATCACTCTGTTAAGGAAAGCCTTAATTTGCTAATATTTAATATGTCTTAATTGGGCTTATAAATAATGAGGCAGAACCACTCACCTTCGGCCTCGAGAAATCATTGAAATGCTCACAATCACCGGCAGATGGCAATAAAGTAGAAAACCCGACAACGATACTCTCGCGTGACTTCCAGGGTCACGTCATTCCATGATGGCTGAAGATCCTGGCGGAGCATTTTTCAAATTCTCTCTCATTTTTCTTTCTTTCTCTATACCTCGACTTGCCATACAGAAATGGCAGGACTCACAGGCCCATTAAACGTCCACAGATTACAGGTGACGACATGCCCAAGAAAGGAAACCGAAAACGGCTGAAATTTAAGGCCGGGGACGTTTGTTCCGAATCAGGTAGGCTAATATGAGTTACGTTTACATCAGACACCAAGCTAGCCCGCCCACTGTTAGCACTCCGTACTCGGCCGGATTTGAAACGACTTAGTTCTCCATTTCAGTTCACAATTTCGCATATATGAATGCTTTGACTCAAATATAATACGGTAATATATTAAAAGTTAGGTTAGTGCGTGCCTTTGGTATTAGCCAGAACTAAAAAGCAGATGAAGGTAACGCTGAAGTCATGTTCGTTAACAGCGGTTGTGGGACGTTATGTTTCTTCGTAGTGACCGTTGCTGATTATGCTGATGCCGACCCAGCCGTAGTGAAGTCTGGGAGGGTGAAAAAGGCTGTTGTAAATGCAGTCGAAAAAGAAGGTAACTTATGATTATGTAACTTGCCGTCCAACATGTCATTGTCACTTGGCATTGACTTGAAAGGTGAGTGCTCAGTTCAACGCTGTGTTTCAGTAAAATTACTCTGCGGCCTGGAAGCATCCAATGGAGCGGTACAGGAGGTCCTCTCGTCAGCAACGAGTGTCAAAGCAGACGCTTTAGACAGCAGTGATGACCTGGACCCCGAAGAAGACGGCGAAAATGAAACTAAAGCGGTCCGAAAGAAGAAAAACAAGAGGAGAAAGGGTAAAAGAAGCTTAAAGTCTGCGCACAGTGGGCTGAATTGAACATGGAGGGCTTGACATCTTGGGAGTACAACCACTGACTCAGGGTGTTAATTGCGGTGTTTAAATATTGTCTCCACAGAAAGCAGCGAGAGCAGTGATGGGAATGATTATCCGTTTGATATCTGGTTAGTGCTCGCCTCCTACATCCGGCCGGAGGACGTGTGCAGGTTTGCTCTCATCTGTAGGAATGCCTGGACGGTCACTTGCACTGCAGCTTTTTGGACCAGGCTCTACAGAAGGTGAGGCGTTTTTATTGATTACATTCAAGAGTGAAGTTGCAGCTAGGAATAAAAGCCAGGTCTCTGTGCTATCTATCTCTTCACTTTACTCAGTCTATTAAACAACGCAGCCTCCTCCAGCACACGCAGGTCAGCCTCCAACCCCACGCACACCCCCATCAGCATCAATGGTGACGTTGTTGAAATGGTGGAGAGCCACAAATATCTCGGAATCACCCCTAGACAATAAACTGAGCTATGAACAACACACCATTGACATCCATAAATGCTGCCAACAAAGACTCTCCGTCATCTGTAAACTTAAAGCACTCTCCATTTTCCCCCACCTCCTGCTCATACTCAACAAAAGCATAGTTCAACCCCCTCCAAGAACAGACTTACACAAATTACACACAAGTCCAGTTTGATATATTTGTGTATTCTGAGGCTGTAATAAGGGTGGAAACGATTTTCCTTGCAAAAGGACAAATAAACCAAAATCTAACTAAAAAACGTCTGAGAATGTGCAAAGTTTTAAAGTACATGATTTATCGTTAAACTGAGGCCCACATCCATTGTTAGCAGTGTATATGACGAGATAAAGATTTTGAATATGATCCAATAAAATTAGCAAAGTAAAGGAGTAAAGTGACATTTTGTATTATTAACATGTATTGTTTCACTCCCTCCGTCTCTCTTTCACAGACACTACAAGATTGATGTCGACCTGCCGTTTCGTCTCCAACCTGACTCTATTGACAGGACGCGCTGTTTACGGGCCCGTGTGATTCGCTCCCTTTTCCATTTGTATGAGCCATTTGACTTGCGGGTCTCAAAAATTCCTGCCCTGCCAGAATCCACGCCCACAACCTTGCTCAACTCCAAGGTAAATGATTTGATGTGTCATCTTCACGGATGTGGAGCTAAAGTTTGGTTTTTATTGTGTGTCTGATTTGTTAGTACTGCTTGCTCTTGGCTGTTTGCTCCATAGGAAAGCTCAGGGCTGACTGAGCCTGTTGATAAATAGCTTTGTGATACCCAGACTGTCTACAAACACCAATGTTAGAGCCAAGCAACTCAGAAAGAGTCAGACTAAATTTAACTCTCTTCACCTTGTGTAGTGATTGGTTCGACTGAAAACTTGGGAGACTTGACTAGGAAGAAACATGTTTACATGTCTGTAAAGCCTTTCACTGTGTGGAAATGTCAGTTTTGTGTGCTTAATGTTTCCTGTCGCAGTGTTTACTGTTCTGGGTCAGGAAGGTGTCAGGGACTCGGCCAGAGGCATTGTGGGAGTTCAACTTCAAGTTTATAAAGCAGGTAAAAAATGCTGTTTAAAGCCAACTACACTTCTTTCCTAGTATGATGACCTGTTACACACAGTCTGTAGTAGCCTGTGGTTGTTGCTGCCATCATGTCGTCATCTTTGTGTATTTCTGTGATGATCTACATCCCAGCAGGTACACAGTAAGAATGGTTGTGCTAAGTCCTTGCGCATGCCCAGACAATACGAAGATGTCCACAGGAACCCAGACTCTGACTGCTACATGCTACAGGTCACCACCCTCAATTTCATCTTCACCCCTGTGGTCATGGGCATGACACTGACCCTGGTTAGTACTTCCTGGGTTTTGGTTGATCCAGTCTACTACTTCATATGATAGAGAGCACAGACTGTTATTTTTACTATTGCCATATCTAACAGCTACCCTATAACTGACATTTTCTTAGTTGTAATAGGTCACCATAAAGGAAATTTTTAACATTTGAGGGGAATAATGTCAGCTGCAAACATTTTTAAATGTTAAAATACTGAGTAAAAGTAAGTGTGTAGTGACTAAATGAGAAACCGCTATGGCCTACACAACGAACCAATATGTTTTCATTTAATGATACAAGCTTGAACTCTGCTGTCAGTCCCTGAGAACACCAGTGCAGTTATGCAAAGATTAGGTAGAACTTCCCACATTAGCAGATGATAAGGTACAAACCATTTGTACTAAGAGCAGTGACTCTGAATCTCATAAAATAGCTTATATGTGAAGACAGAGAAGGGCAGTCTTACATGAATCACATCAAAAAACACTGAGAATCGTCCCACCTACTGGCAACATGTTCGTTAAAGATATGCTAACTGATGTATTTTTACCAATAGTCTGTTTAAGCTTATATTCTGTACAAAAGATTAAATACAATTTTGACCATCAACTAATGCCAAAAATGAACTGGTGCAGCAAGTACCCTGAACTTCTCTCTAATCTGGTGTGTTGGTCTGGTCCATTTCTGTCTTTCTCACAGTTCACAATCAATGTTAGCACAGACATGCGCCACCACCGTGTTCGCCTGCTGTTCCAGGAC
The DNA here is from genome assembly GCA_037975065.1 of Chaetodon trifasciatus. Lineage (NCBI taxonomy): Eukaryota > Metazoa > Chordata > Actinopteri > Chaetodontiformes > Chaetodontidae > Chaetodon > Chaetodon trifasciatus. The sequence goes on along the minus strand of JBBMOE010000019.1, from coordinate 3,629,715 downwards.
TCACCGCTCCAACGGGGGAAGAAGAGGGCGGATCAGGGCGGGACCCAAGTGGTACTGGATCCTGTACAGAGTGTGAGGCTCATGGACTGGTGGCATCCACAGTACCCCTCCTCACCTTACACATAGGCGTCTTGCCCCCTTGGCTCTTACTACAGCAGAATATCACATCAAGAACCCTGCTGTTGCCTCATCCCACCCTCAAACACAAATATGATATTGCATGATTCTGCAGAACCACGGATTACATTCAGTGACAAGGTTTTTGCTACATATTGATGTGATTGTTAGACGTTGAAGAAAGCCAACATTGACTGCTCTGAGATGAGACGCAAACCCCACTTTCCAGTGTCAAAATCAAACATGTCACATGCGCGTCCACTACTCCACTGGCCACACCCTAAACATCATTGTTCTTCCTGCATTGGCACTGGATGGAAATCATGTTCTGCAGAATTGTCCAGTATGAATATAATTAGCACCACAATATGAATTTAATTATTATCTATGTATACAAATCCGCCATGTCCACATCGTGATGTCAGCAGGCCCTCTGCTCTTCACATACTCCTCAGCTTCAGCAGCTCCTTACCCTGTCTGACAACATGGAGTAGGGTTGGGCAGTAAGACCAGGAAATTAAATAAATGTTACGAGAACCAGATGACCATCATCTGAAATCAGTAACTGTTTATATGTGGAAAAACTGCCATCAGATTGTTAAAATAGTTTCTCACTTGGGACGGAATAGTAATACAAAGTCAAACTGAAGCGGAATTTCAGATGACATACTCAAGAATTTGAGAAACTGTTCTGAGAGTAATCTTCAGATTGTTTTGCATAGTGATCTCTGACAATAGTCCATAATGTTTCACAACATAGAAAATACTGTGATGTGATCACAGGGATACTTGATAGATAATAAATGCAGATGTATCAGCTCAGCCCTGCAAACATGGCACAGAAGAACATGTACATTCAGAGCTACCAGTGACAAAAAAAAATCGTTATTTTATGTGACTATGTTTATGTGCACCATATTCCCTTTTTTGCCCTTGTTCCAAAAAATATTCCTACTGTTTACAAACCTTATGAAAATGAATAGTCAATTAATATTCCCGTTTGCAGGCAGCCGGAGACACAGCTACCTCCTGTCACTCTTTCACCCACCTTCTTGAAAAGGTTGGTGTAGCGATATTTGCCCACATTCAAAAGCCTGAGTCTTTCATCATGCTTGAAAGTCTCCTTCTGACCAGAAATGTGAGCTTTTGTTTTGTTTATGCATCTCTACCCGAGCCTTGCAAACTTTTGGCGAGGTAACACACAGAGCTGACTGTAGACAGGCAAGAGGCCGTGTGTGGCAAACTGGCAAAAACCCCGACTGAGACGCATATTCTGAACGCGCTGCATGGAAGAAGGCTCCTAAAACATAAATCATATCACCATATCACACATGTCTTTATCGGAAAATACTCGTTCTGAATAAGATCTGTTTTGTAATATCCAAACGAACACATCCTTACATGACCTGTATTAAATTCGGAATATTGTCATGTTTGGTAGTAGTAGTGGAATATTAGTGTGCATGTAAACATTGTCACTGTTTAATGTTGAACCTATGCGTGTGACACATCTTTTTTATTTACATTTTGACTGATATGAGTTTTTAAAATTGATGGAATAACAGGGTGGAACATATGTACCCCCGTCCCTTGGTTTGTTGTTATTGTTTGTTTGCTCTATCTTGATTTTGCATAGGTTTTAATTTTGACAATGTTGCATCAACAGAATCCACTATTCTTTTAAACATTTTTTTTCTTGATGTATTTAATTCAAGGCAGCCTCGTGTTGTATTTTGTGAATATTAATGACACTGCTCTAAACTGAAGGGGCCAAAGAGATTATTTACCTCAGACGTCATCCACTCATCTGCTGATTTGGGCAGCGTTTCTTTTTCTTCTGGTGTTTCTTGGCTAAAACCATCTTGACTGTCTCCTTGCTGAGCACTGTGTGAGCCGGATCACCTACTGCCTACTGCTGCTGTGGAATCTCAGTCTCAACTCTGAATGGCTCAAAGTGTTAGAGTGGTCTGTCTTATGAGCGTTGAATGTGAGCAGAATCATACCAATCACATGCTTGATCACGATGGGGAGAGTAGCTACCACTGACATTGATTGATCCATCCATCAGACACAGTCAAAATCATTTAACCCGAATTGATTTGCACTTAAACAAATATTGTTAATGAATAAAAAAATCATTGGATTAACTGAATACAGTTTAGACTTATAGAAATAATAAGTTGTTGACAGTACCACATGGAGGATATTCTGGTAAGCAGCAGTTGATTGTGTTAGTTGGTGGTCCAGTTTTGTCAGATAAATAAACTTAATGCACTGAAATAAAAACTGAAACTGCCCATTCAAAATGCCTTCAGTCATCTGTCCTGACGTGTTGATGTGCAGTATGCTTCTTTTGACTTTGTCTCCCTCTTGTGGTCATACTCGGCATTACCCGTGTTGATCGTCTCCATGCACCACATTACTGGCGTTTTCTACATGTCTTGGCTTAGTCGCTGGATAACACAAGGCCCTCCTTCACATCTCTATATGTATGAATGCTTTTCGTGCCGTTAGTGTACTTAAATACCAGTGAACATGGTAATGATATAGTCGCTTCACACAGTATGAACACCTGTGAAATCAAACCATTACCCAACGTAACAACTCAACCTTAAACACCAGGCCACCTCTCCATTAACAGTGTACTGCTATTTTAGGTGAACTGTGACTGATAATGTAACCTTGCTGCAGGACAATTTATATTGTTTCACACTCTATTGCTCAGGGTTATATGAATCATTTCCCCGACCCCTGCATCCTAAGAATGATACAAAGCATTGCCGCATACCTGAGACAGAACTGAATGGCCGTAAAAGGGTCATAAATACGTAAACTTGAAGCCATAATTTAGAAGAAGACCCTGAAGCGTCTCAATGGCAGACGGTAAAAGCTGATAGTCGTGTTGGTCTTGGAAGTGCTTTGGCTAAACTTAGGACCTCTTAAAACTTCCCTTGCAGTCAACAGGCATCATGTCATCGCCTCGAAATACCGCAGGCTGTCGAGGACGCGAGAAAACTACATTTCCCACAAGCCCCTCTGCGCCGTGCCATTGGCGGTGGCACAGGTGACCGCAGACGCTCCGAGTTGTGACAACATCTCGACGGTCAAAACGAAAACAAATTAGCCTCTAAGGTACCGTTTGGCGCACGCGGTAGCCGTCTGTGGAAACACACAGAAAGTCAAAACTCGTGAGGTGTTTTTTTTTTTTCCTTTAAAGGAACTTTTCCTCCGGTTGTGCCCGGCAGGTTTGGTCATATCAGAGCGCGCGAGAGAAGTGGGCACGCACTTTTTCCTGAACCTGACTACCTCGTTCTGTCTGACCTTCAGATCGGGTAAGTGATATTTCACCACCGCCACCGAAAATTAGCTTCTGCTACGACACCAGCACCCCTGGAAGACCGCGCGAGTGTATATTTTAAAGTGCGTATTTCTCGCCCGAAGTCTTTTGATTCATTGAGTTTTAAATGAAAGCGGACAGTTTGTTATTTGCCCTTTGGAAATTACAGGCAACGCCGGGTTGTACTTCTCAGTGAAATGTTGCTAAACCAGTGCGAAGAGAGTTGAGTAACTATTGGTGCAGTGCAGAGGAGACATGTGCATGTGTGCACCCACACTTTACAATAAAAAAAACTTTACAGACAGGCTGCACGCAGCACGAATCACAGTGCACCGACCATGAGTTGGTCTCCAGCCTGTGATGAGTTACTGTGAATTTGAATGGAGTGATTGAAAAGACTGAGGCATTCAAAACTACAAAGAATAAAACTAAACAACCTTAGATGTCATTTTCAGGTGTACTTTCTCAAATATTAGTACATGGATCTTTAGCAGAAATGGAGAATAAACTAAAACATAAGATTACACAGTAGTCAAAGAAATAAAATAGGAGTGAAATGGCAGGGACCCTGGTACCGCTTTGGGACCCTCTGGGTTCAACCATAATGCACCACTTTCCCCTCTCTTACTGTCATCAGCGAGTCTCTGGCGAGAGCTGCCCCCTTACCATTTATAAACAGTAGCCAGGGCTGGTATCAGTAACAACACCTCAGCCTCGGGGTATGTAGACATGTATAAGCTGTGACTGTAAACTGTGCAGACTGCAATGCTCTGTTGCTGCTTCCACTGCCTGTATGGTGCAAGAATAATGAAGGCAACAGCGACTATTTATGCTCCCTTTGGCCCATCTCTCGATTATGTACCTTGTGTTTATTATTAGTGTGGGTGCGTGTTGAATGGAGGGTACAATACATTATGCCTGATGCAGTGTCACTCCAGTAATGACATGTGGCACAGACCTGAGGTTTAGCTATTTTTTTTCTTTAGCAGCAACGTGTTTTATCTTGTTTTGCTGTAGAATATGGTCAAGCTATGTGACTATATTCATATGCCATAGCAACTTATTTACCACAATCAATGTAGAAGTGAAGGCTTACAGCTAACTTTATCCCGTCCACAGCTAGTCTGTCTGCAGCCTACAGGCCAACCTGCATGTCTCCTCAGAGATACCGTGTGCCACCGTACATCGCACCAACCAAGTATTTGACATTCGATCCCGGTCCCCGACCCCTCCACCAGGCCCCTGTAATCATCCATACCATTCGCTAGAGAACACAATAACATTCAAAGGTCAGAGCAGGAAGGTCTCAATAGGTCTGATAGCTTGTAACTGCCCAGTACTGTTTTCAAGCTTCTGCTTACGTTCATGACTCGTCTACTTTCGTTCTCAGAAAAGAAAGAAGAGAAAGAAATTTCCCTTTAGACAATGCTGTCAGTGCTAAGTGCAGTGGTGGTGAACTATGTTGTGTCACAAAACACTATGATGACAGCTTACAAAGTGAGTTACTTGAAATAGAAGATCTAGAGCTTGACTATCCCAATAAACTATGTCTATAATTACCGTATTTATGACAGAGATTGTGGAAACTGGAACTGCAGCCACAGGAAACCACAGGGAAACCACATGTAGAGGCATACCTAAACAATCAGTAATCAATAGTCTTTATAATGGCTGTGGATGGGTAGAGATGTGTTTAGGTGTTCCTTTTAATTCTGCGTTGCCTTCTCTTGCTTCCAGTAAAATGAGTTCTGCAAGGAAGTTGCACAAAGTCACTCAGGTCAGTGAACCACAGTGACAATTTGGGTTTCTTGGCCACACGTGTATTTTTTCTTCTTTGCGTGTGAATATTTAAGACAGACAGAAATGTGATGCTAAAGGACACGAGAACTTCTGCCTTTGTTTGTCGTCCACTGTTACTGAGACACACAAATGGCTATTGACATGCGTGGAGGTCAGTTCAGCTCCAGGTCTGAGGAAATAAGACCTGCAGATCAGTATGTGAGGTGCTGATGTGAGTTGGGGTGGTACTATGCGAGTATTTTCCCACGTAACATTGATGCTGAATTGTAGCATGTGAGCTAGATAAACAACAGTTATGTCATCACACAGTTAAACTTGATTTACTGTTCTCTCCCCCACTGTCTCTGTTTGGTTTCTTTTTCTATTTCTGTGTCTTTATCCACAAACTCCTCATTTTTTTGACTCTGTGAATGAATTAAAACATTTCCGTTGTGTGACCAGATCAAAGCGGTAGATCTTCTATGCAGCAACACTGGCACACAGTTTAGCCATAGCTGTCACACTAATGCAGTGCAACCACATGTCAATAAGCCAATTTAATCAAATTATTGTCATGTAATTGTATCATGTGCCTCATGGCGTGTTCATATAATGCTCTTGAAAATGCCACTGAACTGAAAATCCAAATAGAAGACTGCTGTAGATGTCTGCCGCCTGCTGTGGCTGTTTCGACCAATACCTGCTCTCTCTCTCTCTCTCTCTCTCTCTCTCTCTCTCTCTCTCTCTCTCTCTCTCTCT
>JBBMOE010000019.1:3581107-3623338 GCA_037975065.1 Chaetodon trifasciatus | reverse complement strand
TGTGTCATATTTTCAGCCTCATTGGACTCATGTCCGCTTGTAAGTGTTGGGGATGGGGTTAATTTTCTTCAGGCAAACAGAGGCAGCGGTGGACTCACACTCACACACACACACACACACACACACACACACACACACACACACACACACACACACTGACTTGGCTCAATGGATGTACTCTAGTGTGAAAGAGCATCAGGTGTGTGTAAACACAGCATCCCCCATTTGCCATATGGACAGATCTCCCATGATCTGGGCGGTTTTCTTTGTGTGTAGATCAGGTCAGAGTGAAAGAGGAACTGTCTTTATGGTGGACTGGATGTCCCTTTTAAGATACAACAAGACAAAGAAAAAGACCAAGCTAATTACCGTACGCATTTGTCACTAAAGGTTGGACTTTTTTCAACCACAGGAATGACAGCTTGGCATGTGCTGTGTGACAGCATGACCCATGATCTATCAGAGGTGAGTGTGGGTGGGACATTTCAGGGCATGTGCTTCATGTGTGACTCCACTTCCTCATCTTATCACCATTCCACTGTTTCATATCCTCTTTTGACTGACAGACAGTAGTGATGGTCTTGCGCAGTGTCTCTTTTCTGTGTAAGAATGGCGTCTCAGCTGAATCTGTGAGCACACACCGCAGCTGCCCTGTTGTGTACGTTTGGACAATGTGCTTGTTAGTATGAACTGCGGGGGTCTGCAGTTGTGGCTCTCTGCAGCTTCTCTCAGAGGCCCTCAACAGATTGCAAAGTTATATTTTTTTATCTCCATATGCTTTAAAGTTGTTAATCTATATCGTCAGCTATTAAGATTTACTGTCCCCACACTTAGATTATGACAAGATTTTAAAAAATGTTCATATAACAAATTGTCACGTCTGAGTGTGATTGTGTCAAAAGCTTTGTTTCCTCGAAAACAAGCAAAATATGTGAACATGTGAAGCAATCTCACTTGTTTTCCCTGCAGTTTCACTTCTTTCAAGATATTGTGTCTGCTGATGTGTCCGGTTAAATATCTTGAAATAATTTGTGCTTTGGAAGTAAATTAGGATTTCAAGGCTCAACACAGCTTTGAAGATTTTGTTTTTCATGCTCGTCTTTAACCTCCACACAAATCTAGAAAGCCTTCATATGAATTCTGCCACCTGCTTCCTTAATGTTTTGCCCTCCAGTCTCCTCAGACAGGTTTGTAATTCCTAGCATTCATTCTGCTCCCAGTGGGTTCAGACTGATGGCAGTAAAAACAAAGTCTGTTTCTCTCAACAATGCTTTTGATCAGTTTCAGTCTGGTTTCAAGGCTTCAGCAGAATCCCCTTTTATGAGGATGCTAAATGACCCACTGATGACTCATGGCATGGCTGTGCTAATACATCTCATCTCACTACTACTGATGGTATGAATGCTGCAGCCCTTTGACTGGTTTTCACCTCTTATCACATCAGCCTCTCTCAATTAAGACAGACCGTTTATCATGTGTGGCTAGTAGCTCCTGCAGGCTCACGTAAGGCTCTGTGCTCAACACTGTGAATACTTTCATTTCAGAGTCAAATAGAAGGTTTTGCTATTTGATTACGATGTGTCTCTGAAGTCCTTTGTCACCAAAGTTTCCTCCGTCTCAGAGCATGTCATTGTACCTGAAGCTGCTCAAAGATGCTCTAAACCCGCCTCTCTGTTGTTCAGACTGATGCAGATTCATTTGAAAGTGCACTTCTTTGTGCTTTCACTATGCTAAGGTTTCAGGTTGTCAGGCCTTGTTGACCTTTAACAATGTGGCCAAAACTTGGAGATTATTCAGTTTTCAATGCAGCTTTCTGTCACTTACTCTGTGTTTGCCTGTTTTATTTTGCACTACACACTTAATTCCATGTCACTGTTTGTGTTGTAAGAGGGCTGGACTAGTCTGACACAGGATGTCTGTCAGGGTTTCCGTGTTATAGCTGGGGACTGGCCTAGCCTTTCTCTTATGATTTTTAGTCAAATCACAGGTTTTAATGTATCATTTTCATTTTATTTCAACAGAAAGATAATTTAATTGTAACTGGAAAGCCCCTGTTGGTCAAACAGTTATTGTTATTGAGTTAAAAGAGGAAGAAGGAGGAGAAATGTAAACTTTTGCACTTTCAAAATCAACATCAGCATGTTTTTGTTGTGCATGCTTTTTAAATTAAGTGGCTTGATTACTTTGGTTACTTGCTCAGATGAGTTATTTATTTATTTATTTATTTTTACAAATGTGACAATAGTAATTTGGCCTTGATCAATTATTATATCAGGAGTGATATTGTTGCTTCGGAGTGGATGCTCCCTCTTCCAATCAATAGCAGGCGCTCTTCTCACTGTAGATGGGCTCTTATCTGCTGAAAACCACAGCAATTTTAGTAGTAGCACTCTGTACTCTGCCCAAGTTTATTGACATTTTTTATTTGGTAATCTATTCTTCCTCTGTTAGTGTTAACTGTAGTCATGGCAGAATTATGTGTGGTGCAAATTAAGTGATGCACTGTATGTGATGTGTCTGTGTGTATAAAGACAGAATTCCTCTCTCTGCACCCCAAGGATTCCATGCTGATCTAGAACACACACACACACACGCACACACACGCACACACACGTACGGCCGTCACAAAGCCAAAACCTGATCTTTACAAAACTTTCCACTCCCCCACGCTTTCATTCTTTGTCCCTCCTTCCTACTTTCATTCTCAATGAGTAGAGAAGTTAACAGCTCATTACCATTGGTATGAAGAATGTGTCTGCCTTCGAGCACTTCAGACTGCGGAGAGGAAGAGAAACAATGAGAGAAACAATGACAAAGACAGAGTGAGCGAAGAAGATGTAAGAAAGGGAGGACAGAAACAATTAAAACACATCAAGAGTTCAAGGAGGGGTCAAGAGAATGATAGTAAGTTTACAAGAAACTTCCTCTGTGTGTGGGTGTGCGTCTGTGTGTGTGTGTGGGTGTGCGTGTGCGTCGGTGTGTGTGTGCACATGCTTTATCTCACAACTCATCTCCTGAATGCCGTCCATTCCATCTCACTGCACTTGGTGACTCTCACCCATGCAAAAAGAAATGCTGGTTGGCTGGTTACTGCACTGCTCTCTTTATCACACATGAACACTTACTCAGTATTAATGTAGTAAAATGTAAATAAAAACAGAATGCTATCATTTGTAAACAAACTGTGTTTACCAACAGTGGTTTTACAAAGTGTTCCTGAGCTCATGTATTAATATCCTTTATACAGTCATGTGTTCACAAAGTGGTGAACCTCTCTCCATCCTCACTTGTGATCGACTGAGTCTTTCCAGGACGCCCCTTTCATACCCAATCATGATACTGTCACCTGTTACCAATGAACCTGTTTACCTGTGGAATGTTCCAAACAGGTGTTTTTGGAGCATTCCACATCTTTCCCAGTCTGTAGCTGCTCCTGTCCCAACATGTTTGAAACATGTTGCTGCATCAAATTCAGAATAAGCAGATATTTACAAAAATTAAAGAAGCTGATGAGGTCAAACATTAAATATATTGTCTTTGTACTGCTCAGTGGAATTAAAATGGATATTCCTGTTATGTGGTTAATGTAATCAGGGAGGCAGGTGATGTGTATCTTTAAACCACAAAAGCAGGTTTAATACTCATGAACACAACTTGAGGTCACCTCAGGACATGTGATGTAACACATAGTATGAGGAAGTGGCTTTTTTTCCGTAAGCATAAATTATTTTAGTAGAAAACAGGTCTTGGCGAATGGATATTGAAAATGACGCCATGTTTTCACTTCCGCTGGAACAACTAATGGATGCGTATTTACAATCTCACCATTGTGGGGCTAAGACTGTTGACACGCATAGAGCTTCAGATACAGTATGTGTCATACAGACAAAATGTTTAAATGCTACAGATATTATGTGTAAATTCACGTTTACATGGTTGAATTGTAAACCCTTCATCTGCGACCATGCATATAATTTGTCTGGAATATTGACAGCACTGTTTGTCCCACTTAACAGAGAGATAGCCTGAGGTTAGCGTAGCTGGGTCAAACTTCACGTGGACATATCAACACATTGCCCAACACTTTGAGTGGACCTGATGGTCTTTGAAGTTGTATTTGTTTGCAACCTCTTTGCAACCATGGTGACCAAGAGACTAAACTTGCCCGGGGGATGAGTAGAAGAGGTGTCTTAGTTGGTGTGTTTGTTGTGTGTGTGGACATATGTGTGCGCATTTGGGTCCTGCCTCCTCCATAGGCCATTGTCAAAAGAGTACAAGGCTGTCTTGGTCAATGGTTTCCCTTCCTACACATATGCCTTGTGATTGGCCAGATTTGACAGGAGCGCAGCTTTCCCAGCCAATAAGCTGAGGGCCTGGAGGGGTCCTGCCCCTGGACCAAAATAGCGCAGTAAATACACTGCGGGCACTATGAGAAGTGGAGCTGGCCCACTGTTAACTGCTTTGTGTACAAACAAGGGATGCTTGTCAGCCGGGTACTGCTGAACCATGCTGGCCTGTGTTCTCCTCTGTTGTGATAGGCACAACTAGCTGAGTGGCACTTTGATACCAGTGTTTGTGTCGCTGCATTCAGGGATACAGGATGGAGGGCGTACAGGAGAGTACGAATGGAAGGGTCCTAATAGTTGGGGTACATACAGGGATGGAAGAAAGGCCTGAGACAGTGTTTTATGAACATGTTAATACACGTAACACATGTCACGCACAGAGAACCTGTCAAACGTGCCACTGCACATAATGGACTTTGTGCATGTGGCCTTTACAGTATGCTGAATGTGTGACAACCTGAGGCAGATTGATCTGCTGATTGATTTTAAAGCTGGTCACTGTATTCTAGTTCAATGAGCTGAGCTCACAGCGACACGTCCAGTTTTCAGGCTCAAACATAAAGAGGTATGACAGACAGTAAGCAAACATTTCTTATTGCTTCATGAAAAAAAAAAAGATTCTCTGAAACCTTTATCTTTAAAAAAACAAAACAAAATAACATCTTCCTTATATTTTGGACTTTCCACATGTTCTGAAGTGAAACTATTCTGCTCTTATGCACAATCCCACCACTAGGAGTCTCTTTTAATGGGCCTATCAGCAAGTAGTCATCATTGTGCCTTCTGTTGTTTCTTTAGTTCGTTATCTGTGTTTTTGTGTCTCTCTTCGTTGAGAATGAATGTCGAGACACTAATCTGGGCTTGCATGTGTTTTTTGCATGTGCGTACATAGAGTGTGCGAACATGGAGGAGAGGAGAGGGAGGAGTGATTCATGACATGACTACTGTTTCTTGCTTCTCTTGGGAGTTTTATTTTAATCTGAACTCACTAGCCTTTCACAGGGCTTGTACAGAGCAGCCAATCACTGAGAAGTAAACATACAGCCCTGCAGCTCCACTTTAGATGCAAAGCGCAGTTTTTGGAATTGCTTTTCATCAGTGATCGTCGAAAGGTTCACCAGGATGCTCTTGCTCTGCTGTGTACACAGACAAACTGAGATTATTGAGAATTTTTTGTCTTCTGATTCATCTTTGATTCATAGCATTTTATCTAGTGACGTGCTTCCAGAAATGTGAGGAAAATCTGTATTAGTTACAAAAATGTGTGCGCCACTGCCCTGTAGCATCTCTAAAAGCATTTAAGACATCTCTGCATTGTGCTGAGATCCATTTGCGTCAGTCATTAGTTATCTGCTCCACCTGTGTAGATTTTTAAAAATGGATCTGGTTTGTTTTTTATTCCAATAAGTGTGTGATAACTAATACTCAATTCGCACATGCTGTCAGTGACTAAATATGGTCTTATTTCCTGTCCTCAGGATTGTGTACAGGCTTGTTATCTGTGTTATTGCCATTTAACCATGTATGGCAGGGTGGCAGTGTGTGGGTGTGCAATTAAAGAAGTAAATATGCTGATTCACTGCCCTATAGCTCAGAAAATCCCATACGCAATGACTGGGCAGAAAAAAAAGGAATTGCTTCCAAGGTTTATGGGTGCTTAAGCACGCACATGTGTAGGTGTTGCTGTATGTAAATGCTGCTCACTGCTATAGGAAGGAGGCTGAGCTGAAGGAGGAGTTCCACATCAGAGTGAAAGAGAAATTAAAGAGAGAGAGAGGAGGGGAGATGAGTTTACTGGACACAGGGCTCTCGTTGTTGTTGCCCAGACTACGGCATTTAGGCTAATTTAGGGGAAGAGGAGGAGAGTGGGAGGAGGAGCAGGACGAGGAGGAATAGGAAGCTGAGCTGGTGGTTAGAGAGAGGGAGGAAGGTGACTAATAGTGACTGTCACACAGCCTACTGTAACTCAGCTGGTGGAGGGAGGAGTGGCGTTTCAACCAGTGAACCGGCATATGAATGCACTAGTCGGTCGGGCCTGGCCAACAGACCGCCTCTGTCAGTGAGTGTGTGCTGTTAACACGTGGAGGAGCGGATTTCTCTGGGATACACAATGTTGTCTTTGGGATAGTTGGAGAGTTGCTGGTAAGAATCTTGCGTTCACACATGCTGCACTACATGAATCACTGAAGTGTTTCTCACGGCCTGGCTGTCAGATACGACTGTCAATCTGAGCTCAGTTCATGCTGATATGCTGTAGAATCAGAAATGAAACTCAAGATATCGCAGTAGTTTTTCTTTGAAGTGCTTTTAGTAGTTCCTGTAATTGATGCAATAGACGGTAAACTGATTATTACACTCTGCGTTCAGACCTTAAAAACTAAGAAATAGTGTCTGTACTCATTACTACACTGTTAAGCAATGTGATGATTGTTTGTTTCATGCAGCTAAGTGGAGGCAGGATGTCAGAGTGATGGTAGTGATTGTGTGGGTTGTCTGGTGGGGAGACAATGGAAGTTACTACATGAAATAGTTCTCTGATGTTTGCTTGCATGCCAAAATGCATCAATTCAAGAAACAACAATGGTAAATTGAGGTGTGTTTAGAGATCTTTTTTTGGACTTCACTGCTGCTATCTTAGCTCGTAAGATGCTAACACTACAACTGTACCACAGCAGGTTGACTGTCATCATGGGGTGTGAATTCCTGTATGTGCACGTTTCTCTTTCTCTGTATGTGGCTTGTGTGCACCACATGGTATTGTATGTGTCTCACTCATTTGCTTAGACAGGGAATAGCTTTTGTGACTCCAGATTGGACCACATGTGCTTTATTTTAGAGTTTTCAAGCATTGTCTGAGAATTGGCAATCAATATGAAAACATTACGAGCAAAGATTTACTCGTCAGTCCTAGAAACTGTGGTAGGACAAGCAGCTTTTGTTCTTTCCCTGGGTTTCCTGCAGAGGAAGTTGCTTCACCGCTGACAAAACTTGGAGTTGTGAAAACCGATGGAAGGAAAGGGGAAGTGACACATTCTGGTTCTAACTGATGATGCTGGACTGTTGTCTTTCCTGTATCTCATTGTGTTTTACTTTGATGAGATGTGGCTGAAGGCGTGTTTGCGCTGATAGCCTGTTGCTGTCATTCCCTTCCCTGTGATCTCTCATTCAGAGTGACCTGAGTTGACAGACTCACTGTGGACAAGGGTCTCTCTTGGTCAGCTATATATAGACTGTGTTTAGAAGGTGACAGGCATTGTGATTCACACACAGTGCTGATGAGTTCAGATGATTCATTCAGATGACCTTCAGAAAGTTGGTTACTGAGCAGAAAGATGATGTTTGTTGATGGTAATTTATGTCAAAGACAGACCCAGTAGGCCTGTATTTCATGCCTGTCAGTTACACAAAACTTTCTATTCACCTTGACTTTACTAATAATCCAAGGACACTGCCCATTTTACAGTGGCTCTTATGCATCCTCCTTAACCTCAACCATGCTAAAATCTGTATGAAGCGGAAGAGCATGCAGTGTTTTGAATATTGTTCTTGAGTGCGTGACTCAGTTAATCTTGGCGTTATAGAAACCCTCTACAACCACACGCTTGAATCTCTACGCAAAAGAGCTGCAACAATTTGGTACATGAAAACTAAACACTAAGCTGTTTCCTCCAACAGAATTAAGCCTTGAAACAAATGAGAATATCATCCCTTCACAGCATTCAGTGTGTTTATACTGAGTTTTAACCATGGTCTGCTGCCTCTCTTGCTTCCGCTGTGGAAATTCTCTTCTCTGCGTTCTTCAGTGTGTGTTGCACACCTGCTGCTTCCCCCTCTTGAACACTCCACTGCCTCCTCTGTTGCTTTTCCACACATCAGTCACGGTCACATATTTTATGCTACTGCTATTCATTCCATCTGTCCATCTTTTCTGTTTTACATTTTATAACCAATCATCTTTTTTCTTTGTTTTTGTCTGTCTTTCTTTTTCCTTTCACACCTCCATCACCTTTCTCCATCTCTGTGCTCCATGACCTCCACTCTGCAGATTGTCATCCACTTTCTCCAGCATCAAGACATGTAGTCAGCAGCATAAGCAGAGCATATTCCTCCTTGTGAACTCCTTTTCCTCTCAAACAGGTAATTGAACATGTGTCGATGTGCATCTGTCTCTATGAATTGATGTGCTTCTGTATATATTATACTGTAGAAATCCACTCATTCATCGATTGTGGAGCTACCCTGCATTAACACTTAAATAGAATTAAGACCTCATCCACTCTGGTGTGCATACATAGCCCCTGTATGCTGCACCAGTATCTGTTGTCATTAGTGCAGATGTGAGCAGGTAACGGGGGATTTTATATCTAAAGCAGCAGGAGACCCAGCAGTATACCAGTCCTGACTGTTTGAAAATGATCTGACTGCCCGTCCGTCTGTCTGCATATCTGTGCAGAATAGTTCACTGTGTTCTGTCTCTAAGGGGTACAGCTGTTTGTGTGTGTGTGTGAGAGACCAAAGAGGAAGGGGTAAGGACCCCATACTTGCCATGCCAGCCCTGTCACATAATCCTACCAACCTTAGTTGTTGAGTGTGTGGCAGCGGTTTAGGAATATTGAAACTGTAGGTCTGTTTACATGTTGTGAAAGAGCCTATTCAAAAGCCGACAGACGCTCTAGAGCAATAATACATGTGCACACTATATGTGCCCCATTCATGTGCACATTCCCCTCTCACCCCCACCTGCGTACAGAGACACACACAAACACACATGCACATACATAAACAACAACAACAAAAAAGACTCACCATAGCTCAGGGGAACAGGGTGTTCCTGAAAAGGAGAACAGAGAGCAGGGGGGTTATTTTAGTCATTAGAGCAGGCAGACAGATAGCTTAATGCGGAAAGGGCGTGTGTGGTAGTGTGAGTGTGCATGTGTTTGTGCAATGATGGAAGACTGGTGAAGTGCACAGTGCAGTGTCATATTTGGAACATTTATGATATGAACAGGAAGTCGGAGTAAGCGTTTAATAACGTCAAACTTTGTATCAAAATGTCACAGGTAATTAGCAACGTGTACACAAAGACATTTCTAACCGAGAATGACTTACATGTGAATGTTTTTACCCTGTGACAAGTGAGCGTGTACATTTCTTCAACAGTGTTCCTGAAGTGTTTGTGTCTCAGAGCAGGGCCTGGCTGGGTTACAGACAGACATCTCAAAAGATGGCCAAGCATTTCTGTGACCTTGAGGGATTTCCGTCTACTTTTAGCCTGTAAATTGTCTTTGAATTCTGTTAGTTAGTAGCTGTGGCCGCATACGTGTGGCTGCACATGTTCTTTGTTGTGAGAGAGCACCTGCATGTGTATGTGTGTATGCACACTTTCTTGGCATTGCAGAGTCATTTCTAAAAATAGACACTCCACAAATTAACACCATGTGTCTGAGCACAGGTGCCATGGCCCCACACTGCCCCCAAGTGTGTGTGCCTACTTGTGTGTCTGCATCTATGAATGTGTATGTGTTACACTTTGCACATGTATCTACAGCTGTCATCACCGTATGCACAGCATGGTTAATGCATTCTATGTTTTGCACACCTCTCTGTATTATGTATAGCTGGCATGCATGTTTGTGACTAATCTGTGGCACAATTCAGAGTTGACCTGTGACACAGGCTTCCCCCGCTCTGTATCCTCCCACTGGCTGTCAGTGTTTGAAGCGAAGGGGCTGTGACATCACAGCGTCGGACACACAATGGCCGCTGTGTGCTCGTACTGCGTCACAGATGCCTGCTTACCCCAGTGGATGCCAGGCAATGGGAAGGCCCATGTGGGAGATCATGCTGCCTGGTAGCAGTGTGTCACCATATGATATCAGGAAGTGATATCCTGTGTGTGTGTGTGTGCGTGTGTGTGTGTGTGTGTATGCATGGATGCAGGATATATATATATTATGCATCTATGTTTAGTCACCGTTGGAGGCTATATAATACATTCTTCACATATGTTGGAAAGTTTGGTAGTGTTATGTAAACATTGCAGCTGCTACCTCTGGTGTCATAAGCAGTTTCCTTTTGCAGAGTCGAGGCACTGTGATCTTCACTTGCTGACATTATTAAGCAAACCTGATGAATTTGGAACTTCTTTAAAAAGGGCTTCACAGTCTGTACAGTACACTGGTCTATCCATAGACCCTCTAAGCACAGAGTGCACGTCCTCCTCTGGCTGGCATTCCTACCTTCCCGATTGAGTTTGGAGACGTAATCACCCCATTTGTCAGTCTCTATAAATACACTGTGCAGCATTCCACCACTGTGTGTATGTGTATCAGCCCACTTGTTTGTTTGTCAGTGTGAGTGAGCACCTTGAAAGATACAACCCCACTACGAGAGGGCCAGTCTGGAAAGCTAGCGCTAGGTGCAGAAGCTATGAGTGTTACAGGAAAATCCCTGCTGTGATCCGTGCTCTTTGTTTATGGATATGAGAGTATTTTAGTATTTTTGAGCCGCTAACGTGGAGTCAGCCTGTCGTTGGGTCCAAGTTCTGCTCCATGTTTATGTTGGAATGTGTGTGTTTCAATGTGTTTGTCTGCATGGGTGTGTGTTTTTCATGTGGGCCATCCAGTGGGCACAAAGCGGGCAGTGTGTGCCCCCTCGGGTGCTGAAATGTACACTTCGGACAACAGGCGGCTTCAGTCCTCAATAGGAGCTGCCCTTCTTATTGTACCTCACGCACAATGAGCTTTTCTCTCTCTCTCTGTGTCTTTCTCTCTTTATGACCATATACAGACAGTGTTTCTGATGAGAGACTGGAGGAATCGGATTCTGATTGGCTGTTTAGACCCTGATGTCCCTGTCACTGCTTCTCTGTGTCTCACAGCACATTACCATTACACATTGGAATAGAGTAGAAACCTGGGCCTCGGTGGGTTTCATCACACTTTTATGGGTCCAGACAAACTTTGTTATTCAGGGGATGAACACAAGTCATTGCAGAAGGGGAACTATCAGTCCTGGGACTCCCCACTAAGTGTGTGCGTGTATACGTGTTTGTGATTGTGTATGCGTGAGAGAAAAGAAGAGGACATGTTGTGAAGGGTTGATGGGTGTTCACTTCTGCTCACATGATCACCCAAGAACAAGACCACATGACTCCCACAAGAGCTCTCCACCAGTATCAAGGAAGTGTCTCACAATTCACCCTTTTTTGGAGGGACATTTGGGGGCCTGAGAATAGATATGACAAAGCCCAGTGTGATATGACACACAGTCATTAATACCTAGGTGGTGTGCTCACTTAGAACTAAATGACATCCCGTAGCTCTGTTACAGTGATTTATTCAAAACCACTTGATTATTTTTTCCTTTTTGTCCTCTCCTTACATGACTGGGAAAGTTTGTAAAGCAAAGGTGAATTTACAAAGCACCATTCAGATATCAAAACAGGGCTGTGGGATGTGTGATTTATGGAATGGATCTTAAATCCAGCTCACATTGACAAAGAGACAATTGAAAGATGTACTTGATGTAGGTAATATTATTAATTGTTTGTAAAGACAAAACATTTGAGATGCAAAAAACCCATCATAGATTATAGATAGTGACGCCTAGATGTGAAAAGCTCTCATATGTTTATGTACAAGTCAGACATCACATGAGCGTCACTGCACATCCTCTGAACAACCTGATTGGGCTGTTCTTCAAGGCCTTGTACAGACACACAGAGACACTGGCAGTGGGTGCTCTAAGGTATACACACTAAATAGGATTAGGAGTCTTACAGCTTGTAAAAAGTTGGGTGATTCAGTGGGAACATAGAGTGCATGTGAGTGGAAGACACAACTTGCCCAGTGGTGCATCAAAATAAAGGTTTCAGGTGTGACCTGTAAGCGGAGCGACAGATGGTTGCTACTGCTGAAAATATGTTTGTTTGCTGTCTTAAACAGACTAAGATGAGTATGTTTCATCTCTGTGTCGGGAATATGTGTTTAGCTGAGCTTGAATGGACATAGTAGTGTCAAAATTAGCATGAACTTACATTATATTTTGTGAATGCCATCTTGAAATGAGGAGGGGGGCTGCCCGAACTACAGCTCAGAATCAATTTCACTAATAAAGAAACACAGACAAAACTAACACGTAAGTCAGTGTAAGTCAGTGTGTAATATAAAGAGCACCACAAAGACACGGATCAGTTAACATATTTAAAAAAGCGCATCACAACATTGCGCACTTCCCCTTCTCCTCCCACGTCTCTCTTCCTGTCTCGACTCCACCCCTTCACAATTACACCTTGACTCAGGCCTCTCTGCAGAGAGAACATGTCAGCTGAGGTAAAGTGTTTACACTGCATCCACTCTTGGTGGCCACTCTTCTTGTTTAGGAATCGCTGCAGGTCTTCGATCGAGGGGATTGCATTTTACAGCAGATCTAACTTTACCTGCAGTTCTGTTAATTTCCACCATCCTTCTTGCTTTTCCTTTCTCTGGCCCAACAATCACATTTTTCTCCCCTCCTTTCTCCCCCACAGCTTCTTCTACCTCTCGGGCTGGACTGCGGTGCACTGACGTCGGCTCGCCCTCCCCTGCCCCCTCGCCCCCCAGCAATGGCCTCACGCATCGGCCTGCGGATGCAGGTACAACACAACTACCCTCCACCATCGAATATGCAGCACATGCAAGCCTGTTATTAGCTGTGGATATCACAGTCTGTTTGATTGAGTCGATACTGGAGAGGAACACACTCTAGGCAATGTCAGAGCATTTTGGGCGTGTCATTTATTTGAAGGGCGTCTATCTGCAGGACTCATTTTTTCCACTGATGAATCTGGCATTGCTATTCGCCTTTTACTGTACATGCTCTTCTTACATGGTGCTTTTTAAACGTGTGAGTCACCAGTCATGCTCTGTTTATGAGATGCCAGCTTGTTTTGTCCACATTTGAAAAAGCCAAGAAGAACATCACCCACTACAGTCAGTTTATAGGTCACAATGCTGTAACGAACATTCCTGTGATATGTGTGTGTGTGTGTGTGTGTGTGTGTGTGTGTGTGTGTGTGTCTGTGTGTCTGTGTGTGTCTGTGTCCAGCTGATGCGAGACCAGCTGCAGCAAGAGGAGCAGCGTGAGAGGCAGCAGCAGCAGCTACAGCAGCAGCAGCAGCAGAATGCGGCCCTGCAATACATGCAGCATCGCATGGCTGGGCCACCTGCACCCACCCCAGCCATTAGCACCCCACAGCATTACCAAAGCATGCAGGTCCCTGTGGAGGTTCTCAAGGTCAGTCGGGCTGCATCGTTCTAATTATCATTCGTTGCAATTAATGCTCAATTAGCCAATTGTCTGAACATGGCCATCAAAGAGTCCAGGGTGATGACTTTGGATTACTTGTTTGTTTATTAAAAAAAAAAAAAAAAAAAGGAAGGCAGCAAGTCCTCAAGTTTGAGAAGCGGGAATCAGTGAATGTTTGACATTTTGACTTGAAACTGATGGAACAGTTGATTCTTATGTTGATATGCTCATCACTTCATTGGACAGTATGCTTTCAGGTTAGTCTGGGCTTTTGATAATGACTGATAACATAACCTGAAGGTTGGAAATGACTTATTTTAAAGTATTTTGGCATGAAAAGAAAAATATCTGAATATGTGATTTGATCCATTGTTCATTGGACACAGAGTCCTGTCCATCCTGCTGCATACTACAGTAATGAGTGTAGGAAAACCTCTGTGCCTCACTTCTGGTCAAAATGCAAACGCATCACAAAGACAAAGCGCTAAACAAACAGACGTCATTGAGGGGACTGGTACAGGAGAGAAGAGATATTGGTTGAGAAGGGGGCTTTGAAAAGGACAGGGGGCTGTGGCACTACCATCAATCCACTCGCATGAGGACGTGGTGAGGACTTCACTGGACATTGCAGCACTGCCACACTGCGGAAAATCAGGGATCAGATTTGAAAAAAGGCCGAGAGAAAAATGCAGTGGAGCAGCAAACAGGCAGGGGGACAGAAGGGCGGAGGGAGACAGGCAGATAAGAGAGGTTTGACATGTTGTGTGATAGGACAGACAGGAGCGATGTAGATAGTCTGAGTCAGACAGGGAAGATAATGCTGAAGTGACATTTTGCCCGATTCCTAAGATGCTTGTGTGTGTCCTTATCTTTGATGCTGTGTGTTTGTGTGTGTGGGTTTGTGTAGTGTGCATTATATGCATGTTTGTGTTGCTTTATGGTATTTTGAACTATAAATCTGCACAGTATGCACTGGTAACTGTGCGAGGCAGTTGGCTGTATCAACAGTTTACTGTGTGCATGCATGTGTGTTCAGAGTTGTCAGTGTCTTTCCTTAGATTTTGTGGACGAGGTGAGCTGTCTGTCCATCAGTCTCACCGAGCCTGTCATGCCTCCTGCATTGTGTTTTTTGGACGTCATCCGTGCTGACAGAGTTGGGCCCAACAGATCAAATTGTCATGACTGAATAGTTGCTCGTCTGACTCATGACACCCAGACATATTTAAAGCTGACAGCCCGTTGCGTGTATTTATCCAACGTGTCAAGATTTGCTGGAAAAAACATGCGAACACAAAGTAGCATGAAGGTGTAAAAACATATATTTATTGAAAAGTTTCTGGTTCATTTGATGTAATCCTGCTGTTGGTTATAAAACAGAGGGGGTTTGGAGGGCTGAGGAGTTGAGTCTTTCTCTGGAGTAATGGGGAGCAGGCCTCTTACTCTTTGATGTGAAGGAATGAGGCCAGTCCATTGCTCTATGTGGCCACGCCATAGGATTTAGTGTGGCTTTGCTCCTGTAGTCATTGCTACGATATTAATGCTCCCAGTGCCACAGTGTTATGGGACAGGGATAATGGGCTACTCCTCTGGTGCACATACTCAATGCATTGTCTGTTTTAAACATTGGTGTTGAACCATGCTGAGCTAATAAGCTTATATAACACACTAAATATTTATTTATTAATTACAATTCTGATGAAAGCGCTGTGTGTTTATGGAAGCGTCATCATCGTTAAGCTGTTTTGTTTTTGTTTGTGTTTCATTGAGCCTTTGCAAAATGGGAAAAAAATGCTCAAATCTGTTTTAAAAGTAGACTACTATGGCAAAAAGGAATGATTGCAGTGAAAATCTGGATACAAATGTGCTCTTTGTTGGCTTACACTTACAGCTGCATCTGTTTGAGCTCATGCAAGTGCATCTTTCAGAGTACTGAAATTAAAAACGGATTGAAAATGTAAATGATAAACTGACTCAGATCAAATCATTTATGGTCATCTTTGACTGTTTTATGCTCCAGTTTAAGGTGTAATGTATGTGTACAGGCCAGTTCTGTTATTTCTGACCATAAATTCACAGTCACGTGTCGTATTTGTCCTTGTAAAGAGATGCCAGTCATTTTGGGAGTAACAGCAGCTCTCAGTGCTTTTGTTTATATTCGGATTACAGATCGTGTCTTAAATGAACACAAAAGTATGTCGATAAATCCTGAATATAATGCGTTTCCACCAGAAACGGGTAAAAAGGGAATCATTAACAGGTTCAGCAAAGAATTGAACCAATGTGTAAAATTGATAATGGAATGAGAATTGATCACATTGTCCTGCTGTCTAACCCTGGTACAGGTACAGACCCACCTTGAGAATCCCACAGACTACCACATCCGTCAGTCCCTGAAGCAACAGGTGAAAGAATACCTGTCCACCACCTATGCTACCAAACAGGTACTTTTCTGGATGCCTCTGCTCTGTATCTCTGTTTATGTCTGTCAGTTTCACATTAGATGAACTCCACAGAGCACTGCAGCACATTCACCAATGTCTCTCTGTCTCTGTCCATAGACGGTCCATGCAGTCGCAGGGCTGGTGCCACCGTCTCCTCCCACAAACATGGGACCTACGGGGGGTTCGGCGTCTGCCCCCCCACCCCTCCACTCCCCACACATGCGTACTGAGCAGCTCATGTCTGGAAACAGCGCCCCCAACAGCCCCATGGCTATGCTCAACATCGGCTCCAGCCACGAGAAAGAGGTATACACCGCAAGACTCCGACAGTGGTGCAAACATAAACGCATAAACATGTTATGTTATAAAGTACAATTTACAATAGCCAGACTGAACAAATAACCATAAAATATGACTTAATTACACTCCTGTATAAAATTTTGAGGATTGACTGTTACCTGCAAAGTAACATGATCTCCATATTTTATGAAAGCACCGTAATGATTTAATTGGCCTTCGGTAGGCTGGAGCAGCATTTGTAAAAGCCTTGGTGTTAATGTGTCGTGCATACAGTAGTGAGTGGATGAAGGTGTTGACTAACTTGGGATAACTGAGAGTGGCTATCATTGGAATTTAATTGCTCCATTATGGCCTTGCGAGAGTAATTACAGCTTAACAAGGGACAGAGAAAGAGCAGAATGTATGGCCCTTTGAACCATGCAGACTTTGACCAGCTCTCCTCCTCCCCTTTCTCCAACTCTGGACCTCATTTTCTTCAGTCTCTCTGAGAGAAAATAGTCTTTCTAGTTAGTCTTCATGACATACAAGTGATCATTAAAGTCTTGAGTGAGACATGCACCTGCAGGCGAGTTCACCTGGAGGCCTACATCAGGTTTCAGTCGCTTTAATTAACGTACGAGTGGTGACAGTCGTCAGTGTGGTATTTGCTAAACATGGAAATGTGCAGTTTTTTAATAGCTGTTTAAACTTGCCAAAATCAGACAAGTAACGCTCTTCTCCTGCTTTTTTTTTTTCAGATGGATGAGGTCATTGATGACATCATCAGCATGCAGTCCAATTACGATGACATTCAGGGATACATTGACCCTGTCCAGATGCCAAACACAGTAAGTGGAGCCGGCCCACCCACAACGTGTTGCTGTGACTTTTATACGACTTTGCATCCATCTGCCTCTGAAGGATACTGGGTGTCATATGCAGTTCAGATTGTAAAACCCTTTGAGGCAAATTTGTGATTTTGGGTTATATTAAAAAAACTGTCTTGGCTGGACTTGATGCTTCTTTTACTGAGAAGAAAAGCGACACAAATAAGTGAAGTAAAGTCTGCCAAAAAGTGTTCCAATGGCATGAGGTGATTCAGCCATTGACTTATTTTAAATAATTATTGAATTATTGAAAATGGTAAACTATAATAAACTGACCAATAAGCAGGTAATTGTACTTGTTTTCAGGGAAATAATATTTTTAAGATTTAATACTAGACAAAAAGACTCATTAAAACAGTCTTTTTTTGCTTTTCATTGTATGATAATATAATTAATAAATAATTTTAAATTTTGAATTGCCATGCAACAAATGTTCTGTGTTGGTCCACATCGGTTAGACACCTTGAATGCATCACCTTTAAAATACCACACTAGAATCATCCAAAGCTGTATTCACTGAACTTGTTTTGGCTGAAACTCTAATCCACTTCAGGTTATATTTTGGGCCCAGTCTGGCCTAAATGAGTCATAGGGTTGGATGTGCCGAGTCATCAGTACTCAGACGTTGGCTTTGCAGTAGTTCCTGTAATCACTGTTCCTGCATCTGTTCAGTCTTTCTCTGTCTTTGTCAACCCTCTCTTTTATTGTTAACCCTGTTAGTTTTTGCTGCTGTTATTAGAGATGCTGATGGTTTTGTTAGTCTTGTTAAACCACAATGAGTGTAACAAATGGTGCAAGGCAATCACAGTCATTTTACACTAAACCTCTCCTGGGAGGCAGTAGGTTATGTCTTTATGCAGCCATACACACAAACTCACATACAACAGTGTATAATTCACTTGAACACTACACATTCCATACTTAAACCACAGTGGACGCAGTTAGAAACTGTAGGGACGAGCATGTCAGACGAGGACTGTACCATGCTTTGTGTTTGAGGGAACAAACTCAGAAAATTAACAATTAAACTGCCAGCAGTTAGAGTTCAACTTGTTTACAAGACATTCAGAGAGAGAGAGGGAGGTGGAGAAGGAGAGGGGGAGGAAAAGAAGGGAGGAGGGAAAGGGGGGATGAAGGCAATTTGTGCAAGGGGAAAACAGGCTGAAAGTCCAGTTAGGGGAAAGTTCACTCTTGTTTGGTGGGGAGCGGAGGTAGAAGAAAGACGGGATCGGTGCTGCCCAGGTCAGTCTCACAGGACAGGGGCGGCAGTGCCACAGAGAGCTGCATGTGCTGCTGGTTCCTGATAGAGAGGAGCAAACGCTGGCCAAGGGAGAGGAGTGGAGGATGAAGGAGATGAGTAAGACGTATGCAATTGTGGAAGTTATTGAAGGAGATCAAATTCAGCTGGTAAGACAGTGAAGCGTTTGCTGTTTGTCAGACTCTTTTAAAATGACTTTGGTTTGTGTTGAAGGAGTTCAGCTTTTTCTCTTAGTGAGCCACAGTTTTGATGGATGCAGTGAAGACTCTAACTCCCAGCCACGGGTCACTGATTATAAAACGAGCTGCAGCAGGGGTGGTGGGGTGGGTGAGGTTTTCATTTTTAGAGCAGTCTTTTTCTTTTCGGTCGGTTTGTTTTTTCCACATGATCGGTGGTTCTGCAGGACTGGAATCACAAATTCTTGCATGTTTGAATTGATGTTGAGCATCATGTTGGGGTTCACCGTGCAATTGAAGTATGAAAATTAGCAGACCTCAGCAAGTGCAGGCTCAGCTCATTGTATGGTGATCTGTCTGGCTCACTGCTTGGGAGGTGTGTGTGAGTGAGAGAGAGAGAGAGAGGGAGGGAGAGAAACCTCAACAGCCTCCTGTAGCTTTATCTCAGTGTGTATCCTCTGTGGTTGATTGGTTTAATCAGTGTGAGCATGTCTGCATAAATGTGTTTGTGTGTGTGTCAGTGTGGGTATTTGTAACATCACTCTGATGTTTAGATTAGGTGATTGATCAACCCTGAGGATGATCGGTGTGTGTAAAGCCAGCACAATAAAGCACAGATCAATATGTTAGCAGCACTGTTTTTTCAGACCTTATTACAGATACTGTGAAAGAAAACACGGTGCCTTATTCCCAACTGACACCAGTGAGTAAACCTCACCTGCTAATCCTGATGGGGATTACAGCAGCAAACTCCATGGAATTCTTGGAATCTCAAAGTTTAGTCAAAGCACCACTGAATACCAGGCACAAGTGAGCAGTTTGCCTCTTGAAGTGTGTGTGTGAGTGTGTATGGATGGTTACACTGAGCCACACTGAGTCGCCTTGTTCAGTGGGGTTAGATGGGTTCCCACTGGAGTGGGGCATAGTGAAGGAGATAAGCTGCCTGGCCAGGACATGGGAGGCCAGTGCAGAAGCATGGAGGAGATTATTTTGGGATTTTACCTCTTATAATGATGCAGAAAACCTACAGTGAAAAGCAGTTAGTATGTAAGTTTTTGTCCTAAATGATGTTTGAAGTATTTAAGAATGTCAACTGAAAATCACTTCTGTTACCAGTCGCATTATGTTGTTGAATGTGATGAACTTGACGCTTTAAGATGTGATTTCCCATATCGAAGCAGCTCAACTTCAGTTCACGTACAGCTGATACAATACAGTGCAGCAGTATTTGAAGAATGGCCTCTATTTTTTTATATTTAATATTTTCTAAATGGTAGAGCTGTAAACCACAACACAACAATTTCCTCCTCACCGGTGAAGATGTAGATTAATCTTAGCATTCGTTTAGAGAGCATATCATTTACATACACATGCAAGCCTTTAGTTCTGTGTGTGTGTATTTACGCGCGTGCATATGTTTGATCTCACAGCTGACACAGTAGCCGGCAGATAAGGTATCTCTTCCTTTAAGTTCTTTATCTCTCGGGCTTCATTAGCAGTGTCACAGTGCCCTTGATTGAGGGACTGTGACACCAGTGCTAACGATGCATAAGAAGTCCCCTGCACTCAAACTATACAGTACAACTAAAAGAGGAAATCACATCTTTTTCGGAGTCCATGCTAAACTAAATCACAGCTGTTGCGCAACGTCTAAAGTGCAGGAGTTAGGAGACCACTCCACAAGAGTGAGTTCAGGAGCTGGAGAAGGCAGTGGAGAAGCCATAAAGAGAGATAAGAAAGACAGGATGATAGTCAATCATTACTGTGTGTTTGGCAGGCTGCTCTTAGGTGTGATATTATTGCATTATCTCCTGCTATCTATTCTTTACAGCACAGTTAACATGGACACTGACTTTATAAAGGTACTTATAAAGGTGTAAAAAAGCTGTAAACAAGTG
This sequence comes from Chaetodon trifasciatus, assembly GCA_037975065.1. NCBI lineage: Eukaryota > Metazoa > Chordata > Actinopteri > Chaetodontiformes > Chaetodontidae > Chaetodon > Chaetodon trifasciatus. The sequence goes on along the minus strand of JBBMOE010000019.1, from coordinate 3,602,765 downwards.
CAGTAGTCTAGAAAAAAGAGGGAAATAATTCATATTTAACACCAGAGTGATTTGAGTTTGATTCAGCATTACTTTGTGTTTTAACTACCTTTTAAATTTGATTCAAGACCCAGTCCTCTCAGATTATAGGTAAATCAAATCACATAACTCTTACTTTATATCATTTGACAGCATGTTAAACTGCAGCCTGTAGAAGAGGCATTGAGTTTCCATTGTGTTGATTATATTCTTTATAAGGTGTTTTAGAATTAGACATCTGTTTCATTCAAACCAATCTGTTGATGAACAACAAAGCTTTCACACGGCTTCCTTCACTCTCACATGAGCCAGCTGTCATTGCACAGAGGCGTACATTTTCACTCCTTCATTTGTGTCACCGATCTATGAGCTGCACTTGTTTAGATCTGACATGTTTTAAACTAACTGTGTAGATTGATGCTTTCCTAAATGTGTAAATTTGTTGTGTGTATGTGTGGCTGTGTGTGTGCGTGCCCTCCCCAGCTCCCCCTGTCTAGCAGTCACCTGGACGTGTACACAGGTCCTGGGATGAAGGGGCCAGCCATTGCTATGACCAGTAACTCTTGTCCTGCCAACCTGACCATCAAACGAGAACTGTCAGGTGGGAAAGTCGAAGGAAGAACAAGGAAATCATCTGAACTGAAATTATTGAGATGTTCTATAAAAGACTGTTTGACATTGAGTGATTGTAAAATATTTGCCCGGTCCTGTAATTGATGTTGTGGCATTTGTCAACACCATTGAAACACTGTTCCTGTTGAAACAGTTTGTTAATCACTTTTTGTTGTTGCAAAGATGCAGAAGCCCGTGCGCTGGCCAAGGAGAGACAGAAGAAAGACAACCACAATCTGAGTAAGTCTCTCCCTCTGCATGCAGCTTTACCCACATTTCTGCTTACACATCCCAGTACTGCACATGCCCTTGGACACATATGCACACACACGCACACACTCATCACACACGCAGAAACAGTTTTATACAGCCTTGCACTGATTTAGCTGACAGAGTGCAACTAGTGGGTGGATGGTTAACCTGGTCATTTCTGCTGCTCTGGCACCTAAGTGTAATTGCCTGTGACTGTGTGTGTGTGTGTGTGTGTGTGTGTGTGTGTGTGTGTGTGTGTGTGTGTGTGTGTGTGTGTGTGTGTGTGTGTGTGTGTGTGTGCAGAGAGAGAGATCCACTGATCTACATTTTCCTCATATGCACTATAATGCCAACTTGTCAGCTGCAGAATTAAACCTGTTGTGTCACCTTTACTGTCAGTGTTGATGCTGAACAGTACATGTACTTTGCAGTTCCAAAGGTCACAATCTGCCTTAAAGAAGTTATTTGTTGCTCCCTCTTTCATGCCTTTGAGATCTCTGCACTATTGTCCTCATCATGTCTTTCCCTTTGTACCTTCATTCATCTTCAACAGTTGAAAGGAGGAGGAGATTCAACATCAATGATCGTATCAAAGAGCTGGGCACCATGATCCCCAAAACCAATGACCTGTGAGTTGCTTTTGCTACATGGATTTTCAGTGTGTGTGAATTATTTGAATTAAATCATTTACTGCCAGTTACTTACCTACGAAAGCTGGCTGTTTGTCTTTTACTGTGTGCATAGTGATGTGCGCTGGAACAAAGGCACTATATTGCGAGCCTCTGTAGAGTACATCAAACGCATGCAGAAGGATGTTCAGAGGACCAGAGAGGTGGAGAACAACTTCAAAAGGATGGAGATGGCTAACAAACACCTGTTGCTACGCATCCAGGTAACACACCCACACACACATGCAGAAAAACACAGTCACAGCAAAATGCAATGAGACTGATGTTGCCCTCCACCCATTGTCTGCAGGAGTTGGAGATGCAGGCCCGTCTGCATGGCCTCCCCAGCAACTCTCCCTCTGGCCTGAACCCCACTGACCTGATGGCTCCTTATATAAAACAAGAGGCCAGCCCAGAGGAGAACCTCTCTCACCACCAGGCACAAGCCCACCACCAGGCCCAGCACTTATCCCAGAACCAGGCTCACCCCCAGGCCCAGCAGCACCACTTCCTGCCGCAAAGCCACCTCCATCACCAGGGCCAGGCTCAGCCTCAGCCCAGGCAGCTGCCACCACTCCCCCACCACCTGCAGCCCCAGCCACCCATCCAGTTCCCATCTGTAGGCAGCTCCCAGCCCTTTGACTTTGCCCAGTCGCTGGACTTGTGTGATGGGATATCCGGCTTCTCAGACGGCATGTCGGGGCTAGGCGACCTGGGCGGACTGGATGTCCAGGGGAGGAGAGGCGAGCTGGGCTTCCTGATGATGGACGAGCCCTTGTCCCCTATAGGCGGAGACCCGCTGCTCTCTGCGATGTCCCCCGAAGCCTCGGTTGACTCCAGCCGCAGATCCAGCTTCAGCATAGAGGATGGAGACATACTGTAGACACATACCTACATATACACACACACACACACACACACACACACACACACACAAACGTGAAAAAAAAATGTAAAACGGCTCAAAAAGCAGCAGTACATTGGAAAAACATACATGTACATGTATAGCACATACAACAGCCAACGGACACGACGTCATTCACCCACAACACACACAGCACACAATTCTACCCACGACACTCATTTGTGGTACAGTTATCCTTAATGGCACAAGCAAAAGACGGTACACAGCACAATATTCTGTGTAGAGAACAGACACTTGTATGCACGCACACACACATACACACACACACACACACACACGTGCATGTGAGATAAACTGAGCAGCTTCAAACTTTACCCAGCAGAATGAGCATTTACACGGGGTGAACCAACACTGCCAGGTCAGGAGTCATATAGCACATTCAGCCTTGTTTCCAGAAAGGTGGCTCTGAATTGTAATTGAACAAGGCACAAAAGCAGCTGTTAATTAGACTGAAGTTATCAGATACAAGGACAACCGAGTGCATTGTCTCACTCGATCAAGGACAAGTTATTTTCTCCTTACATCAACCTCTTTTAGCAACTGTAAATGATTGAGAGGACGATAGTGAATAAAATGGAAATAGCTTTGTGGTCCTGCATGCATAATTTCTCTGATGGGGTTGCAGTCCAGTCACATTGTTCTGTTCCTCGATCTGTTATTCCACAGTTTGCTTTGGCCTCTAGCACTAGCTGTTTGGTGTTTGACAAAGATCTGTGTTAGTCTGCTAAGCCGAGGTGTATTCTTAAAGTGTCCACATTATAGGAAGTATTTTATAGCTCACTGGATGGACAATTTACTGTAAGAGGCATGAGCCCTTTTCATTCATCGCATGTACCCCACTTCTGGCTGCAAGCGTCTTCTCACACACACACACACACACACACGTGCACACACACTGCCGTCCCCCGTTTCTGCATGTAACACTTGACACTGATGACCTTTACCTGAAGAAGACACTGTAAAGCATGTCGACTCTGGTGAGAGAGTAGAGAAGACCATTTGATAGTCTTCAAAAAACTGTGTCAACCAAACCTGTGCGGTGTCAGAATACTCAGGTACTGTAACAGAATACACAAGCAGGATCTTTTCTCAGCAGAAGCAGATGTTAACCTGAGCAGCGCCAGCCTCATAACCGCTATCAATGTGCCTTTTGATTTTTGTAGCTGCTGCTCTTCAAAGGCATGTTTTTATAGGTCAGAGGTCATGAGCAGAGTTTAGACTTAGTTTCAACTTCTATTATGCCTGTAAATTCTTTCGAGTTTGCTTCTGTACCAGCTATACCCTTGTAGGAGATAAACGTTTCATGTTTCTCACCAATGGACTCTGCGGGGCCCGGCCCGTACGAGAGGCCCGGGTGAAGGAAAGATGTAGTGACAGGGTTTAATGCTGGCAAGAGAAAGAGATTGCTTTGCTGTCTCGGCTGACGGCTGAAGTAGTGTAATCTTCACTGTAAAAGGACAGCATTAGCACACACACTCATGCATTCACGCTCTCTCAGTTCACAAACAGGCGTGCACTAAACGTGCAGACGCTCATCTACGACACACATCCACAATAGTGCACACAGTGTCTCACATACATACGATGCACACACTGCAGCCTTGAGGCTCTTTTCAAATCGGCACGTTAACAAGTCTCCTGTGCTTCAGTCCCTCCGAGCGGACTCGAGTGAAGCTGCCAGCTGCAGAGGTACAGCTCATGTCTGCGGCTCCAGCTGCCACTGACGGTAAAGGGAATCTGTGAACCCACTGGCTCCAGCTGGCTCAGTGATGGTTGAGGCAGGCTGAGGTGGACCTGAGCTGTGCCTCTGCTGTGGTAAACCTGGGGGCTTGGCTTTGATTTGATTTAGCTTATGATCAGTATCGATAAAGGAGGTGGAAAAAAAAAACTTTGGTGTTTTTTTTTTTGATTAAAAGAAGTGGTTATTTTCTTTCCTATATAGTTTGTTGTTTATTTTATCTCCCAAAGCACTGGAAACTATATTACTGTTCTGAATTTGTACATGGAAGAATGATGGAATAAGATTTATTTCAGATGTTATATACCACTAAGCCACTTAAATGTATTTTATTTGTATTTGTTGTTTTAGCTCTGTTTCAATTTTATCCCAAAACTACCCTTTCTTCTCAAAACCATGTTCAGTAAGCACACTATAATTTAAGCCACCAATGTTTTACTGGGGAAGGAGTGGGGAGCCGTTTGTGAACTTCAGATTTCGACTGACTTCATAGAGATGAAGTAATTCTGTACATTTTTGATGCCATTTTTATATGATTGGGATTTTATTTTTCTCTTTGTTTTAACCTTGAAATTTGGAGCCAGGTGTAGATGAAAGGTGATTCTTTGATTCGATTGAATTCAGATTGCTCATTTTATGAATGTAAGCTTCACCAGTGGTTCTGGTCAGACTGAAGTCGGCCGGCAGGTTTCGCCGTGCCTCTGCCCTCCCTGACTTTGGTTTCCATGGAGACTGGAAGACGGCTGACTTTGCATAAACTCTGAGCCGAGGAGTCGTGGTTGCCATGGAGTGGGAGCGCTGACTGTGCGTTTGTCTCTGTCTGTCTGCCAGTGTTGTGCCTTTTCCCGATCAGCCACAGTTTGACTGATGTTGTACTGTCACCCAGCCGACACTCCAAAGAGCTGCTCAGGCCTTCTCTGCTCTTCCACTAGAGGGCGCTCTGCAGAGCAAACTACACAGGGAAAAGTGGTTCTGACTTTACTGAGAATATAAAATGTTCTACCAGAATCCACCCACTGGCTTTTAGTGTTTTCTTTATTCATATGACTTGAGAAATCTGAGTGAGTGAGTGTGTGTGTGTGTGTGTCTGTGTGTGCACTTATTAATTGGGTTTGGACATAAATATTGCTTTGTTTTGGTTGAGGGTGAACTTTTCAGGGTGAAGTAGGAGACATCTTGTGTCCAGCAGTTAAACCTTTAAAATGAATAATATTTGCATTTTCATAGACTCTTTAAAAATCTAGTGTATTGACTTTTTCACCTGAAAACACGTCTCATCTTTATCAATTTTAGGTTTCCAACTTGTTATGGTTAGTGTAAGCATCCCGAGAAAGAATGGAGAAGAAGAAGAAGAAAAAAGATTTAATGATGAAATTTGGTGAAGAAATGTACATGCGTCTAAACAAACTTCTACAAGCCTCTTTTGCATTTAGAAATAAAACCAAATAAAATTAAATATGTTTTAGAGAGACAGATTTTTTTGACAGTACAGATAAACAGCTGGATTGTAGTTGAAGAAAAGTTATATTTGGCATAAACAGGCAGAAGACAGATTTGATAAACTTGTTAAATGTTGTTACATCATATGTCCACCAGGGAGCACCACAGATCTATATTGCAGAAAAAGGTCCTGGTGTCTCCTTCAACTCTCTTCTGTCTCAGCAGTCATGGGAAGCACTGAGCTGCTGTGCAATTAACCTCTTTGAAACACTTCTTAAAAAGCCAACCTCATGTTTTGTTTGTTCACCGGCAGAGTTGGGTGATGCTCAGTATGCTTTTTGTGCAGAAAACTGTTGGGGATATTGATGGTCTTTTTTTTGCCCTGAAGAAATAAAACCTTTTTCATAAAATCCCCACCATGCAGGACAGCATTCTCCGTACACACCGCTAACAAGAAAATACTAATAAAGTTTATTGGACTTGTATTTTTTTCTAGAGCTGACCGCCTTCAAATTTCACCTGCCTCCTCTTTTTTGGCCTCTTTTTTTTTTCTCTTTTGCATGTCATTCCATCATCTCCTGATGTATTAGTCCATGGCTGCTTCAGGATGATCCATAAACCATTTAACAGCCTTTCTCAAGTTAAATCGGGGTAATCTTATTCCTCATCTGCACACACACACACACTCACACCGCCTGACGCTGCAGAGCATGTTAAAGTGTAGTGGTGGTGTCTGCAGCCCATCCACAGGCCCATTCTCCCGGGTCTTTATGATGCTAATGTACTCCCCGGTCTAATAAATCCCTGTAGAGCTGCAAGGAGTAGATCTTATGGCTCACTCTGATCACCACCTTTTCGCCCATCTCCCCCCCAACTCACATACACGCACTGCTATTACCGCAGCAGAAGTGCCTGCCTTGCACTTCCAGAGATACTTGGGTGGCTGTTCAGTAAGAGGGAGAGAGGGAAAGGGTTGAGACAAATCAAACATGAAGGTGCAATTTAAGAGATGTTGGCACGGGAAGGCAGAGTTCGGCCCTGGCATGGAGTGCTGGGGGGGGGGGGTCGTGAGGGGAGGCACACTGAGCAACACTCATCACCTCTTTATCTGATGGTTGGGCCTCTTGAAGCGGGTTTGGCACAGCACCCTGAGCCCTGCAGAGAGGTGAGGGAGCGGGAGAAGTAAAATAATCACATGGGTTTTTCTTAAGTGTTCAACAAGCTGCGAATGAGGAGCTCCATTCAGAGCTGATCCTCTCTCTCAGTCTCTCCTCAACCAAGCCTGCATTTCATCCTTCCTCTTCACCATGACTTCTCCCTCTACCTGCCCACCCTGCTCGTCCCTCCCTCTATAGTCTTCTGGCTGCTGGGCTCGGTGTGTGTGTGTGTGTGTGTGTGTGTGTGTGTGTGTGTGTGTGTGTGTGTGTGTGTGTGTGTGTGTGTGTGTGTGACTCCTCCCTCCCTCCCAGGGGAGCAGTGTGTCACTCAGCTTGAAGCCCACGGAAGAGAGGTGAAAGGGGGCTGATTGAGCTAATTTAGCCCCTGGATGTGAGAGCAGGAAAGGCCTCACCCTCTGCTAATAGACAGACATCAAAATGGAGATGAGGGGGGGATGAAAGGAGGGAAAGAAGAGAGGAGGGAGGGGAGACCATAAAACTGAGACGACTTTTTGATGGATTTATCTCTTTTTGTCCGAGGGGATGTGGAGAAAACTTTTATGAACACTGAGTGACATTGTGAAGTTGGTAAAGGTTTATGCGTGTTGCCTTGAATTAAAACCTGCTGATATTACTTATTGATCCGTCCTCCCCCATTAAGATACCGTCAATCACAGTCTACTTTATGATCTCCTCTGCCCGGGCCCCTCACCGTACATTCTCCCTGACAGGCAGACTGGATGTGACACCAAAAATACTGGCTTTTACCACATGGACGGAGATTGGAGACTCTTTTAATAGCCTTTGCAGGCACACACACTCCTGTAGGACCTGATGGCCCGCTATCAAAAAGCCCTCTAATGAAGATGGCACGATGACACAACATTGATTTTAACTCCATAATTCATTGGCACTGCAGATTTAAGTTTGTCCAAAAGTTTTTGAGGCATTCCGGAAACTTAAGCTTTTCACAGTTTAAGTTTTGTCATCGCTCCGCAGCACATTTAGCTGTGCGCAGCATGTGTTTACACACATGGCTTTTCAGACTAGAAGCGTCTAATTTGATTTATATTTGACCTCAGTTGAGTGTTAAGAAGGCTTGATTACAGCCTGTCACACACTGTCAAAGTGACGTCCCTCTCAACGGTCACAACTGAGAGCACACAAACACCCATCACACACGCGAGGCGGCTCCTCATTCCTTTCTCCTTCCCTCACGTTCTCTCACTAACTAACTCGGCCTCGTCGCCATCGCCACGCACCTCCTGTCCTTCTTCATTCCCATCTCTCCTGCCCCTCTTTATTCTGCCGCACCATTGTCCATCTTCCTCTACATATTTAATACTCTTCGCTGACTCCCCTCAACCCCTTGTGCCTCTATTCCTGAAAGAAAAGGAGCTCAAATTGGCTGGAGAGATGAATAATGTCCCCGCCATTAACAGTGGCATGGAAGGATCAGTCTTTTCATGTGTGTGGGGGTGAAGAGATGAGGGAAGGTGAGGTGGTGGTGGTGGTGGTGGAGGTGGGATGGGCTGTGGTCTGGGTCTTTATTGTTCCTTCTAACTTTTGCTCAGACTGCAGCAGAGGAAGAAGCACAAGAGAGAGGAGGAGTGACTTAAATGGAGATTTTCTATATGTCGCCTGCACTGAGTAAGATAGTTAAAGTGTGTGGAGGTGGTTTGTGTGTGTGTGTGTGACTGTACATGAGTGGACTGCAGCAAGTTTAAGTTTAAAGTTAAAAAAAAACAAAAAAAACAAATCTGTGATGAAACACTTGAGCCTGTGATTTTTGGTTCTTTCAAAACAGGCATAAAAAATGACATTTTGTGAAAGTTATAATTCTGATTTCCACTCAACATCATGAAAAATAAATAGGAAATCCTTTCAGCATGGCGTCTTTATTGATGAAATTCAATTTTGGACCAAAATGAAGCCCATGTATCCTGGGCTCTTACAGTAATTTCTCCCTAGATGCTATAAAAGGGTGTCTTTCCCTCTCAGTGGCCAGTAGGGGGAGTTAGTGGTCCACAACACGGTGCACCACAGCGAAAGCAGAAGACAAACAAGGCCTGAGTGACATTTCTGAGCACTGAAAATGAATATGTTGTTTGGAATTGCGGTGAATGTCATCCACTGACAGAAGGAGCGTCTGGTGCAACCTCTGTAAAATTAAGACATGGTGTCATCTCTAAATTCCACCGGCAGGCTGCCCGGGAACATAATGGGCAAACTGTTGAATGATCAGAGATGGAACACAAACAGCGTACCATGGCTCAGTTCTGTGGGCTGGTTGGAGAGGTGCTAAATTAAGCTTATCATTATTAAGATAAATAATGCGTCTGACGCAGGGTTTGTCACATTTTGAAGGTTAACCGCTCCATCCTTTTCCCTGGCGGTTGATGGAGTGGCTGTGAGACTGATGAATCCTGCATCATATCTTCATTGCAGGTTTTTTTTTTTTTTTGCCAGACTAGGACATTTATCTTGACCATCCTCAGGACCTCAAACGATGGACAATATTATCGTCCTTGACAACCAAAAAAACCATGAAGATTACAGACAAACTGACGGTCTGACGCACAGGATTCATTGGAAACCTAAGCTCCTGAGATCTGTTTGTTCTCTCACTGTGTTTGTTTCTCTATCCGCCAATCCAGCCATCCACTCATCCATTCATCCATCCATCTCGCAAATCCTCTTCCGTTTCGTTTGGCGTTGTTGTGTGAGCGAGAAGCCGTTTCGCTGAACTTAAAATCTGAAGGTCGCAAAGATTTGACTTTTTTTTTTCCATACCTCCCTGAAAAGCAGCACAGATTATACAGCCTACAGCTGTTATCACATTTATGCCCTTCTTCAAGCTTCTTTTTATTCTCATCCTCTCGTCTCCCGCCATTCAGAGACCTGAAGATAACGGCACGCCACATGACGCCATTGTCCTCCATCTCTCTCTCTCTCTTGTAGGTGGAGATTTAAAGTTCTGTTTTAAAACTGCCACTGTTCCAATCCTACTTAACCCCCCCTCCTCCTCTTCCTCTTGTCTCCCCCCTTCCTCCTGAGTATACTACCTAACCCCTCTGAACTTCAGTCAGAGTTACTGAAGACCCGGAGTACACTGGGGAGTCAGCTGCACCGCTGAGAGAGAGACAGAGATAGACAGAGACTTAGCTGCCTGCTATTCTACCACTCTCTCCGGTAATAAGAAAAGTTTCTGTTCTTTTCTGTGTTACAGCAGGGAGATAAAACTAGGGATCACTCACATGCACTTTTGCACACACACACACACACACACACACACACACACACACACACACACACACACACACACACACACACACACACGCTCAGTAACGCACACAAGATCTTGGAAATGCACTCAGCGACACATGAATTCAGACACAAAATGGAGGCGCGATATAGAGACAAACTTGCACTCTCTCTCACACACACACACACACACACACACACACACGCACACAAGCTTCACCCTCGCTATCAAGCTTTCTGACTTCTCCTGCTCAAACTCATGCGGACAAAGAGAAGCAAAAGACGGGAGAGGAGAAAAAGAAACAAGTTTAGTCTGTAAGCGGCTCGAAAACCTGATTCGAATTAGAGGGCGATTTCCACAAAGGTCAATGTATTCAGCTGATATCCTAAGAGGGAGGAAATTTAATACCCCTTTTTGGTTGAATTAATTAATTATAATATTAGGCTAGCTCTAGGGGCCCTTTTCTTCAGTGATTAAGTGAGCACATATCTTTAAAAGACTGTGTTGGTCTCTGGGGCCCTGGGCTTCTGAACCTTGGGGTGAAACACAGAGAGATGTATTATACATGAGAGGACGGAGAAACACAGACCCGTCTGCTCACCTCCACGGCAAGACACGCCATGTTCCTTATTTAGACCTTCAATAGCACTTGTCTTTCTTTGGCGAGGCGCTTCTCCGTCGCCCCTCTGCCCTCCTCTGGTCCCTTCAGTGTTCGGCTCAGTGGGGCTTAAGTTTAAAAGTCTTCAGAAACAATCCCCCCGTGCCTTTCTGTCATTTTGGACAAATGCCGTTGATCCTTAACTTGAGGAAAAACAGGAACAACAATTTACAAATACTGCATTACAGAGAAGAAGAATGGTCCCATTCACAGGGTTAAATTATTGATGCACTCACCTGTAAGAGGCCATCGAGGTGATGCCAAGTTTAAACTTAAATCTTATGCCTCTATATCTTTGTTTTTTGTGTCACATTATGTTGCTGCTTATTCTTGTTAGTCTTATTAGTCAATCACCCATAGAGCCCAATCAAACCTGTATGAGACGAGCTACAAAGATGAAGCTACTTCTTATTTTTCTCTCATCAATTGTGTATTTTGAATGGAAAACTACTATGTAACTACAGCCTCAAGACAAATGCTGCTAAGTAAAGTAGCAGATCAGGTTTGGTTCATTGATTTGATTAAACCCATCACATTTTCCTTAATTGTTTCAGATCCATAAAATTATTATTTAACTGCAGCTTGAAGATAAATCTAGTGAATTACAGTGAAATGTGGTGGAGTAATAACATTACACCACACATTAATTACTCAGATAAGGTACCAGTACCTCAAGATTTTATTTAAGTACCACATCATAAATCTACTTTCCCCATCTGGAACAATATTTGTTTATGTATCCTACGTGTGTACGTGTGCATGTACAGCAGGTGTCTCCCTGAGCATGTGCTAACCTCTGAGCTGACCCAGCAAGGAGCCACCCAGCTGTCAGTCACGTCAAACGTGTGTGTGTGTGTGTGTGTGTGTGTGTGTGTGTGTGTGTGTGTGTGTGTGTGTGTGTGTGTGTGTGTGTGAGTGACAGGTCTTTGACATCACGTCTAAATCATGGTTACTTAATGGCTGTTAGCCTTTCCAACAGAGGTTGATGATGGAGACAAAGAGGAAGGCCAGTGACGACAAGAAGGTGATGACAGGGGGGCAGAGAAAATGATGGGATGCTGTGAGAGGGGTGTGTGTTTAAGTATGTATGTGCATGTGTGTGTGCGTGCGTGCGTGCGTGTGTGGTATAAACAGAACAAATACATGTAGAATAGAGTGACTCCAGCTGTCAGTATACTGCATCCACCTCCATACAAAGGTGTTGTGCAAAGCCAACTAGCGTTTGTAGCTAACACCTGCCTCCTCGGTACATGCAACTAGACACATGTATACACACGCACACACGCACACACACACATACTGAACTGTGGGCATCCTGCCCCCACTGGCTGACCTCACTAAACATTCAGGTACAATTAATTATTCCTCCCTGATCTAACGAACGCAGTGCACTGATTGGACACCCTGAGGGTGCAAGGGCACTATTTTAAAAACACTTTCTAGTCATGAATTTTAATCACTTCAAATGTATTGATAAATTATTAATTAAGTGACTTTAAGTGATGCCAGGTGGGCATAATTTCTGGAGTAGTAAAATGCTTTTGGGGGTAAAGTGCTGTGATGTGAAAGCAGAGCGAAAAAGCTTGTTATTTTTCTCTTAAAGCAGCTGTTTTATTTGAAAGGGGTTTCTCACAAAGTGTTCGACAGTCTAAGGGGCTTGTTTGGACAGACGGAGAAGCTCCGCCATTTTGCAAAAATTAAGGCCACTTTTCATTCTTTGTTTTATTCCAGCTGTGGGCCTCCAGTAGGAGCAGCAGTAGTCTTCACTGAATCAGATTTTTTGCTGGATAGAAAATCCTCTATTTGGTTAGCGTGGCCTCAATCCTTAAGGGGTCACACGGTACACACATTTTGGAACTAAAATATGAGACAATCAGCATTTTCAGTTTGTATATCTGAAGTTTTGGAAGAGCAAATACAGCTATGGTTTAAAGCCACAGGAGGCACACTCTTCATCATGTGCTTTCTGGGGTGACATCCAGCGTAAATTCCTCACATTATTGCTAATATTGGGCTAATGTTCAAAAACTGAGACTGAATGTGTACATGACTCTTGCTGGCAGGCTCGGAGTAAAAATACAGTATGTTTAAGAGTGGGTTCCTCTGTTTCGCATGCGCCTGCCTGTTCTATAGGTTAACCTGCCGAACAAGACCCGAGCGGGAACAGCGCAAATTACAAATTACCTCCCTTATTAGGCCTGACCCCAAATTTCCTTTCATGAATATTCATTATGGTGGCTGCTCGGCACGCCAAGAAATGAATTTGCCCTCTCCTCAGAGTGGACTGTGAATAAGGAATGATTAATGGAATTCTGCGTGGTATGAATCCATCATTCCTCGGACGGAGGCTGGCCTGGTAATAAGGATCCAATTAGAGCCACAGTGGGTGGGACACAGCAGGAGCCATGGCATGACAGACCCTGTAACACCTCCACACACACACACACACACACACACACACACACACACACACACACACTTACAAAGCCACCAACACACTCACTTTTTGCATTTTTTTTCCACATCTCCAAAATTCATTACAAGAAATTAAGTATAAACGTACACATTTACTGCAAGCTGAGCTAACTTCTGTGGCATCTCTCCCCTTTTGTTCTCTCCTGGCCTGCAGCAGGGTTTCGGGTGGCAGTGAGCAGCTTCCCCTCCACCCCTTTCTGCCAGTACACCTCTCCTCTCAGCAGGGCTGCTTTAGCTCTGCTGGCACCTCCACCTTTCCTGGTTAATTTCATGTTCCGGTGCGTCCTGAGACAGCTCATCCTCCTGCCAAATATTTGTGTTGGGAAACCAGCTAATCTGGAGCTGGGTACATGCTCCTGTCCACACGCGCACACACACACACACACACACACACGCACACACACAAACACACACACGCAGGGTTATCATTGCACGTTATTTTTCGTGTGTGCTGGTGTGTGTGTGTCTGTATGTGAATGATTGCAGAGCTGCTGATACCAGTGTGTGCCCTCTACCCTCTTGACCGGTGTATCCACCATTTGGCCAAGTTACAGAAGATTAACAGCAGTCATGTTTACTGCTGGAGTACAACTGCTGTGTTTACAGATGAACGCATGAGTGAAGAGATGAAGGGATGAACTTACTGAAAGGGAGAGATTCCCAGCTCCTGTCCATCTTTCAAGACTTGGCTGAGTTCGCCCGTACACTCTTCGGGTTTATGTAAGAGAACTATGTAAATGAAATTTATTGTTCTACTAAGTCCATCTTAATTGAAAATAACCCATGTTTCACCCGTGGCCAATGTAAATTCCACTTCCTGGAACACCTTTATTGTCCGTTCATCTATTTTCCTGTGTCCTCTCTCCTCTCCCCGGCTTTAATGAGGTGTTCTGTTCCTCTGCCTCATAAACTAAAACCTTTTAGATGAATTACATCTCCTTAAGATTCATCTCCAGCGCCGTGGCTTCTTCTCCCCCCTTTTATGATTGTATTTAATCCACATCACATCTTTATTCAGAACAAATACCCCCGCATGACACCTCGCAGAGCGCAGGCGGAGAAGAGGAATGTTTCGGCGAAGGTAGAGAGACATGGAGATGTGCCAGCGCGGCTCAGCCTGCTCTCTGATGATATCCTCGATAAGACTTTTAGCTAATTACTGACTGCTGCCTGTGAATGCAGCTTCAGTGAAGAGAAAGGCAATGAACCTGCCTGCTAGCTCAATAGAGAGGCAGCAAGAAAAAAGAAAGGGGACGCGGCTGTTGAAAGAGAGACAGATTAACATTTGTTCTTTTACATGCCTCCCTCTGCCACACACACAATAACTTTGCTTATACTAATTAACAATTAGCAAAGACTGGTTGGCTAATTGTGTTATTGCTCCTAATCAAGAGGCTAATTACCAGAATGTCAATTTAGATTTAATTACTAAGTGCTTTGTTAATTCCCACTGAGCATAAGTTACCCTTTCTCTCCCTCTTTCTCTCCCCCTCCCCGCCTCTCTTTCTCGCCTTCTCCCTTTCCTTTTCCCCTCGATCCATGTTGAACCTTTGGTGTGTTCTGAGGTCCTGTGTTGGGATTGGGGGGAGTGGGTAAATACAGAGATAAATGAGGCAAGGTGTTTGAGCAGGGGGACCAAGAGGCAGAGGCATTAATGAACAGCTTTTACCGCCGGGCCTCCAATTAGCCAGCTCTCTCCCACCAACATCACAGAGAGGAGAGATCCACTAAGATCTACTACCCCTCCCCACTCCTCCTCCCACCACCACATCCCCACCTCCCACTGGCCCCTCACAGCTGTCCCTGACTCCACACACATCCACTGCACTGGACCCACAACCAGCACTGACAGCAGCCGCACCCAAACAATCTATTCATCAATGTATTTATAAGCCAATTCACATTTTTCGCGCTCATAGCCTTTGATTGTTTCGTTTTTTTTAGCTTTGTGATTAACAGTGGGCTTTATTTTCTACCTGTTTGTGTGTGTGTGTGTGTGTGTGTGTGTGTGTGTGTGTGTGTGTGTGTGTGTGTGTGTGTGTGTGTGTGTTGACCTGGATGGTAAACTGCTGTATACGTTTGTCCTTATAGGGATGATAAAGTCGTATTGAAGTCAACTGAACTGAAGCAGAGGAATAAGAATACAGCAGGATACAAACTTACTGTGCAATAAAAACAACAGTAATCATCATCATCATCATCATCATCATCATCATTATAAACTACATGCAAACAAGAGCAAGAAAAGCTTGAGAAACAGCACTAACAAATCATGATTATTGCTTTTTTTAATTTAAGATTTTAATACAGTGACATAATTTTGCTCTTTTCTCCTCATCAGTACACATCTGTAATTGTGACAGCTGGAATAATAAAGGTGCAGTTACTATTCACTGTTTGAGTTCTAGTCCTTAAAGCGTTCTTAAGAAAAATTTTCATAAAAGTTTGTCCTCTTAATAATCATAATACGAATAAAAATAAATCAACGAGAATTCTCGTTTTAATTTTCTATTTTGTGTATTTTTACTGTTTCCATTCTTCTGAATGGCTTGATTTTCCTCCCTCATCTTTCCTAATCCTCTCTGCTGATCCATGCGGCTCTTCCTCACAGCTCAGGTCGTCTAACATGGATTTCATGGTCATTAGTTGAATCGCCGCCTCACACACAGCAAGCAAACCACCATACATCATACACATGTGCATACTTAATCACTTTCCCCATGAGCTCTTCGTTTGTCCCGTCAAAGAAAGCCGCGTCTGACTTATGTTGGCCTTTTGTTTGTTTCCTTCCTTTGGCTCTGACACAGAGAGCTCAGTGACTCTGATCAGCACATTGTTGCCTGGAACAAAATGTTTAAACACAGAGCGCAGATGTTGTGAGTGATGCTTATCTAATGTCTGTCTCTTTATGCAGGCATCTTGTTCAACCACTGTTTGGTGCTATTGTCTTACTATTATTCATCCTCGGGACCACTGCTGAAGAAAGGGGTGAATGCACACACACGCGCACACACAAACACACGCATGCACATCTCTGTCTCAAAAAGAGCAAGCGCTTTCACTCTCCTCTCTAACTGCCTGGCTCCTCATACTCCTGCCAAAATACCATAAGACAGGGTATAATATATATAATTATCCCCACTTACATTAGCCATTATGCCAGTGGAGCATTGCCTGCAGAATGACACACGACCTGTCAAGACTTCATTCACGCCATTAATAAGCGTCATTAGTGTCTGCTTTGAATACCCCTCTTGCACACTGCAGTCATTTCAACATGTCATAGATTTTAATTTGAGGGTAAAAATAGCTGTGAGGATATTATGCACTCTCCCAGCCAGTCTCTGTGGTCTTCTGATGGGGAGGAAGTTCACAGTGTGACCTTGGATTTTCTCTTTATTGGAATTAGAACCATTGCTGTTCTTTAGTGCTGTGGGCCAGCAAGCACAGAGGCTGCTAGGCTCAGTGTGCTCCCTCCTTTGTGGTGTCCATCAACAGCATTTCAAATCAAGATTTTAAACCATTAGTTTGTCACAAATGACGTTGAGGCAATTGACCAGCATCTTATGCAGCCTTATACAATGTGGGTTAACTGCCTAAAATTATTTCAAAAGCAGAATGCACTTAAGGAACTAATGCCATGGCGGCCTACTGAGAAATGTCAACTGCTCATCAACCGTTCCCACCATGAGCACCTTATAAAAGAACAGGTCGTCTATAGGCTAATGGCCACTTTCTTCACTGTTAACTACAAACAGGATAGAAAAACTTTGCTGTACACTTTGAACACAACATGTTGGGGATGTATATGAACCTTTTTGGGGAGAGCCAAAATGACTGAAGCATCACTGAAGTTTCAATTTATCTGCAGAACGAGTTACACCTAACAGCGAAAGACAGAAAAGAAATGTTTCAAGCCGACAGCTGAGCCTGATGAAGGGCTTATTTTTCTACTCTCCCTGGCTTCCTCCAAATAATATTAAATAGTTCGACATTTTTGTGAAATACGCTCGTTCGAGAGGATTGATACCGCTCTGACTTGTACGGTTAATATGGAGCTAAAGCCAGCAGCCAGTTAGCTTAGCTTAGCACACAGACTGGAGACGGGGGAAACAGCTAGCTTGGCTCTGTCCAAGTAACAAAATCCACCTAAAAACACCTCCAAACTGCATTATTTAACACTAAATCTTCCTGGTTTAATCCAGGCAGAAGCTAAAATGTAAAAACATGTTTCTACATTTAACCAGCTGTTTCCCCATATTTGTGAAATGCTAAGCTAAGAGGCTGCTGGCTCTACGTTAACTGTACCAGGGTCAGAGTGCTGTCAATCCTCATTTAACTATTGACAAGAAAGCGTTTTCAAAATGTCAGACTGTAAATGTTTTGTATGCGACTATGCGAACATAATCACGTGTTGGATAAAGTATAAACAACCATACGTCCACAACACTTGTAGTTATTTCTGCAGTGTTGTTGGGTGACAGCTTGATAAATGGTTCTCTCTCTTCTCATATCAGGATCAGATCACGAGTCTGCCTTTTATAACCAAATCTGAGTTAACTCAACTCACCTACAGCAGTTTTATATATATTTAGAAAAAAAACTCTCTATTCTCGTGGGGAGACACTGTGGGATAACAAACAGGCCTTCCTCCTTATTTCTCTTGCCCTCTTTTCAGTGCTGATTAAGTGTTTAAGAAAGTGTGTTTGAGTCAGTATCTCACTGAAGAGAGTGTGTGTTCTTGTTAAAATGTGTCCCTGTGTGTGTGTGTGTGTGTGTGTGTGTGTGTGTGTGTGTGTGTGTGTGCATCACTTCAACTCAGGAATGAGAGACACGAGGGAATCCCCCACAGGTACGATACATGATGAGTGTCTGCATATGTGTGTGTGTGCCTGTGTGTGCGTGAGACAGAGAGGGAGAGACCGTCCCACAGGTACGAGCGGGTGTGTGCGTGTCTCTGTGTGACTGTCCCACAGGTACAGAGTGTGTTTGAGCCTCCTGACAGGCTGTGTCTTTGATCGTTTGGTGAGTCGGTCCTTGTTTGCCTCGCCTGTGTGCAACTGCTGTAGGGGCTAATTAGCCAATGAAAAGACTTAATCACTAGAGCCTGCTGTCAGCTGTACACCTTGGCTTGCTTTCAGGAATCTTTAAAAAGGGAGGTTGAAGGGGGGTTGAGAGGAGTTAACGGTGCAGGAGGAGGAACTGAGGAGGGATTTTTTTGGATGGAACTTAAAAAGCAGTATTTGTTTCTATTTTTTCAGGAGTTGATCATTTGAATCATTTGAACACACGGACAGTGTTTTCAAATGAACTGATTGAAATGATCAACACTATCTTTCATTGTCTTCCACAGTGAGAATGACAGGGGAGGGAAATGTTATAAATGGATGAGCGAAAGACTAAAAAAAACATAGCCATTAATCCTGATCAGTGACCCATCGCAGCTCCCTCCTGAGAAGAGAGGAAGAGGAAAAGGAAGGGAAAAGGAGTGGATAAGGAAGGACAACTGACACCATGAACTTCTCCTCCATGTAAAGAGCCAATTAAAGGCAGGAGAGGCCTCTGCTGTTGTCCAAGCCGACTCCAGCATGGTGGCCCCCTGTCTTCTAACCCTTCCCTTCGCTCACCTCCCGTCAGTGCCCATCTGGCCTTTACGCTAACACAGCTGCTTAACTCTGGCCCCCAGTGAACAAGCATTACATGACATACACAAACTGATGCATGTGTGTAAAAGTGATGATGATGATGGTGATGATGATGATGATGATGATGATGATGATGATGATGATGATGACCTGGTCTTTTTTTTTTTTTTTTTTTTTTTTTTTTTATTCACAGAGACCTTGTAATTAGAGAAACAGCATCATGCACAGAGCTGAGTATATTCACCCTGGATTTAACCCTGCAGTGTGTGTGTGTGTGTGTGTGTGTGTGTGTGTGTTTTAATTGGTTTATGTTGTCAGTGAAGCTGCCTCTTCATGCAGATCTTTCTGCCCCTTTCTGGACCTCTCTGACTGACTGAGGATGTCATATTTTCCAGGGTGATGATTCATCTGATTTATATTGTGTGTTTCATGTAGTTTGACCTCACGAATAACACTGCTACTGCAACATTACTGCTGTTTGTATGAGGGGCATTTCCTTGCTTTAATTACTGGAGGTACAAATGAGAATGATTTTCAGGACTCTCTTCTTCTTGCTGCTCACCACAGCAGACCATATTTTAAAGACATTTTAATTAATATTGTATCCTATAACAACAACAACAACAACAACAACAACAATAATAAAGTAATAAATTGAAAGGGGGCTAAAACAAATGCAACTAAACCTAAGTCGGTATCCCCTATGGCGGACAGCCACAGAGTGTAGCCTGCATGCTGGTGAAACAGACTTGTGCATCATACAGTGTACAGGTCTCTACATTTTGGGTGAAATCACCAAAACAGCTCTGTTGGTTTGATGAGTATAGAGTTTGTTCTCGGGAAGTGTGTTTGTGAAGTTTCCTTTGAGTTAAATGAATATTCCTACAGGCTGCATTATGAGTTGTTAGTGTTCTTTGCTTGGTTTAATTTCAATTATAATTTTTTAAAAATGTTTGGCTATTTTTTTGTGATGAAATTCAACACAAAACTAATTACAAACTATACTGACAACTGCGTAAGTGTCCTTTATCAAGCACAAATGCAACAGATTTGCAGGTTCCAGCCTCTCAAATGTGAAGATTTGTTGAAAATGCAATTTAAAGATGTCAGTTTGGACTCTTGGAACTTGTTATGGGATATTTTTTTGCCTTTTTCACAATTTTCTGACATTTTGTTGTCTGAATGATCAACCAGTTATTCAATAATGAAAATAATCAGTTGTTGCAACCATAAAATGCACTACTTGACTACTTTAGCAGGAATGTAGCTTCAAAAATGATTTATGTTGATACATTTTTGATATGCTTGAGAGAAATAACTTCATTGAGAACTTGTGAAAGTCAGTCCTATTTTTCGTAGAACAGAAAAGTTCTTCACACTTTAAAAATCTATAACTTTTTGCATAACTCATTGGATAAAAAGAGATTCAAAGGAAGCTTGTCCACTTCAGACATTCTGACTTGTCACTTGTCACCTAAGTGTGCTATCAAATAAGCAAAGTCAAGGTCAGCAGGCACAATACAAGGCCCTGACACTGGTAGTGCTAAATGGAATGCAGCCATTAGTAATGTTATTAATTACACCTCTGTTTCAAAGTCAAAATGTCCATCATATGAAAAGTATATCATGCTAGTGCTCTGCTGGTCTACATGTAAGAAGACCTCCTCTCCCCCAAATTATCACACTGTTGATTTCTGGAGCACCGAACCACTCATCTTCAACTTTCCGCTGCCAACAGCAGTGCAACTTTTTAATAATGAACCCTGGAAGTAAAGGAGAGGGAACGGGATGATGGGATTTGAGAAGAGAAGCAGGGAACCCATTTAGGAAGGCAGACAGATAAGAACAGATGGTATAGAAGAGAGGACTAAGTGGAGAACTAATAGACGGTGTGGGAAAGTGATGAGAAATGAGTTGCAGGCTAAATACCCCCCTCCAATTCCCCCTCTCTCGTTCTCTCCTTCAGCTCTCCTCTGAATATGTGTGACTGACAGGGATGTTAAGTGCCGTTTGACACCAAAGACGGAGGTGACTATGTGAAGGTAGCTATCTGACTGAGAGGTTTTCCAGTGTGTGTGTGCGTGCGCGCCTGTGTCAGGATGGGGTTGTGTAATGAATTAGAGACGTGGGTCCGATTAAAATGACTGGTAATTTCTCCAGGGAGATGAGAGCCTGGAGCGGCATGAATCAAACGACTGCCAGGATGACTCACCAACACCATCTCCTCTACCGCTCAGTCAGAGGCAAGGGATGGACGGAGAGAAGGCTGGAGAAGAGAGTGGATGGTGGGCTGACAGGAGAGGTGGCTGAGGCTGCAGGGGGAGGCCCAGGTGACGGGGCATGTAGAAGGAGTGCATGCAGGATGGGGATGAGAGAGATGCAGGACGTGTGCTATCCAGAGAAGAAAGGGAGGAACGAAAGAGAGCTATTAGCGTTTATGAAGAAATACAGAAGAGATAGAGGTGACAAGTTGATAGGGATGGAATGGGGGGTGAGGTGGTGAGTGACGGGAAAGGTCTCAAGCATCACTAGTTTCAATCTGTTCTCACCGTTCCCACTCCTCTCTCTGGCCTCATTGCAGGTGACAGCAGCATGGCTAAATTACCTCCCGCTGGCACTCAAATTAAACAGGGCATATAGTGAGAGTGAGAGACAGTGAGAAAGAAAGGGACGGGGGGGGGGGGGGGGTGCTTATGAAAAGAGTGTCCGTGGTCACATTAATGCAATTTCTCTCTCGATCCCTCCGTTCCCTCAGCCCAGCCCTGGATAATGAGCTAGCGAACACTCTCCCCCCCCCCCCCCCCC
>JBBMOE010000019.1:3482861-3580707 GCA_037975065.1 Chaetodon trifasciatus | reverse complement strand
GGGGGGGGGGGGGGGGGGGGGGGGTGCTTATGAAAAGAGTGTCCGTGGTCACATTAATGCAATTTCTCTCTCGATCCCTCCGTTCCCTCAGCCCAGCCCTGGATAATGAGCTAGCGAACACTCTCCCCCCCCCCCCCCACTGGGCCTACCTGCTATGCACAAAAGGCTCTGAACGCTATTTTTGGAGCCCCTCTTCTCATTTATTTCCTTGAATTGGTGATGATAATGATCATTGTGGCTTGAGGTGCCATATTCAAATTAACTGCCATTCCTCCAGTGCTATCGGCCCGGCATCACCCAGCCTGCAAAAGTGTCCCTGCACCTCCTCTGTCTGCTCCCTCCGTTGCTCCCCTCCCTCACCTCTCCTGGAAGCAATATAAAGACCATTGAAGCAGCACCGGCTGATATGTTTCCTTGTTGAGCTTATTCAAATCAGGTGTTTGAAAACTAACCTTGTTTGCATTGTAATGTTGCGTGGCAGAGCATCTACAATTGACAATTTACTGATACAGGCCTGTAAGAGGGCTGGGTGCAGCAGTGCTGTGAATATGAAATGAATTAGATTCCCGCCTGTAGTTATTCAGATCAGAGTGTAACATGATAGCTTACATGAGTGGGTCTGAATGGAGGTCTAACTAAATAAATTTGATTTGGAAAGGGTGGGTTGGGCAGATTGTGCCACTCACCAGGTGCTGCCACGGATAAAGCAAGCAGTTTATTGTACATAATAGGATGCAAGAATCTTTACATATACATGAATTCTATTAGGCATCGCTGGCACAGGAGAGAGGCACAAAAGGCAGCGGTGCTCACTGAGAGGAGGAGAGGGAGCTGTTCACATCCATCAGCCTGATAAAGAGATTTGAATGCGTGAGTCTGTGTGTGTGCGTGCACGTGTGTGTGTGTGTGTGTGTGTGTGTGTGTGTGTGTGTGTGTGTGTGTGTGTGTGTTCGGTAAAAAAGGCCATCATGCTGTCACTCTCACTTTGCACTTTTTTAGGAACAAAGAAATTAAAGTGTTTCTGTGAAACAAAACACCTGGGGGATACCTGTCACTGCAGAGATTCTTCT
This sequence comes from Chaetodon trifasciatus, assembly GCA_037975065.1. NCBI lineage: Eukaryota > Metazoa > Chordata > Actinopteri > Chaetodontiformes > Chaetodontidae > Chaetodon > Chaetodon trifasciatus. The sequence goes on along the minus strand of JBBMOE010000019.1, from coordinate 3,579,637 downwards.
CGCTACAAAAACAGATATGCGTGTGTGTGTGTACATGCGTGCTGTCAAGTGTGTGTGTTTGCGTGTGTGTATGTGTGTGGGTTTAATCTAGGGCTGGCTGAAACCTTGCCTGATATCAAAACTTTTCAGTCAAAATATTTGTGCAGGCTGCTACAGTACCAGTGGAGTCTTAAATTCTGTCAAACAGCTGAAGTTCTCAGAGGAAGTAGAGCAACGAGTGACTCCTCCAGTCTATGACACTTCCATATGCGGGCATCTGCGTGCAATATCTACTTGAGTTCAGCAGCTGCTGTGGGTAATCTGGGCTGGTCGGGGCTAATGGCTGAGTTGTTTTCTGGTCCAGCTGAGCTCTTAATTACATGATTGAGCTTGTTATGGCCTAATTAAAATGGTAAAACACAGGGCAGAGAGAGCGAATGAGGAGAGACTTGCAGCACTCAATCTCTCTCTCTCCTCCTTTATTAAACTGTTAACCCACAAGGCCTCTACCTCTCCCCTCGTTTGCCCCCGGCTATTTGGAATGGGCCACGAACTACAGCCATAATCAGCAGGCCTACATTTCAGGAACACATTTTATCATTTAACCTCTGGTTACACATATCAAGGTGGCAGAGCATGTTCCATTTGGGGAATTAATGTGTGTGTGTGTGTGTGTGCGTGTGTGTGTGTGTGTGTGAGGGTGTGTGTGTGTGTGTGTGTGTGTGTATGCGTATGGGGGGTGGGGTGACTTTGCGTCGATAAGAAAGTTAAACACAAAAACAAAACTACCAGCAAGTTATTAGAAGAGCCTGAGGATGTGGGAATAAAGTTGACGAAGTTTGTATCAGAAGCTCAGACACAAGAGGGAGGGGAGGAGGGGACGGCGGGAGAATAAGGCGATGAGCACTGTTTTTGTTGTTCAGTTTTTAAGAGTATACTTTTGGGTCAATTAACAATAAAGATCAATTGATATCTCCTTATCCTTTCTTCTGTGATTTTTCGCCCGCAGTAATGAGATAAATATTTATGAAGGCTGAAAGTCCCCTGCCTCGCCTCCTTGTGTCAAATGCTCAGCATGATCAAAGGCTCAGCCCAAAAACACACGACACACTAAAAGCATCAAGGCTCTGTTGGCATTGTTTTTCTACTGTCCCACAGCTCAAACACAGAAAACTGAGCATCACCCCCCCACCCCACCCACCGCAATCACCACCACCACCCTCCTCCTCTCCTCCCCACACCCTCCATAAAAAAAAAAAAAAAAAAAAAATCACAGCTAGGTTTGGGACTAGTGCACTGTCGCTTTAAGATAAAATATTCTATCTTCTACATCATAATTATCTCCTTAAGGTAGAAATATTAGCATATCCACCAATCTTATTATCTGAGAAATTGGCTCATTAAGTCGGCTGGCTCCCCTTGCGCCCACCTTGTTCTCCATTGTCCATACTTCATCAGAGAGGGAGGCTGCTGAGGGGCATTCTGACTGACAGGAGGCGCACAGCACTCAGAGCAGGCCTCTGTGGGGACCGGCCCGGGCCAGCACACGCTGACGGGACACTTCTCTAATGTTCTGTGAGGGAAGAGGAGGAAGAAGAAGAGGGCATCCTCACCGCTGTGGAAGTCAGATCTCAGAACGAGCTGTCCCTTGAGACCAGCGGAGACTGGGATGTGCGAGTGCGGCTTTGTGATTACAGAATTTCTGAGCATTTAGCTGGTAATTTAGTGAAAATTGATAAACACTGCTTGCAGCAAGCTAAAAGTTGCAGCACAGAGTTTGACCTTCCTGAGTTGTGCGTGGTGCGGCTGGCTGTGAGGGAGACTGCCTGTGTGACCCTGCCTGGGGATGAGGGCTGAACCCTGGACAGAGACACTGTTCAAAGCCCAATTTATGGTCTTAAAGAGCAAAGCATACATATGCTTAGTAATCAGAAAGACAAGCTTTCCAAATTACATTTCCCATGCTGTTAGATATTAATGAGATGCTGGAGAATAGCCTTGGCCTCTAATCTGCTGGATTTAATCCCTAGATTGAAACCTGACACCCGTGGAGGCTAATGAAATCATCCTTTTAATCCAGGGAAATGTCCCCCATAAGCCTACAGCTTTAGAGAACCACAGGACGCTCGGCGCACTGGGCAGCGGACAGCACAGTGTCGGATAAGTTCGGGAGGAGGCAGAGGATTGAAGGGAGAGACACAGAGCTCTGAAAAAGCAGATGTTTGGAAATGTAAAAAAAAAAAAAAAACTGTGACAAACAGAAAAGAAAGGGGCCTCTGAAAAGGTTGGAGGTTTCCAAATTGTGCCGTGGCGACGGTGTGTGATTAAAGATGAAGCAATCTTTTTGACATTTCTCCAGAACAGAGAGATGCTTCCGCACAATACAGCAGCTCCCTCTTCCCCCCCCCTCCGTCTGTCTGTCTGTCTGTCTGTCTGTCTCTCCGTCTGTCTCTCTCTCTGTGTGGCTGTGTGGGATTGAGTTGTTAATTAGAATCGTGGCCAGGCCAAATGAATTCAGACCTTCTTCCTTCTGTAATGGTGCTGCAGACCCCAAGCTGTGGGCTTTAATTCTCCTCTCATCAGTCTGATGGAAAAATCACCTCACTGCCATTCAGCTCTGCCACTCATTAACCAAGCCAAGAAAATGTGATCGGGACAATGGACAATTTTATTATGTTTTTTTTTTTTTTTTCCTTTCTTTTGATGGCACACATATGCATATAAATCATCCTGTAACCAAAATGTGTGCATACGGTGTGTGTGTGACAAGAAAAATATCACATATGTACAAAATCACATGACACTTGTCTTCATTTTTTCATGCCAGGAAAAAAAATGTCTGTATTAGCAATGATTTATGAGAATTGCATCAATGACTAAAACAGGATCCAGAGGCACGCATCTGAAAAAAAAAAACTGTGTGTATGTGCATGTCCTGTATTTATGCGTGTGTGTCTAAGCGCCTAAATACTTGCGAGGGTGCGGTTGCTCGGCTTGTGTGTATTGACAGGCCATGTGTGAGGCATGAGGGTCAAGTTGCGATATGCTTAACAGCCAATTTACAAAGGTCAGGTGAGTGGGATCAAACGGGTGGGAAGATCACACCTCACACTCCTAAATGAGAAACAATCATCCCTCCAAAGGTCACCCAGACACAACCAAGGATTAGAATAATAGAGCAGGTCTTCTGCTCCCCCTTCTTCTCCTCTCCTTCGGCTCGCCACCCTTCTCCTCTCCACAGGAGGTGAGGAGAAAACAGAACAAGACAGCTCTCTTCATTTATTTCCATTTCCTCATCCTCGTTTTTCAGTCTCAGTGAGCATTTTTGTGTCTTTCTGTAAGTCACCATCAACATCTGCAAATAGGTGATTACTAAACCCAGCTGGCAGATAATCTGAATGTCTTGCTATAAAACCAGCCCTGATTGTACACAATTGTTTTTAAAAGAAAAACTGGTTTAATATGGAAACTAATATGGTCTTTTGTGATTTTCCATAATGTGATTATAATTTTTAGCAATTGATTTTTTTTTGTGAAGTTGTGTAACGGTAGATGAATTTCAATCCACCACATTAAAGATTAGAACCCATTAAAGTGAGCTTTGGTTATGCAGATTTAATTTTTCTAGCTCCATTGCTATTATCAGAAATCAGAAAAAACTTTATTGTCCATCGCAAAGACAACGGAAAATTGTCTGTGACGTGGCTCATACAAAACACATAGAATAAAAAGACACATCTAGCATTAAAAATATACGCACATAGACTTAAGAATTTTATATCTGTACACACACATGCATATATATATAAATATGCATATACATCATCCTTATGCCTAAATGGTGTGTATTTCCATTTTCTAATAAAATCTTCAACCACTAAAAGCTGTTTCTTTGTTTTTGGAATCTTAACACTAAAATATTTCCTTCACTGTGAATTAATTCTAAAAAAGCACCAAAAAAATTATTTAAAGCTGACATGTCAGACGAGTTGTAGGTGTAACTGGTAGATGAAGAGGGGAAGCAGCAGCAGCAGCAGCAGCAGCATCATCCCACTGCAAGAAACAGAGACGCCGTGAAGCAACAACAGGGGGCAGTGTTGGGTCATACTAAACACCCGCTCTCTGTCCACCCTTTCTCTCTCTCCATGTCTCTCTGGCCACAGTCCAGTCTAACCACCTCTCAGGATTAATTACACTTTTTCAATTAATGTTCTAATGAGAGCTGCTGGTGCAGAAGTCTGATAAGGCAGTTAGGGACTGAATGAGAGAGAGACACACACGCGTGCACACACACACAGCAGAGACAGACAGAGAGAGATGTACTAACTACAGTGATGGATGGGACATAACAGAAGCTGATGCAGTTGATACAGTGGAGACAGTAGCAGAGATCAGCTTGACCATGACTAGACTGAGATGTTCCATCACACACACACACACACACACACACACACACACACACACACACACACACACACACACACATATACACTCACTCACTCACTCACTCACTCACTCACTCACTCACTCACACACACATATGCAAACATGTATGCACGCACGCATGCGCACACACAGTCTTGTTTCAATCACTTTTGGGGAAATTTGATAGATTTATATTCAGTTCCTGGAGATTTACCATAACCATAACCACTACCTTAACCTAAAGCTACCCTTAACCAAAGTCTTCACCATGAAACTGAATGATTGATGTTATGGCGACTTCTGTTTTGTCGCCATAAGGAAGGTAAGTTCCCACAATGACAGTGTGTAAACAGATTTATGTCCCCACAACATGTGTAATACATGTTCTCTATCTCTCTATCCCTCACACAAACACCCCCCCAACACACACACACACACACACACACACACACACACACACACACACACTCTAACCTTTGCCATCACAACTAAAAGTTTAACTTCAACCCTTAACCTAATCCTGACCTAAACCTAATCTTAACCTGAACCCTTAAAAACAAATCTGAACCCTAAAACTGCCCTTTGAAGGCCTGTCAAACACATGTAACATACAATTGGGATAGAATACAAATGGAATTGAACACACACACACACACACACACACACACACACACACACACACACACANACACACACACACACACACACACACACACACACACACACACACACACACACACACACATGGGAGTGGTATGTTGTGATTAGGATACTGGCTTTGGTGACACAAACCCACACATCTCCAAACTGGGTTTCCATGGTAATGAGCTCAACTGGTGCAGAAGGGGACCTTACACACACACACATTCGCGAACTTTGCCGGCACGCACCAGGGGACCTGTCAAGTATAAATTAGTGCCGTTGATGTGTCACAAGATGCCCCCGAAGGTCATTAATTGGTCAGTGATTGGAGGTTGGCATGTCATTTATATGAAGATAATTTGCATAAGGCAGTGGAGGACTTTCAATTCAAAGCATTGTACAGATTCTATATGGTGAAACCTACATACACTACGGCTTCTTCTTCTTCTTCTCTGAGTCGATGAGCTTTATATTTCAGTGCAGGGCAAACGCCACACGACAGTGGACTGTAGAAAACTGTGCATTCCTTTTTATCTACAGCTGAACATAATCAATTCAGTCATTTTATCTGAATGTAATGCTTCAAGGCCTTATGCCCAGCAGCAATCCAATATAATTAGTTATTGTTGAAAATATTTTTATCCAAATGAAAGCATCTGAAATTTGAGGAGGCTTACAATTTCTTAAACGCTGATACGGACAAAACGATTTTGAATATGCATGACTATCCTGTCAAATATAAAACATTCATTTTATCATTTTGAAAGAAGTCACAGAGAGAATAAGTACATTTTGAATGGCCAGGAAAAAAAATCAGTGGAGATCTGATGAATCTTAAAGGAAGCCCATTGTTTAAAAACCAGAACTAGATTGAAGGTCAAGGGGAAAAAAGGAAAATCCCCATCTTTTTCGACGACATCCTTTCAAAAGTGTGGAGGCTGTTCTTAGAGGACAAAGGAGAAGATAGTGTATGGTATGTGTGTGCGTGCATGTGCGCATGCGTGTGTGTGTGTGTGTGAGAGAGAGAGAGAGAGAGAGAGAGAGAGAGAGAAAAATAGAGAGTAGAAACAGTTTTTAATTTAAAAAAAAAATGCTGAACATGGTTCTTACTCTTACTAATCAGAGCAAACCATTACATTACGTTTTACACTTTTAAAGATAATAAGAATTAATAGTGTCTTGTCTGTATATGCATTAGTCCATATATGCATTAGTTAGGAGTTTGTTAAATTGGAATACCATTTTCTCTCATGTACTCACAGTCTCCACCAAAGCAGAGTATGAAAGTACGAGTGTGAGAGATTGCTTTTCTCTGCTGCCGCTCTCTCTCTCTCTCTCTCTCTCAGACAAACACACACACACACACACACACACACTCTTATTCATTCACTTTCTTCCTCCCTCTGTTTCATTCTCTTTCTCTTTTTCTCTCTCTCCGTCTCATTGCCCCATAACCACAGAGAGATGAGTTCAAGCCACCATTAAAGCGTTAAAAATTTAAATATAAAAAAAAAAAATCTTAACGCTCTTTTTAATTAAAAAGGATCCTAATAATCCACATCATATTATACGTCGCAGATTCATCGGTCAATTTAATAACAGTGAGGCTTTTGGATCTTAATATCTCTGCTACCAGGTTTCCTTCATAACTGAGAGCCCGTGTTAATTACAGCAGAGCCTAATGGTGGGGAATATTCAGGGCCTCTCCATGTTTTGATAAATGGCTTTCCACTAAGATTTATTCCTAATTATCTCATTTGTCTTTCTCCATTACTTTTTATAGCTTAAATTTATGAAGTCATTAAGACGTTAGTGGGCCTGATAATGATTAGGAGAAGGAATTGTATGAAAGTGAATTATATGAAAATGATTATGGCTAAAGGAGTGTTTAAAATGAGGGCTGCGGAAGCCTGGACGTGTGTGTGTGTGTGTGTGTGTGTATGTGTGTGTGTGTGTGTGTGTGTGTGTGTGTGTGTGTGTGAGGTACATGGCTTTGTTTGAAGGTGGTGCATGCCACCCCCCTTCATCACCAACCCCCCTATCCTGCCCAGCTGATGCTACCACCTTACACCGGTAGAAATAAGTATGATGAAACATCTTTGTCACTCTCCTCATCCTTCTGCGTCTCTCCTCCCTGCTGGCCCCCATCAGCTCATATCTCTGCTCCATCTATCTGTCTGGTCTGACTCTGTTAACGTGGGGCAATGTTCTCTCGGAGTAATGAGAGATGATCTCTCTCTCTCAGCCTCTAACACACTCCCGTATGTACACACACACACATGCACGCACAGAAGAAGTTTTTCTTCCACTGCATTTGGCTCTTGTTTAATTTCATTTGCCTTGGAAGATAATGAAACATATAAATACAGAGCCCCACGTGTGCATTTGGAGTTTTGGAGTTATGACCGTTTTATAGTGTGAGAGCTCTCTGGCACCATGACTGCAGTCTAATCTGTTTTATGAAGACTTTCAGCTCTCGCACAATGGGAAATAACACTCCATCCACACTGTTTGGTCTAAAATCGGTAAATGCATGGGTATCTATGACAGATGCCATCCTGAGCTTAAAACATACCTTTTTGGTAGACACGCTGAGCTTCCTGCTTGTCATTCTGGCCCTTCCTTGTCTCTCAGCAGTCTGCTTCCCACCCTCCTGCACCTCTTCTCCCCTCATCTTCCCACCACGGCAGGCTGTATGCCAGAGATCATAAGAGGCAGTGCAAGCCCCTGCTTAATGAATTAATTATTTGATTATTTAATCACCCAGATGAAGAGCGTCTTTAACACTGGTGTTAATTAGCCAACATCTGGGCCAGTCAGCGGGCCAGCCACACAGAAAGGCAGAGAAGAATAGCAACACACACTCTGTCTCTTCTGTCTTTTAGGTGTCACATTAGGCATCTTTTTTATTTTTTTAAAAAATCAGTGAGCACTGACCGGTGGTTTGTTGTTATAAGATAAATAATAGCAATAACAATAACACCAATAAAAACAACACAAAAGAATCCCAAATGTCATGTTGCATGTTGCCCTTTGATTTCCCATCAGTGTCCCACATGCTTGGTTGCCAAAATAAAAGTTCAACAACCTGCTCCCTGTGAGTCTCGACACTCATTTTTCTCTCACCCTTCGCTTGCCTCACCCTCATGCAATGCTTCCTCTTGCCATTGGGAGGAGCAGTGTCTTTTCCTTTGACCTCACTCCTTGATTCCACTTCTTTACACTGTTGCCACACAACAACTGTCCACACCATGAGTACAAGTAATGCATGCAGCTCGTGTGTGCACTGTTGTACTTCGAGATAACAACAATGGTGACGGCTCAAAACGGGGCACACAAACCGCAAACATGAGCATTTGTCTTATCACCTATTGTGACTGGGCAACAATAAAATTCTAACAGACTCTGCCACTTATCATAATCTGTATAGATAAGTCTTATATTGTATTCTGTATGGATTTTCATCATGGGAATTCACATGTAAAGCGAACCTGAAGGTCACGCGTGTGTTCCCGTCTTGCTCTTTCGTCTTTTGAATCTCTTGTGTGTTGTGGAAGAGGGGCGCAGGGGGAGACGGGGACGATGCAGTGAAAGACAGCAGACCTTGAAGGAGGGATGGATGAGGAGAGAGATATTTGTGACTCTCTAGTCTGATTAAGACCACTCCAGTCTGGGTGGTGCTACTTCACACCCACAGCAGTGGCCTGCAAGCGAAGAATGAGGACTGGAGCGATGGCTATGTGTACGGAGAGAGAGGCGGAGGAGGGCAGAAGAAGGGATTCCCTTTAATTGCAATCATTCTGGCAGCACTGCGGGGATCTACATGCTATGCATACAATTAGAGAGGAGAGGACAGGAGAGGAGAGGAGACAGCATGCTACCGGTCCTGCTTTCATTCCCGCTTATAGTCATGCAACGACTGTATGCACTACTCAACACAACCCTAAACACACACACACACTTTGCATCTGTTTCTTAACGCACCGTGTTTGTTAGGGCTCTTTGTCTGAGACGTGTGAGCTGGATTTGATTACATCTGTGTACGCTGTGTATCAGCGCTGTGTCGGCGGTAGCATCTTGATTTGCATGTGTATGTGTTTATATATATGCTTTCTGTGTGTTGCCGAGGTTAATTGAGATACACAGCTCATCTCTGCCCTGATGAGGGTCAGAGCACAGAGGCAGATCTGCATCGCATTAATCTAACCCCAATTTATGCTGCCACACACTGTCAGTTGCAACCCTGCCCCCCAATCACACACACACACTTGTACACACTCACACATACCCATTAATTTAGCCCCAATTTGTGTTGTCTTCAGCTGCTGTGATGCATGGCACAAATTCTTGGACTCGCAATCACAAATGCGGAGCAAAGGCTCACACACCAAACACTTGTGCTGTCTCACATGCACACTCACAAAGGCGACGGCAGCTCATGCAGAGCTGATGTCATTTACTGTTGATGTCCATGTGGCCTCTATTATTGCGGCATAAGTTCCTCACAGAACGCCGGCCTGACAGAAGCTAAACCCTGCAGCACCCAGAGAAGGAAAGGCAAATTAACCAGCCTCACTCTAACACTGAGGGACCATTAAAGTCGAAACGCCTGATCTCCCTGGCCGGTTTTTCCTCTCCATCCTCTCCCTCGTTCCTCTCTCGTTTCCTCACTCTCCAGCTGGAAAGGTTAACCGTGAGAGGCTCTCAGAGACACTCCAGCAGACACACAAGTGATCTTTCCTTTAATTGGCTTTTCCACTCCCCTTCTCCTCCTCTTTTTTCCCTAGCAGGTCAGTACCGTCCACTGCAGGGCCCAACAAAAGAAACACGCGCACGCACACACACACACAGAATGACACAGAGGCAGTGAGGCTGAACTGAGGACTTGATGCATTGGGTGAGGTGTGTGTGTGCGTGTGTGTGTGTGTCTGTGTCTGTACCCCTTTAAATATCTCCATCCGACCAGTCAATCTGTCGTTAGTAGTACAGGAGTAGCGGTGCTGTGTAATTGAGCTATCTAGCTCTCGGGCCTCCATGATGTCCTCATCCATGAAGCAGCTGACACTGCAGCTCTGCTCCTCACTGTCACACAGACAGGGCACAGGAAATTCATAAGGAGAACACTGACAGGTGTGGAGCCATTATCAGCCAGTCTAGTTTTTTTTTTTATCAGCAGTGAAACTTACAAACCCCGGCTTCCTCCCGAGAAAGGAAGAATTTCACAAAAATGAAGGTTTTTTTTCCAGTTGGAAATCAAGGTACACAATTTTGAAAAGCTACATTCAGATGGACATTAGGCTCTGTCAGCATGATAAAAGAGACGCATGTATTCTGGCGCCATGGATGCTATTGTTTCAGAGCTGAATGTGAGGCCAGGCTGAACTCCTGCCATTGAAAACAGAGCAGAGGAAAGTTATCCAGTCCTATAACTTCTCATCACATCTGGAAAAAATACTTAATTGTGTCCTTCTATACTCAATCTGGCAGCTAGCAGATCTAGATAAGAGAAAGAGAATCACAGTGTGAAATGAGCTACACGCTACGCTGACTTACCCGTGGTAGCTTAGAATCAGAGCGAGATGACTAGACAAGGCAGCTCAGACGATTGCACCCTGGACTCAGTTACGCTGACTATTCTGCTTCATCTCACTCGGGCCTCGCCACAGCCATTATCCACAGGGCGCAGTGTGTGAGAGGACATCATTACCAGCTGTCTGCAGAGCTGCCTCCTGCTCCTATCTCCGCTGACACCATCCTATCTAACGGCCCGGTCCGAGGAGAACCAGAGCAAGGCCGGCAACTGAGAACAGCCTCATTCCCACCTGCCACAGAAACAGATAGGACACCAAGATAGCTGCGGCCTGCTGGTGGCTTTCTAGCCTCCGTTAGGCCGATAATGGAGTGAGGCTCATGACTCATCAAGTCAGAAGTTCAAATGTTCAGTCCCATCTCAGTCGTGAGACTGACTGAGATACATTTAATCACAGCAGTTTTGAAACAGAACCTCTGTGGCATATGAACCGCAGATCAGACTAGTCTGAAGCCATTGACTGTTGAAGTGCGTTTATGAGGCCGAGCCATTTCACCCAAATTTCCAAAAGAGTCACTGCCTCCCTTACTCCTCACAAGGTCTAACCATGCAGATGGTTTTTGTATTGTTTGCTAGGCTTTGAGATCTGTGATCTCTTTATGATAATCACAGAACTGAAGGATAGTTTTAAATGAGAGTAAGAGTCTACAGCCACGTATGTAAGGCTTTACTTAGGACGAGGAGCGCTTTAAGCTAAATGCTAGCGTCAGCATGCCAACATGACCACAGTGATAATCCTCACATGCTGATGTTAAGCAGGTATATGTTAACCATGTTTACCATCAAAATTTAATGTCTGAGCATGCTCATATTTGCTCATGAAGCACTGCTGAGGCCGGTGGCAATGTCATTCGTTCTGCAGATATGTGGTAAGAAATGACATTTAAATTCTGACCTGATGATGGTACTGAAGTAATACTCAGGGGATCACCAAAGTGATTACAATCCATCCTGAGGGGAACATGAACATGTGCACCAAATTCAATGGCAACCAATCCAATAATTGTTGTAACATTTTACTCCATCTACCTAAATGACATCCCAGTGGTGTCCCCTGAGGGGGCTCTTGAGCGATCACCTGTCACTGTCTGACCTTTTGTGCCCATCTACACAGTACACATTGATATATTTCAGAGGGTAAGCAAAAAGTTTGACATGCCGGGTGCGCTAAAGGAAAAGTCAGGGTCTCACCAAAGATTTATCCTTGGGGTACCATGAATGTCTAAGTTTGGACCAAACTGACAGATCATCAGAAGAACCATACTAGCTGGCTTCACTAAACAGCACATCAGACAATGTCAACAAATCATTTTTTTCTGTGATTTGGGTGAACTGACCCTTTAAAGGCCAGTGTTCTGTAAACACCACTGAACTGTGTTATGGAGGCCATTAACTACATGTAGGAAACTGCAGCAATAAAATACACCCAGGGTTAGATTTCAAGTTCCTTTTCGCATGTGAATGAAAAAACACATGAGAGGTTTGTGATCCTGCCCTGGAAAACAGTGATTGTGACTGTGGTGTTTTTGATGGAAAGCTGTGATGTGCTGCACTCTGACTGTGTTTGAAAGCTGTCTTTACTCTGAGGTGGACATGTGACAGCAGGTGGGCAACTACACAAGAGCAACAGGCGCTAAAAGGAAATGGGCTTTGAGGTTGTCATGGTAATGAGAGCATTATGACCCAAACAGTCTCTGGGCTATTACCCCGACCCACGCTGCTGCCCGTCTCCTCACCCCCACCTCCCTTCGCACTGGCTGAGGTGTGGGTCTTGCACTGAGGTCAACTGAACCAGATCTGTTTTTGAATTCCTGCCATCACACCCACCCACCATGCTGTTACTGTGTCCTTCTTTCTTTTCATCACACACACACATAGACACACGCAGACAATGGTCCGAGGCGCTCCGTCTGACACAGGACAGGAAATAAGTGTTTATGTGGACGAGGCGCCTCTTCCTGTGCGTTCCCGGAGGGCCACCAACCCCCTAATCCAGACTCTGTGTGTGTGTTTCTGGATTCACCTTCCTTCAAAAACACCAAGTCTGGATATAACTCTGCCTGAAAACTCTCCTTCTTTTCATTTCGTGCTCCTCTCGCATTTGATTTTCCTCATTCTCGCTCTTCTTTAATCCTCCCTGTGTCACTCCCTCCCTCCTTCTCTCTGCTTTTACTGGCTGGGGAAAACAATGGAGTTTTGTTAGTGGATTTTACCTTTATGGGCACTTTCACATACATTTTTTTTTCTCCAGATGACCCACTAAATGTATTCACATTGAGTTTTTTCAACTGGCAGCACAGGGCCCAAATTCTGCAGAAGGTCAATGGTAAAGTAGACAGAACTGTGTGTATCAAAGCCAAACAGACGTAGCAGAAACCAGAGAGGCTGTTTAGACCTGTGAGATGTTGACTTGCTACCATTGCATTCTGTGTGTGTGTGTGTGTGTGTGTGTGTGTGTGTACATGTTTAAGGACAAGGCTCTGGTCTGTGCTCCCTGTTTGCTTAAGGTGGCATGAGTCAGCTTGACTCAAAAACAGGAGCCTGTTTTTGTGTGGCCTGCCAACTGCCTGTCTGACATTTAGCTAGCTTTCTCTCTCTCTCATACACACACACACACACACACACACACACACACACACACACACACACTTAGCCGCAAGTCAACATCACTCTGCGGCTATCCATCGACCCAATGTTCACTTTTCAGCTCTGTCATTTTCTGAGCTCATGTTTCCACCAAAAGTAATAACAAGTAAATACGTTCTGTTCTGACTTTTGAGCACCAAAGTGAAGAGTTTGGTCAGAATGGACTCACTGAAGGTGTAGTAGGATGTCCACATAGGTGGCTGGATGCTGGGAATGGGAAACAGTTGTGAAGGTGGAGCTGGTCAGAGGGCTGAGAGTTTGGGCTGATGTGGGGGTCTGGGATTAGGGTTGGGAGGACATGTATGTGTTAGGGGGGCGAGTCTCCATGTCTCCTCCCTCCCGTGCCCCTTAGAGCCACGTTGCTGGAGTAATGAGCAGCCAGAGGGGTTGGGCGGAAGGCCAGAAGTTGCATAATTGTGCCCTTAAAGCAGCTGGGTGCCATGCCTCTCCTCCCCTCTCTGTCCCTCTCTTCTCTTTAGTTTTTATCACCTCAGCTTTTAATCTCTTCCTGTTGGCACATTTCTCGCACCGACCATTCCTTTTTTATCTGTTCAACTTGTCCAAAGATAATCACACATATCCTATTCTTCTCTATGTCAGATGGAGCATGCATCCATCAATTCTTCATCTGAACGTTCACGGAACGTTCAGGGAAATGTTTTAATCAAAAAATAAATGACAAATAAACCTGACTTACTTTTTATTGCATGTTGCCAATGAAGGATAAGAGCAAATCTCATCAACAGACCAAAACCAACAATGAACTGATCCTGCTGACAAATACTGTCTGTGACTTCCAATGTTGTCCAGAACCCACAACACAAAACCACACCAAAGAGACACATAGTGGGACTGGGTGATGTGCTCCTTAATTACAAAGAACATGGGCACTGAATCTTATTTTTAGAGGATTTCACATCGACCATCCTGCTGCTGTAAATACTCACTATCGCACCAAACTATTAGTCTGCAGCTGAAAATAGTCTGAAACAAATGTGCTTTTTATCTATTTGAGTGACATTTGCAAAAATCTACAGCTTAAAAAAATGAAACCTGCACATTTGTGAGCATAGAAATGAGTGGGTCTGGGCCTGAGAGCCACAGACAGAGCAGAGGAGTCGCACAGTGTTGAGACGGACTAACATGGTGGCTTTGGTCTTTTCATGGGATTTACTGACAATCACAAAAATAGGGGATTGATGGCGGCCTTCAACTTTTAAATCTATTAACTACTGGTATACAGAAACGGTGGATTTCAATGGGATATCATAATTTATCTTCGCAGGACACAATTGCCTTTTGTCTTGGAAAACAAATAGCCTGGCTGACACTGAAAACTGAAAAGGGTGAGAGCCATCCCAGCTGAGACTGACCAGCTGGAGCTCTGGAACAAAATCAAGAATGTTGCCCATGATCATAGACCACATCCCTCCGATGGATGAGCATATTCACTGCTGAAAATTGCCAGCACTCTCTTTTATTTATTTATTTTTTTTGACTTGAGACCAGTCTTCTCCAGCTTCCTCTCCAGTTTGTATGACATTGCTATGTGCCACATTGTCCTCCCTCCAGGAGCATATGATAGTCCTCAAATGACGTCCTCTGGCTGCAGCGTGATACTCTGCCATGCGGCTGTGGGCTATCACCAAGCTACTTGGTTGAATGTGAAAACAAGCTGAGCAAATTAGCACTGATTAATTATCCATTATTAAAATAAATTATAATGTCAGTAGCATGAGTTTTACTGTTTTTACAAGGCCTCGGGTGAGTCACCAAGCCAAAAATACAAGACTTAAAGCAGCAGCCAAACAGGAAGAATACTCCTAATGGAGCTAAAGGAGAGCAGTGCTCTATTGCCGCTGTGCCAGCGCTGGGTATCTGGCATCTCCCACCCACACAGATGAAAGCCAACTCTTAAGTGGCAGTGTCTGCTCTGTATGCACCTCCCCTGTCTGACATAGGAGCTCTGCTCTAAAGGAGAGAGAGGAGTGCCAACACTGCGATGGAGCTGATTGCGTGCGTGTTTGCTAACATGGCATTCATTATGTATTCAGTTAGGAGTTATATCTCCCCATTTTTCAATTTCTCCCTTTTTATTGTTTGCCTTTCTCTCCCTTTATGCTGAATTCACAAGCAGCTGGGATGGATAAAGCATTTTAATGATCCCTAACTGATTTCTGCATTAGCTTTAAACTCGCCTTCAAGTTGAGGCGAGGGTAACGTGTGGTTGAAATTTGCACGAGCGGTTGTGGCCGGTGGAGTGGGAATGAGTTATTGCCCCAAACCCTCCTCCAAAGTTCAGTTACGTACATCGTCCCTGCCTTGCACTGCACAGTCTCCCTCATTCAAAACAGTCTGGTTTTCCAAAACTTTCCAAAACACCAAAACAAACCTCAGGCAGCCTTAGCCTCAACTTCTGCAGGGAAATGACGAAACTGACCCCAGATCAGCACCTCAGACTGAGCAGGTAGTGCCTGCTGCACTACAGGTATGCCTAGCCATTAAATCAAGTGACTTTAGTATGTCTTAGAGTGAGATCTTTTAGGCGATTCATCAGTGATTCATTATCTCATGGCAGAGCGATCTAGATCACTAGATTAATCTAACTGTCATAGTCATAAAAGGAAGATGTATGGCCATTGTTCAGCAGAGCAGAGATGAAGAGAAGGAGCAGGTTTGTATCAGCACTGGACATAGATTGTAATGAGAACATCACTCCAAGATCGTTTTGGAGTCAGGGGCTATTGTGTTTCTGTCCTCTAAGGAGACATTTAGCACAAACAGTCCCTTTTTAACTGAAGCAGGGCTCTAGCTGCTGCAGAAAGCTTTTCCTGGTCTTGTCTCTCTCAAACTAACTGACGTCAAAACGCATATCAGATGGTCTGGGATACGTTTTAAGGCTCACACATGCAAATGGTCATCTATCCTCCGCCCAGGCCCTGTTCCACCCACTCTGACTGCTCAGGCACACAACTCTGCTGCTTCTGCTGCTTCCGTGAGACCGAAGCAGAAACAAATGTCTCAGTCCTGCCAACACTGTGTGTGTGTGTGTGTGTGTTTGTGTGTGTGTGTGTGTGTGTGTGTGTGTGTGTGTGTGTGTGTGTGTTTGTGTGAGCGTGCATGTGTGTGAGTGTGTATTCCATGGAAGCCCACTGGGCTGTGGTTCCCTCAGTAGTCCTGCAGCGGCAGTAACTCGATACAGTACACACACATTTTTGTTGCTGATCCAAGCTTGTCTGCGTGCCATGATTTTGGTTCAGTTCAACTTGTTGTAAAACACTGCTGTGCACCGTTAAAGAGGAGAACATGCAATCAGCATCTAATGAACACAGTGTGCCATGTTTTGAAAGATGGTTAATGAAGTTGATTTGTTGCTGTGGGCTTTGATTTTGCATTTAATGGCTCTAAATCATGTTTGAATGCAGCTCCCCCCTACCCCCCCACAGTGTTTCAGAAGAATGGAGCTGAAAATATTACCCACCACCAGCTAATCTCAGCAACTTAATCCCAAAAGTTACAGTATTAAGCGCATGGTGATGCCAAAGTAACAACTTTTTCTTCAGTGCTCTCTTTCTCTGTCTTTCTGTGTCTCTGCCCCCCACCCTCTTCATCTCCTCTGACTCCAGTGTAGGAAGAAAAGATGTTTCTTTGTAGGGACTCACTGGCAACAGTTTCAGTGACTCACAAAGCTGCCCCAATAGAGCTCTCCTCCCTCTGATTTACCGCCAGGAGTGGTATTATAGATTTCTAGTTGTCTTCCAGAGTTATTTACTGGCACTTTCAATCCATCTGTGTGTGTTTCTGGAATTTGTGCGGAGATGTTTGCATGGTTTCAATTCTGACATTCAGAGAAACATGTGATTTATGGAGGTTAGAGGAAAGAATAGCATCAGAAGCCTACACTTAAAGAGTTAAGTTGATTTCACTGCAATGTTGTTTGACTTAAGTTGAAAATTCTGCTCTTGGAGCGGATATTCACTACCTAGTAGGAGTTCTGGACCGCAGCTCACACTAGTTTTGTATTTTTTTAATGGCCATTGAAGTTACGGCCCAAATTCGAACCACAGTCTTATTAAAATATCTGTGGTTAAGTCTGTGCACATAAGCATATGGGCCTAAATGTTGATGCTGAATGTTAATGTGAAGGTGTTGAGGTGTCATTTCAGAATCAGGAGCTGGGACGTGATGGGTCTCTAAACCAGTATAAGTGACTGGATGTGAATCCAGCTTGTGTTTGGTGCTGTGGTCTTCAGGGAATGAAGATGATCTGTTGATGAATGCAGACCTAAACTCCATAAGGGACTAGTACAATGTTGAACTGTATGCATTAATCTAAATATAACCAACTTTCAAAGGTGTGTATAACTGTGTGCAGGTACATGAGCCACGGACGCAGCTAATGGTCTAGTTGAGAGAAAAGACTTTGCTATGTGATTTAGGTGAGATTGAAAACAAAGTCCATTTTATGCTTCAATGCTCCTTATTAAGACTTAAGAAATGCACACTTCAGAAAAATGTCCTCCCTCTCGGCAGATTTCTTCTGCTTGGATGATTATAAAAGATGAAAACTGTATAAGAGAACATTTTTGTGACAGAATTTATTTGTAGGGCTTGAGGAGACAACGTGTTTTGTGTAATAATAAATAATCCTTTGTGACAAGTGATGCTTCATGCTTCATGCGGGCTGATCACTTTTATGTACATGACATCAAAAAAAACAATCAATTAAATAATCAACATTTAGTCTAAGAACGATGAGTGAGAACTGGTGACCTAACACAAACAAATGCATTTTCAAGAGCTTCATTCTCAAGCACAAATGAGCTCACCATTGTTTGAGGGAGAACAAGGTGAAAGAACAAGAAGACTCATCATCAAGTTCGCCTTAGAAGTTGTGTTCTTTGCATCATGTCTGGCAATGTCAAACTCTCACTCACCATCAGCTACTGAACAATGCATTTGAACCCAATCGTCAGTCAGAATGATCACAAAATATGTTGCCAAAGTGCAAAAGAATAGGACAGATTTCAATGGATTACAAAGGACAAAGTAGTCGACATTGTAATAGAGGTCCCTAAGGAACGCTTTAACAATAACCCCTATAAATGTAGCCACACATGAAGGTTACGCGGTTGACGTCTCATACAACAGTCACATCAGAAAATTATCAGGCATTTTGTACGAGTTCTGTGTCTGTTTTGGCATTCCTTTGACCTAAAATTAATAATAAATCAAGTATTTCCTTCTTTAGGTGTCTGTTTCTGACTTCAGTGGAGGAGGGGAGAGCTGTGTTTGGTGGGAGCCAAGGGCGAATGGCTTGTCATGTCAGGGGTATTAATTTATGATTTCCATCCCAGCTTCTGACCTCATCACCTCCATTAGAATGCAGCCTTTGTAATTTCATGGTTAATATTCAATAGCCTCTTGTCCCCTGCGCCCGCTTTGTGCATGTGAAATTTCGGGGGGGGGGGGTGTATCATTTTTGATTTGTTGAGTTTGTGTGTGTGTTTGTGCATGTGTGTGTACATGGGAAAGGAAATGAGGGTAGAATGCACCATGGCTGCCTGCAAAACAGTTGCAGATGTCCAGAGATGTCCTCTGTGTCTCTACTCCCACTGAGGAGCTTGAATTGCCTCTCTGTCTGACCTGAGTCATTTGAATTGCCTCCTTCATGCACACTTTTCTCTTCTCTCACACACACATCTACGCAACTGTAGACAGACACAAACATACAGTAGCTGAACTCTTTGCAGGCACTTGCTGCAGGGCCACATTCTGACCCTGCTATCAGTGGACTCTACACACAGTCTACAAGAAACAGAGGCTGGCCAACGTTTCACACCCAGCGGACAGCACACACAAATGCTGAAGACGGGAACTGTGTTCATGAGACAGAACTGCCGGCCACTTTCAAGACACAGTGAAGACAGAGAATTAAAAGGGAGAAAAGATTAAAGCAATAGAAGAAGAAAGTCTCAGTAAAAGTCCCCTGCATTTCTGCACACATTGATGCATTGGCCTGAGCACACATTCCTACTGAACGACTTTGGCAAGCCTTTAAAAAAACACATTAAAGGGCTCTGTTCTGCATGAGCCCAGTTGTTGCTGTGTCCCCCCCCTTTCTCTCTGCTCCTCTCAGCTCACAGACGGCTAATCTGGTGGGGTTATGGGAAAATCTGCAGATGCTAAAAGATGATTGTGACAATATATTAATGGAGAAATAATAAAATACAGCAGGGAAAAAACGAGCAACAACACTGTTAAAAATTGGAGAAAATGACTCTAATAAAGAGCTGCCTCTACCACATGGTAACTTTATTAAACACAGCACATGTTGGACATACACACTAATGGCTGCTTCTGCAAAATGTTATCCTAATTCTATGTTGAATTTTATGTTGTTTATATTGTTTTATATCAGAGTTTCCCTACATTTATGAGCACAAATACCCCTTCACTGACACTGGACAAAAAAAAAACAGCCCCGACTTATTTGTCCCCCCCATACTGTTAATTGTTAATGTCAAGTTACTTATTATCAGAACTGCATGAGTCATCATTCATCATCGTTGTCAGCATGTCACAGCACACACACACACATTCCCTCCTGCTCACTTTGTTCCTTGAATTGACAAAGATGACCTCCTTCATCCACAGATGTTTGGCTCTGAGCCACCGTACCTGACCATGGTCATGTCACATGACAAACAGAGAGGACAGATGTGATTGGGTCAGCAGGGTGACCCCTGTTTCCATCCAGGGGGTCAGTGTGGACATTGTGGAGGATTACAAGTGCCTAGGGGTACATATTGACAATAAACTGGACTGGGCAAAGCACACTGATGCACTCTACAGGAAGGGCCAGAGTCGCCTCTATTTTCTAAGGCGACTGAGGTCCGTCAACATCTGCCAGACTATGCTCAGGATTTTCTATGAGTCTGTGGTTGCTAGTGCTATTCTCTATGCTGTTGCGTGCTGGGGCAGCAGGCTGAGGATGGCAGACGCCAACAGACTCAACAAACTGATCCACAAGACCAGTGACGTTGTGGGGATGGAGTGTGACTCTCTGACGGTGGTGTCAGAGAGGAGGATGCTGAATAAGTTACGAACTATCTTGGACAACGTCTCACACCCATTTCATGATGTGCTGGCCAGGCATAGGAGTACGTTCAGTGAGAGACTCATCCCACCAAAATGCAAGACTGAACGCCACAGGAAATCATTCCTGCCTGTGGCCATCAATCTGTACAACTCTTCCCTCTGAATGGCCCTTGGACTTTTCACTGCCTGTTCTGATATATATTTTCCAATTTCAATTTTGCACATCCAATGTTCAGTATTTATATTTTGTTTTATTGTTGTATATTTTATTGTGTTGTATATTTTGTTTTATATATACATTCTTAGTATAAATATTTTGGTTTCTTATATTGCTTTTGTATATGTATTTCTTTCTCTTTTCTTTCTTTTCTAATTTCATTCTAATTCCATCTGTATGGAGCACTGCTACAAAAACAATTTCCCCTCGGGGTCAATAAAGGAATCCTGAATCCTGTTAGTGTCGTTACAGAAAGCGAACCAATGGGCTGCCTAAGAAATGAATATATTTGTTTTAATATCAAAAATCAATTGTATCAACCCAAACCTGTGTTGGCTTACTGGAAAAATGCCCAGTGTGCCAGATTACCAGTTCAGCACTGCCACCTATCAAGTTCCACATATCATCTAGGACTATTGATGTTATGTATCATAAGTAATTACATAAAAGTGGATATATTAATTCTTTCATACAACTGAGCTGCCAATCAATGTTTTTTTGGTCAAGTTACCAGTTAGAGTGGAAGCTGTTTATCTATTGTTTTAGTTAACTATCTTGAAACAGTTTATCCACGACCTTCGGCGAGGGTAGAGTCAGTACGAAAGTAATATGGGACAAGAATATCACAGCAATTTTCTCTGCACAAATCACCCATGATTGGGCCTGGTAAGCTTACTATACACATATGATGGGGCATGGAGGGGTAAGCATCCCCCTCCTCCCCTTGTAGCATCCCTGGCCCTACTAAGTTACTGAACACATAGATCACACTAACCTCTGTGATGGCAGGAACTGCATCTCTTTGATGAGGCGTCTGATGTCGGATGGTAGTGATGATGATGATGGTAGTGATGATGATGATGATGATGATGATGATGATGATGATGATGATGATGATGCCCACAGCAGGTTTTCCAGATTTGGGTCAGTCAGTCTGGATGAGAACTGAGACTGTTTTGAGTCAGTTTTGAAAAGAGCTGCTCTCAGTAGTTGGCTGTTGTTTTGAAGCTCAATGGTTTCATGTTATTGGCTGTCAATGTTTCCTGTTTCCTGTTGCGTTCACCACAGCTTTAATTTCACTTCAAATGATTTCACATTTGAAAACAGAAGGCTGAGAAGCTGTCTGGAGCTTGAGGTTCAGCTCTGAGAGGTACATGGTAATGTTCACCATGAAAGCCAAATCACACAGACACTTGATGTTACTGAGCTCCACAGCAGGTTTTCCTTCATCTCCATGAATTATTCCAAGCAAACAGAAACTCTGGAACAATCAACTGAATGAGGTTTAAGTTTCTGAGCTATTGGCTTGCTCACCATAAAAGCTGCCTTCTAACAGTCTCTGTCAGGATGTGGTCTTGTGAAAGCTGCTTGTTGGCCATACAAACTCTTTATCCAAGCACATTTGTCCATACAGCTCATAGAGTTTAGCGTGTTTTTAGCTATGAAGACTCTTGTTGGCATTGGCCTTTTCCATCAGTACTTCAAAGAAAAGAAAAAGTTTGTCCAATTCTCTTGAAAAGCGCGACAATCCACATATACTTCCGGTTTGTTGACTGGCGCCATGATTCAATGACGTGATATCAACCGCGACGCGTGTGTTGCGTTCAAGACCACTCGGAAAAACATTCCAATGCGCTATTTTTTTTGTCATTTTCTTTATCGCTGAAAAAGGTAACCGTTTGTTTCATATTTGTAAGTGACCCTACCCTGGCTACTGTACAGTGACAATAAGCATTACATTCGTCCTGCTGCTCATGCGGTCACACTGTGAATGTCACAGCATTTATTAAAACTTGTATGTGACATTGCACACAATAGAATATACCAAGAGTCAGAGTGAGAAACTAGTTTCCCCATTTAACCTCTCTGTTTGAACTACGTGTCAAACTTCACTTCCATTTTCAATGAAAAAATCTTTTAGCAATAACATACGTGGTGAAGTACATTTCTGTTGTCCATCACAGTGTAAATTATGATCTTGAAAAGAGTTGGAACAAAAACAGAACCAATTCAAAGTTTAGAATAAATTATATATATATATATATATATATATATATATAAAGAAATTGATTATTGTGTGTGGGGGAGACACTCAGCTCGTCCTTGCCTGGTGAAGTGTGGGTGCAATGTCTCTTCTGCACTAGTCTCATGAGACATGTACTAAGGACACAGAGCACTATATCTGTCACAACTGTTACTATCTATAAAAAAGGAGAATTTATGTTAGTAATACAGCAAATTAAATGTACTATTTTTACCCTTTTAAATTTGCTTTAGTAGTTATACTGCTCATATACTGTTCTGTAAAACTTTTGATGAAGACAAAGGGCATAATGTTTGCCATTAAAAAGGACATTTTCAGTAAACACAATTAGATAACTAAGGTTTGTGAAAGTATACGCTGTGCAGTCAGCCTGTCCTATCCGCTGGTTGAACTAAAGATTTTTCCAAAAAAACAAATGTTAATCAAACCGTGATATCTATGTTTTCAAATAAGCCAAGTTTGGCAGCTGTCGACTGTAGAAGTACCTCCAAAGGGTTAAGTGTCCCTGATTGGGAATCACTGTTTTAAAAAATATGGCAAGAGTAGCTATAGTAGATGACACACTTTGTATGACAATGTAGAGTATATTCCCTTTTGATTGTGAGCTCACATTGCTGAAATTTTACGAAAGACTAGTGCTGGATAGAGTTTGCTTGCTTGGCTGTCTCTGAATTGAAAACTGAATCTGCAGTGTGCATGCATTTGTGAGGAGTATTAAAGAAATGTTATCCAAACTTAAATCAAATGCAAAGCACTTGTCATGTATGGGGTAAAGAAAGGACAAGGGGAGAGCATGAAAACCGATTTCTCCAGCTTGCCACTGGTAAGTACATTTAAATTTGTGCTCAGAGAAGACATAGAAAGTAGTTGAATTTGAGAAGTGACCATGAGGGGCTGTTATTGTCAGATCCTGTGTATTGTTTCTTTGTTTAAAGAGAATACATGCAGTCTCACATAAAGTCTTAATAGCTTTGTCAGAGTGCCAAGCAGCACAGGTGGGAAGGTCAAATGTTTAAGCAGTTTAAGCTGCATATTGAATTTTGGTTATTCAGCAATGTCCGGGTGATGAATCAACAATCCTTTGTTGTTATTAGATTCATTTATTGCTACACAGACCTTCTCTTACCGGTTAGACTACACTACAAAAGGAGTATTTATATAACCATAATGCAATAAGGCCATAATGTAATAGGCTTGGAGCCCAGGAGAAAATGAAGAAAGAATGATACATGTCGTCTGGAGTTCACATTGTTTATTCAGTATTAAACAAAGAGATTTTAATGTGACTTCCTGGACAGCAATTCAAAATGACATTAAATGGGGGGTAGTGTAAACAAAATGACATTATAGTGGACTACAGTCTAGCAACAATTCAGCTGGGCTAGGTTAACTCTCAGCGTACGAGTAGAGGTGGCCAGCCCTTTAAATCAATATCCAAATTCCATCTCATAATAAGATAATAAATCCATGAAGGTCAACAGTTGGAAATGTCTGTGGCCACAAAAATACTGATAATACTGAGTATGCAAAAAATTGAAAGTAAACTTGTGTTTTCTTCCAGTATGACTGAAATAGCTTGACTGAATACAAGGGAAATATTGGGAAATGAGATACAGACACAATCCATATCTCCAGATCATCTCTAAAATCCAGAGAATGGTTAAAATGCAAGACCGGTGTTCATCTGGGGACTTTCTACGTCCAAACCAACCAATTAGATTTTTCTCTCCCTCTGCACTGCCTCCATTCCCCACCAATTGTGAAACACTTCGCAGTATAGACATAAAGTAGTATTTAATGACCAAGTCATAAAAAATTATTCCGACATCATTAAATTAAACTTAAATGATGTGTTCACTGTTTTTCAACTCAGCCCGTACTAAAATGTTGTTTCACATGATTTATGCTGCATAGCAAGTTCTAGCTGTAGTACTGACTGACTTACCACTCTGCACTGAACAGTCCAACAGGAGAACCTGTTCACCTCTTCAAAAAACAAGGTGAAGCTACATTTGGAAACCATACATGTTTATGTGATCTACTGCTAAAAAGAGAGCTGCAAAGCCTTACTGTCTGTCACAGGTAAGTTTCTGTTGACTTTATTTCTCCAGTTGCATATGTACTGGACACAGGAATCTGAGAAAAATAAAATCAATTCAACATAACAGAGAGCAAGGTTTAAGACGACAAATAAGCTTCACAGTTATGAAAACTGACATTTATCCTGGTTTTGAAGGCCTAAAAAGTGCCTCTTCAGGCGGTGTTTGAGAATGCTGCAGCAGACTGGTAAGAGTCCTGAAACTCGAGCTGGAGTGAGTGAGGTTGTAGTTATGCACAGTCATAAATGATAGGAAACAACATGTCAGTAGGGTTGGGTTAAAAAACACTGAACCTATTGTTTTAGCAGTAAAATGGGCCAGTAGGAAACATTTGATAAAATGTATTCATATTATTTCTGGCCTTCAGCAAGGTGATCTGTTTATTTTAACACTGTCGGTTAACAGGTAGATGTGTCCTTGTGAACAGTGAGGACCAGTTATGCTAACATTAGCTTGTTGTAGCTAACTAACATTTGTAGGCTTACTGTATACAAATTGTATTCCAGTGGCAGTAAACTGTTTATATTATTTGTAAAGGTTGGCCTCTTGCTGATAAGCAGTATTGATAAGGAAAGAGTTCTTATTTTGGTATGAGTTAGCTGTGCACAGACTCCAGACACTTATTACAAAGCACGTCTATTGTTTTAGTGTCAAAGTTTGTTTGGCGACAGAGAACATGTCCCGAGATGAAGCACCATTGATGGAATCTGCACTCAGAATATCTCGTAAATCCAAACAAATGACACTGTCATCACTTCTAAACATAACATTATATAATCCAGTTCTCCCTTCATAAATCTCTCTGCACTGTAAAGAATTGCATTGTTTTCCAGGGCTCTCCAGGATTTTGTCTCACTTGAGTTTAAGCATGTCCCAAAATTTGAAACACATTCAATTTGATATAAACATACACGAAGAGTCATAATATCAAGTTCTGTTAGTTGATTTCCAAAACATTTCCTGCTTCGGTCCGATCAGGTTGATTTACAGCCTTTAGTGTTCATTCTTACTTGACAAAGTTATATATCAGCCCTTAAAATAGGGTTCAATCGACCACAGCCACATTAGCATAGCAAAAACCCTTCAATGTACAAGTAATTATAGGTCTAGAAACTAAGGTTCGGTTAGAGAAAAACTCTTTGGTATTTCCAAGAAAAGCGGATTGCACAAACAGCATTTGATCAGAGAAGAGAGAGATTTCTGTCAAGTCATTTTAAAATGCACAAGAGATCTAGGTGACATCCCAAGAGGTATTGGGCTGGAGAAGGTACGAATCTGAACATATGAGAGTGCAGGCCTGATATCAAAAGCGTACCATTCATACTACGAGCATATGAATCTAACTTAGCATAATGTCTTGAGATTTTCATTCAAGGAATTAAATTAGATGTTGAGCAATGTCTGCTTTACAGAGAGCCCAGCAAAACCCGATAACACAGAAATGTGATTTTCACATTGGAGGAGGAATGCAAATATCTTAACTAAAATCTACAAAACAAGGATTAATAGAGATTTGGTAAAGGCGAGGAACCTACTTGAAAATTCAGGCCTTGAGCTAAGCCAAGGCCATTTGTTCACACAGCAAGGAGGAAAGAAAAATGAAATTTGTTAAAAAAAGAGATGATGCCTTCCAATCCTCTACCAGTCCTTTGCCAGTTCTGACCATTCAGACGAGACATATAGCCTGAATACAGCTGGAGCCCCTCTACATAAAAAAAGTAAAATAAACAGGATGTGAAACATTAAACGAGGAGAGACTTTTGATTAAGAACCCTCTCCCTTCACATGTTAGAGCAGAGAATGTGTCCATGACAGATGCTATCGACCATTCGCTCTGTGATGTCCATCACTTACAGTACTCATTTAATGGGACCCATCTTCAGAATGATGCATGACACTCTCATGGTTCTTCTCTGAATAAGTCCGTTTAGTGAGATTCATATTAACAAAAGAAAATTTATCTGTAATATTGCCACAAGCCACCATTAATGTTTTCTCTATCTTGCACATTGCAACAAGGACAAAGACAGCAGTGGATTCAACATCCTCCACTAAGGGTGTGTGTGTGTGTCACAAAGGCCACTGTATGCAATCAAACTGGAAGATTTTAACCTTGCCAAGGACAGGAGGACAGACTACATTTCTACTGAGATCTGAGCGTCCATTTTCCCATTATGCTGCTGCTCTTATCTACAGAAACACTAAAATCCGGTTAAATGGAGCCATTTTCTCATTTGCCTTTAGAGGTCATTTTTCATGCTTGGAGAACTCCAGTCATTCAGACGGCACAAGGGGCTCCATTGTAATAATAGCTTGATCTGTGAGGGTCCAAAAGCCCGGTCTGCACAGGCTGGCAGACACTCGTGGACCACAGCTGGAACTCATTCTGCACCATACACCCAGCTGTGTAGCAATGGACCAACAGCATAGACAAGGCAAGGCTACTGTCCCATCTTTTGATCAATAGAGGAAAGAAGAATTCACCAGTGACTGCTCTCAGCATTAGGTCACATATTTTACTTGGCAAACCCTCTAAGAAACATTGCCAACTAGGCCAGCCAATATAGTGTAAACCACAGAGCCCAGACCACAAAGACTGGGTGTAGCGCCTCTCAGCACGGATAAGACACTGGTTGAAGTTGTTCCCGGGCTTGTGGGAGTGTGTATCTACTTTGCCTCCCGTGGTGTTGGCTAGGGGCCTCAGGAGGAGAAGCAAAGGCTGCAGCACTCCATACAGATCTCCAGGCAGTCTGCAGACTCACAGCAGGCGTCGATGATGCCACAGTCCATGTCACAGGGCAGGTCACAGTCGCCACACTCCTCCGACGCACAGCAGCAGCAGAAACACGAGTCGTCCCCGGCGCAGGAGCCACAGGTGGCACAGTCCAGCACGATGTTACACAGAGTTAGGAACTCGCAAAAGAGGCAGGCCAGAATACAGTGAACACAGCAGTCTGGAGACAAAGACAGACAGACAGAGTGTAAACATCAGATTTCTAATTGCCATTGCTTCTTTTCTTTGTCTCTTTTATCCAACATCTTCTTTCTCTATTTGCTTTGGCAACATAAATGCATTTATACATCATGCCAATGAAGCAATGTCAAAAAAATAATTTAGAGGCTGTCAGAAATAGTTTGAAAATAGGACAGAAATCATGGGACATGATTGAGTAATTAACTCACAAGAAAACATTTTTCTTCAGTGCCAGAGACTAAAGGCTGCCAATGTCCTGGTGGCATTAGCACACAGACTTACGACATCTGCTCTTTTATATAGAGCTAAAAAAACAACACATTTCTGGTCTTACCAAATCGGCCTTGGTAATAAGCCTTTTATCTTTACCTCTCTGTTCAACCACTGAACCACTCTCCTCTTTGTTGAGTTCTCAGTATCAGCAGCAGTCATGTAGAAGACACGCCAATCTGTGCTTTCAAGTATTAGTGAAAGGAGAAGGTCTCTTTCACCACACTACCTTGAGTTGAAGATAATAAATACCATGCTATTTGCAGTTTGTCATGACTTTTCAAGTATGGTGGATGTAGCCTGCTTTATTTTACAGACAAACACATTGACACAGCCACTCAAGACAAGAGGTAGTGGAACAAACCCGCGTTTCAAAGCAGCCAACAGAGGCCTGCTTAACAGGAGTCATTGAAGGAATGACAAGGTTAATGTGATTTATTCTCCTGCCTGATGAATTTCTCCTTTAATGTCTGATTAATCAATTTTCAGTTAGCATTTGCAGTTGATAAAGATTAAAAATGCAGTTTGCATGACACATTTTGAGTGGGTACAAAATACACTGTTCAGCTGAACTGAACAAGTTAGTAAATTACATTTTTGTTGTCTTTTTTCATTAATTTTGTTGTATATCATAAACCATCAGTTCCAATTTATGGCAAAAACATACAAATTATAAGAGAGAATTGATTGCCATGACTGTTTTTTGGCTCAGAGAAAATGTGCCACGAGAAAAAAGAAGTCTGATCCTCCGCTCAGACAAGATGTGGTAAAAACTTTGATGTTGAACCTTGCTATCTACCCCTCCCTCTCCTGCCGCCGCAGGCCCTCCGTCAGTCTCTGTATCTTACCATCCTGTGCCTCTGTGGGAATCTGGGAGCTGTTGCTCTTGGAGCTGCTCTTGCTCCTCTTGCTGCTCTGGGAGGTGATGGAGGGGTTGGACTGCAATTTCTTGGTTTGTTTGGGCCCTGCCGAGGAGGATGAGGAGGTGGATGAGCCACCTCTCGGGAGGGAGCCCAGCTTAGGGTGCTCATGAGGGCCCCCGTTCCTGACCCCGTTGGACTGGAGAGCATGCGCGTGAGGCGTGTGCATGTGATGCAGACAGTGCGTGTGAGGAGAGTGTGTGTGTGCGTGGTGTTTGGCTCCGTTGCGCAGTTGGCTGCTGGGCTGTGTCCGACATGGCTGGGTGTGGTGGACAGGTGTGGATCTGGCTGCTGGCTGAGCTGGGGAGGGACAGAAGGACATTCACTTACAATAGGCTGTGGACAATGAGCACTTTTTAAATGCATACACATTCTAATCAAGTGAGATCAGATCAGTTGTGTTTCTGTTCGGTACCTATTGGGCTGTTCTACTTTGTCATTGTTATATCATATAAATACAAGAAGACAAAATAATCTCCACTATTCAGGTCATATGTATATATTGCATCCACATTATGAGGACCACATGAATATAAGTGACTGATATTCCTATTCGCACTATTGCAGGATTCTAGCATCATTTTGACTGAAACTTCTCATTGTCAATAAATTTATTGATTATTCTGATAATATGTTGTGACACATCTTAACTTGTATCAAACCACTGCAGACCCTGTGATCATTGCACTCAGCCATATTGCGATTTCAGGCATATTTTGTTTAAATGTTCAGCCCTAATCTAATATGCTAATATACAATACAAAATAGAGACAAGCAACACATCCTCACATTTCAGGAGCTAGGAATAGGAAGTGGCTGACATTTTTGCTTGATAAATTATTTAAAATGATCAATTTTCAAAATGACTCACTTTTTATTCTGATTTAATGATAGATTCACATTATTTCAAGTCTGTCTTGAAACAATACCCTCATGTCATGTCATCTCCTGTCCATACTGACCCCTAAGAGATATTTTTCAAAAGCAACTTCAATGTAAGCGAGTTCATCTGATGCTAAAATGAGACTTCAGCAGTCTGAGTTAGAAATATCAAGCAGATTTCAGTCTCATCATAATCACTTTGGCTTTAAGAAGGGATCTCTTTGCGGCCAGTACGGACAGCAGCAACAATTTCAGAGACTAACTGTGCTTTCAATATATATATGGAAATGTGAACCTATCCTTAAAGGATTTATATCAAATACATTAATGGGACTGAAATATGTGTATAATGTGCGTTTAAATGTGCGAGTAGGTTCACCAACACATAGCTAATCAGAAAAGCCCCTGTCACTGTGTGTGTGTGTGTGTGTGTGTGTGCACGCACAGATTTGTGCTGGTACAGCATCATGGAGAAGGAGGCTCTGGGAAACTGAGTCCAATTACAAAGCCTACCCTAAAGGCACCAGCTCATGGGAAGAGCTATGCATTTACTGAACTGACCCCTCATCCTATAGACACATATGCACAACTACAAAGAGACAGCACGGAAGAAAAGGACAAGATGAATGAATAGTGTGAGAGCGAACAAAAAAAACATCCTTTTAGTACCTGAGTTTTTAGAACAATGCAGTTATGATACAACACGCATGCACATTTGTTAATCTTGGCTCAGTATACCACTTGGTATATTTTATCTCCAAGAGCAGCCGAGTACTAACTATTGAGCTTGAGAGATGGAGGCAGTAAAGCACACCTTCGCTGCCAAAGCAAATACACACCCTGAAAAGAAGAATAAAATGGAAGCCTGGTTTTTATATATTATGGTAGTATTTAATACCATCCTTTTGAGGCCCTAAATATTTTTTTGACCTGAAAGCATATGGTCTCGAGAGGTGTGGTAAGAATTAACGGGGCAGGGTAAAGTACAACAGAGTCAGAGAGAATCAAAGCAGGAACTCTGTCGACACACGCACACACACACACACACACACACACACACACACACACACACACACACACACACACACAGTTGCACTGAGAGACAGTGTGGTCCTGAGCTCTAGCTATGAAACACGACTGGTAATAAAAGCGTCCGTTCGATAACCGCTGTGAGACAGATAACCCATCCGGCCCTGTTTTGATTGGCTGATGACCGTGGTCACACAACCAATCCAGTGTTATTAAAGATTCTTTCATTCAGCGTTTTCTAACTTTGCTCCAGATGTTTGGCAGGCTGCAGGGCCAGTGTGTGTGTGTGTGTGTGTGTGTGTGTGTGTGTGTGTGTCTGTGTGTCTGTGTGAGTGTGTAGGCGTGCATGCATGTGCAGGGCTAGTGAGAAGGAGCCATACTTTCTCCTCTAAAGTATGTCAAAAGTCAATACCTGCTGCTCTCCTGTGTTATGTCTCTCTCTCTTCCTCTTTTGCTCCCTCACTTCATCTCCTCCCTTTCTGTGTCCTCCCTTTCTGTCTCTCTTTCTCATTGCTCCCTTTTAGACTTTTGCACAATGCAGTATTTTAACACTGAGCTGGCCAGGATGTAGGTCGGTAAGAGAGGAAGGGGATTAGAGAGAGGGGAGGGAAGCTGTGCACAATTTTTCAGTATTCCCTCTTGGTCTGTATTGTCTGGGGGATTGTGAGCTGTTGAGAAATTCGTACTTCTTGCGAGTTTGTGGTGTGTCTGTGCGAGTGTATGAGCACAGCACATAGGCGGATTTGGCAGGCAGGCAGACAGAAAGAGAGAGACGGGGAGTCAGGACTGTCTCCAAACAGAGCTTGAGGTTAGGCCCACTCAGACACACAAATATATGCATGCAAGAACACGTGCAGACACACACACATTCAAAAAAAAAACACAGGGTCCCTTTGTCTGAGATTCAGAACTAGGGGAAGAAGATGGAGTGAGAAAGAGAGAAAGAAAGAACTGGGTTGCTGCTTGTGCATATTTGGACCAGGAGGATGCATGGGTGTGACTCATAAACACAATGATTCAGCAGTGGGAGCTACTTAAAAATAACAGCAAATAAAGAGCCAAATGACTGCGGGATTAACATGATGAGACTGGGAGACCGCAGAGCGCACGTGTGTGGCGCTAACATGGCAGCGTCGGCCACTGGGGGTCCTGCGACCCCTGTGATGTGTGTATGTGCACATGTGTTGGGCCATTAAGCGAGGCTGACTGAATCACCATCACCCACCCCCCGTTCACACACCCTCCACCTCTTCCTCCTCCGCTGGCGTCTCTCAGCTACCCTGTACTTACACACCTCCCTCCCAGACCAGAGAACTGCTGTTCGTCTCTCTCTCTCTACTTATCCTCTGCTGGAATGAGTCACCAGAGTGACGGTGAAGTCTGTCACTGTTCCAGCTGCTTTATCCTACCGTCTCCTCTGGTACAGTTTGTCTGTCTATGTAGGTTAAAGTGTTGAAAGTACTGAACTATATAGACAAGGAGATTAAAGCCATAAAAATGGAAATTTCTTTTTTTTATCAGACTAAATCTCCAAAGGGAAAAGGAATGGATGCATGGATGATGCATGCACCCACAAATCTGCCTCAATACTAACTATATGCAAATGTACAGAAATGCTTTTTTGTATTATCAAGCACAACAGAGCAGGAGCAAAGTATATGGATGTATTTTCTGCTCACTCCGAACACTTAACAACAAATGCTGAAACTGTTATTTTATTTATTTTATTAGTTGCAGTGTAATTTTTTTGAGATAAGGACGTATGCCATTAATAATGAAATCTGGCACGAAGAAAAAAGTTCACAACATTTCAAAATCCACTAACTGTTTTGAAGTGCCTGTAAAACATCCACTCGCCACAGTTCCCCAGAAACATCTTACCCACTGACTCCCTTCTGGGTTTCTCTTGCATAGTTGTGTTGTTTTTAACTGTGGGCAAAAGCCTAAGTGTCAACTACTAAAACTGTGAGAATGGGAAAATGATAAGTTGGTGGTGTATAATGTTATTTAAAACAGTTTTCAATGAGATGCCCCCTCATTTCTGGCTACTATACAGCACTTCAACCCAACAGTACTGTGTTAATGAGGCTTGTTTAGCTGCACTGACAACAATAAAAAAGTCATGTGAAGGCAGAGTTTAGTCAGCTGCCCAAGACTGCTGCTTCGAAATTAGGCACTACTGCAAGACAAAACTGTTCGTCAACTTTTGCCAAAATTAAAGGTTAATTCTTGGTTCTTTCAATTAAAAATGTTTTAAACAATTTTAACACCCACAAGTGGTGATGTATAATATTCCACTTGAGTACTTCTGTTCAATCTCTACCAGTTCCAGTTATAAAAGTCTGTTTGATCCTTTAAAACTGCAGCATTGCTAAACTTTGCTGTATGACTTATGTATCTGGCTGCCAGTTTGTTCATGTCACAATTAGGAGAAGCGACTTCTCTTGTTTCAGCTCAGATATATGCTTTACCTGTTTTACTTACAGTATTAAAGTGCTTGCACTAACAATTAGTTGTAACAGTGAAGTAAAGAAGGTACTTATAGCAATAAGTACAGTTTGTAAGAGCGTGCATAAACTGATAACTTTGATGCATTACTGAAACTGGTGCTGCTGCTACAGTTAGTGTCCCACACCTTATCTGTAACTACCAATTGAAGTTCAAATGTAATTTTAACATTAAATTTAAAGAAAGTACAAAATGCAGGCCTGGTTTCATTGTGAGAGTTATTGTGTTTAAAAGGCACGTTTAAAACCCTTTTCAGGTTCAGTTGTTGGAGCTTGTTATGACCCTTGAGGGTGTACTACAGAGCTGCACTTCCTTAAAATCAATCAATCCTCATGATTGTAAACAGTCACCTGAAATAACATGTTAACCTTCAAATTGCCTTGCTGTCAAAGTTTTTTTTGTTATTACACATCCAGAAAAGCCACAGATTCACTTCTGAACACAAATTCACATCTAATTAACAGGTCAAATCAACAGCATAAAATGGGGATTATTGAGGTGGCGCAGCAGGTAGTGTGCGTGCCTCACAGCAAGAAGGTCGCCGGTTCAATCCCCATGTTCTTCCCATGCAAGCGTGGGTTCTCTCCGGTCACTCCGGCTTCCTCCCACACCATACCATGACCAAAAACATGCTCATTAGGTTAATTGGTGACTTAAAATTGTCCTTAGGTGTGAGTGTGAGTGTGAATGGTTGTTTGTCTGTGTATGTTGCCCTGCAGTCACCCGGCGACCAGCTCAGGGTGTACCCCGCCTCTCGCCTCCCCGTTGACAGCTGGGATATGCTCCAGCCCCCCCCCAACCCCGAAAGGGATAGTCGGGGTGTAGAAAATGGATGGATGGGAATTATTGAGACACATTCTCATTCACCTGCAAAGTATTTAAGTACAACAGTCTAAATATGACCAAGCTCTGTCAGTGCTCAAAGGGTCAACTGATGGCTGGTTGACTGATGTGTTCGTGCCTGCACGTCTGCAGAATAGAGCCTTTTGCACAGCAGGAAAAATACAGCCATGCATGAGCATTAGTCTTTTGTATTTTGCCAAGTATATTTCTTTGTTTTTGTGCTCGCACGAAAATATGAAATATGACATTAGCTGATGCAAAAGAACAACAACAACTTGCCAAAAACCCAAAAGTTCTGGAAAAACATTTTTCTTGTGGTTTTTCTTAGACATTCACACTCTATTTACAGTATTGCCTTCAACCCAGCTGTGGGAAAAGCACTTAAATTCTCTCTCTTTTTTTTTTTGCAATGTGTGACTCATTTGTATGAATTTCACCTGACAAATGAATGGAAACAGTGTGCAAATATTTCAAGGAGGTGGGGGGGAGGCTAGACGTATGTTCTGAAGAGAAGAGGAAACAGTAGCGAACTTGCAAAGCACACCACAACACTCATCTCTGACCTGAGACATCAACCAACCACCTCAATCACACTGACCCCTGACATGACCTCTGTCCACACATCTGAACTTTCCAGTACTCGGCTCTGAGTCATCTGAACACAGAATATGCATGTGTGTGATTAAATGTGACCAACAAGGAGATACTGAATTATGGGACAAGACAGGCAGACAACGAAGAAAGACTGAGAGAAAAGGAAGGAGAGAATTAAGGCACAGAGATGGAAAACAGTTTCAGCACAGTGACTTGTCTCTAATTAAAGACAATGTCACAGTCCTGTTAGATTTCCCACCAACAATACACTGCACACTCCTGACATTTGATGACAAGATAATAACAAACAGCTCCACTCAGCATTTCCCTTACACACACTTCCATGCCCTCATTCGCACATGCATAAAAACGGCTGCGTTCTGTCTCATTGACATCCATCTCATTTACTGAAA
Organism: Chaetodon trifasciatus; assembly: GCA_037975065.1. Taxonomy (NCBI): domain Eukaryota; kingdom Metazoa; phylum Chordata; class Actinopteri; order Chaetodontiformes; family Chaetodontidae; genus Chaetodon; species Chaetodon trifasciatus. Next base: position 3,544,461 of record JBBMOE010000019.1, on the reverse strand, counting down.
ATAGCTCAAACTGATAAAAATAACGAGTCATAAATGCTGCTGCGATGCTGTCAGTGATGAATTACATGTGCCATTGTTTCCTCGTGAGTCCAAAAGAGAGTAAGCAGTTAAACATCTGTGAACATGTGTATCCTGCTGCGACTGTGACGTCAAAGACAGCAGTATGCTCATGACATCACTGACAGGCAGTGTGTCTCTGCTTGTGCAGAAACACACACTCACATATGTTCACAGCTCGCTCTGCACATTGTTCTCAGACAGCTTGTCACAGGCCCAGGGCCAGACGCATACTACAGCTCTGATGTCATCACTGCGAGATGGATGAATTGTCTGTTTTTGCTTCTGTTTTCTCACCTTCTGGCTCACACACACACACACACACACACACACACACACACACACACACACACACACACACACACATTAGCAGATGTCACACAGCCATAACCTCACCGCAGACCTGAATCACAGCTATTTTTGTTATGTCTTCACACTCATTATGAAGCCAGAGACACACATGATTGATTGATTGCAGATGATGCAGACCATATTTAAACTGCTGATAGCAGCTTATGAGGCTCGCAGAAGATACCAAACCAACTCACACGGGCAGACACAAAACATATCATTATGCAGACAGGCAAGCGTAAGCTGTCTGTGTTCACCTGAGAAAGGGATCAAGTTTAGAACTGTTTGGTTTGTGGTTCAAGTCCCATGAACATGTGTGATTGTGCAAGTTGTTGAGTGAGGAAGCTATGGATGAAGGGAGGGAGGAGGCACATGAAGGCAAATGAAAAGCCAGCAAGGACTGGTGTGGATGGCGGTACATTTTGTCCAATCCTGCTGTAGTTGCATAACTCTCCCCATACAGCATATGGAACTGGTGGGTTTCATAGGTTTTATTGGGATGTAAAATAAGGCAGAGAGAGAGAGAGAGAGAGAGAGAAAGAGAGAGAGAGAGAGAGAGAGAAGCAGTAAGAAAATCAAACTCAAACCTCTCAGCCTTCCAGCCTGGGCCTGATATAGACAAACACAGCAGACAGGACAGGTAGAGGCCCAAACATAGACAGAGACAGCAGACATTCACACACCTACTCAACTCAAAACACACTGCGTTCACCTACTTATCCATTTCCTGCCTGAACCGACTGCTGGTTATTTAGTTACCACAAACTAGCTATTATGACAGGGCCGGTTTGTGTGTTTGTGCGTGTCACCCATGGCTGGCCCTGGATTCCAGGAAAAATGCTCATAGCTTTCTAACACATGCTCACGTCAGCTTGCTCAACCGTCTTCTTGTGCCTCCATTCCTGCTTTCACCATCCCTCATTCACTGACACAGTGCCTTTTTTTTCTTTGAATGACAGGAAGGACAGACTTAGACCGCTCTAGGGCATTTCAAAGTTTTACAGCACTTTCAGGTTAGCAGCTAGGCATCGAGACAACTTAGCGAGAGTTTTGTAGCCACTATTATTGCAAAGCTCAGTCTTTTAAGAGAATAAATAGCATAGTAGAACTAGCTGGTGAATGAGGTGGAGATTCGACTTATTCCAAACTGGAGTGAAAGCAAGAAAAATACATGTGGTGGGGTAATGACATAGCATACTTGAGTAACCCTTGGCTTTAATACGGCATGCTGGAGCGACTGCACATCAAGACGAGTGAAAGAGAGTCTCTCTATGACATACATAATACATAGCTGTTGGACTTGTAATATGAGGGAGGGAAATGGGTGGTGGCAGTTAGTGATATGACTGTGGAAGGCGAACTTCCAGGTGTTGTGACACTCCTCACCAGCAAATTAAGGTGGAGAGGTGGTGATACACCCAGTGGGAGTGTAACACCTGGAGATTTTGGGAAGTAGTTTCGACTTGGAGAGCTGAGTGTAAACAAAGCACACACACAATGAGAGACACATTCAGCTCTCCTCCTACAATCTTCTACACTCACTACAGCTGGCAAATGTTACAGCGATGACAAATCCTATTGGGGTGGACTGGTCAAAAAACCAGATCATAGAATAGAAAGCTCAGGTGAACTTCTGGGTTCTGTAGCAGAATAAAACAAAAACTGAAAAATCACACTGACGTTTGGTGTCTACATCCAGCGCTGGAACAAAATCTAGCTCAACTGTTTGTGGTTTAGTCCATGTGTCTAGACACAGATGGTAGGGTATTAAAAAATTGGGCAATATTGATTTTATTTAATATTTCAGTGTTAAGCAACCTTTAATAAACACCATTTCCCATAAGCCCAAAGTGGTGAGCTATGCCAATGGACCGACAGTTAGCATTTTTTTTTTTAGCCTTTTCTGCCTTTATTGTTAAAAAAAATGAGGAGTGAGAGGGACAAATGACATGACACAACAGACCCCGACTGGACTAGAATGCAGGATAACTCGGTCACCGTGTTAAAAACTTCAGGTAACAGGACGCCAGCATGACCTTTTATTGAGATTGCAGCTAAAAATCTAAGAAAGATGACATCAGTTACATGAATGTGAGTGGATATGATGGATAAGGGAGGGCTGTGCTAGAAACATAAACAAAACTGATGGGCTGTGAAAGTCCAAAACAAACAAATCATTGTTTAACCTTGGTTAAAACAAAACAACTCCAATAGAGTAGTAGATACTCCTCTGCTGTGTCTTAGAATATGGATAGTAATCCCAAGAAACTCATTTGACTGTTTCAGAAAGGCCAATTAAAGGAATAGTCGCTCAGAGAGTGCACTGAATTGAGCTAGTGGAACCAGCTAGCTATTTTTCTAACCCTAGACCGACACCAGGATGTCCAAAATAACACCCTAAATAATTAAAGGAGACTGGGAAGTGGAGGTGAAGTCCACAGTGCCAGTCACACTGAGCTAGCTTTGTCAGGGCGATACCCTAACAATCCCATTGTCGGACAGATTGAAATGCTGGAGTGAGTGAAAAGAGGAGGAAATGTGTCTCATTTCAGATTTGGGTGCAGACTTGCTTGTGTTCAGTCATCAGAAACTTAACCTACTTAGCTGACAATGTAGATATTTCTGTCTGTGTGTATGATGACCTGACCTATTTCTTCAGGGTGTGTAAAATGTATTTGTTAAAGGTCAGGACAATGTGACTCATCAGACCACTGATCGGTAATGGAAATAAAACTCTCACCAGTCTCTCTGAGTGTGTGTCTCCATGTGTGAATGTGTGTGTGTGTGTGAGGGGGCTATTTACTCACATGTGATACTCTTGCTGGGTGTTGTGAGCTCCGTGTGTGAGAGGCTGCTATTCCACTTGTCTCCATCATGGTCTAGCAGCCTTTCTGGGGTGCCATTTACCCTCAATATGAGGGGCTCGGTATAGGTGTGGGCCACATCTGAAAAACAACACAAGTACGGACAAATGCAATTAAAAACCTTTAGGACAGTTTTATGAAAGACCACAAAGTTTTATGCTTATGTTAAGTTTATTTTGAAGGTTTTGAGCTTGCTTTCTTTCCTGAATGAGTGGCTGCTTTCCATGTGGACATTATCAGGTATCAGCCACAAGCTGTTTTCTCACTCATAGTAAACTTGTCCACTCCCATGTCATTTCCCATCCACTAGCACTTAATTAATTTAAACAGAGTAGTTCTGCTGACTTCAACAAAGCAGAAGATTTTGTCTGTATTTGTGTTGGTGTGTGCTCTGTCCTGAGCTTGCATCTGGAAGCAGTTAAATCCCAAACCCTTGGGACTGTTTAGGGGTCTATGTGCATGCTTGTGAAACCTGAAATCTGTGTGGGTCTGTGTGTGTGCTGGGATGGCTGTTTGTGTTTGAGAGTGGATGCATGTGTGTTTAAAATGAACACATTAGAGGATGCACACGCATAATACATACAGTAAACATGTGTCTGGGGTTTTTATGTGTTCACCGGTACCATGCAGCGCTCTAATGAAGCTGTTATTATTTGCACACACTCGTACATACATACACACTGCACAGAGGCCTTCAAAGCAGGGCAGGCTTGGGCCTCTGAGAGGTGCAGACTCATTCCTGGGTAAATGGGAGCCAGCTGGGTTTGATAAACACACATACACACACACACACTCACACACACACAAACCAAACCACGTCCTGTGCGTGGACTCAACACTTCCCGGCTATGTTTATTTACTCTATCCACTCTCGCTCACTTCTCTATCTGTCCTCTCTTTCCTGTCCCCTGCCTCTCACACTCTTCATCTCCTGTTCACGTTCCTTCTCCACTCTGACAAATAAATTCCTGCACATATTTGGCATAACTCTGCAGATTAATTCCCACTTTTACAGCTAAATGTCTATAATGCTGTAGAGAGCTGAATGAAAAAGTAGTCAGAGCGCAGAAAAGATAGTTGTGCAAATACAACTACTGTACTGATACAGTAGTCAGAGACACACTTGCTTTATATAATTTATGATTTATATCATAAATCATATATATCATATGTCTTTAGTAGCACCAAGGTAACCTGATCATTCGCAGGTCGAGATATTTGAACATGTTGTCTTGGATTCTGGAAAAATTAGATGGACATCTTTTACTGTTTTATGAAGTTTTAGAATCGATTAATCGATAATGAGAACAATCGTTAGCTGCAGCCTTAAATTATTCTGTTTTGTTCTTCTTAAATGATCCCATTTTGTTCCTGTGAAACACACATATAAACAGACAAAAGTCAGTATCATCACACACTAATTGATGAGATGCTGTGATAATAATGTTATTCCCCGTTGCCCACATCTACTTAGAAGCACTAACTACACTTTAAAAAACAACCATTGTGATGATGAAGAGGTGTGCTTGATGACAGCTACATATTTTGTCCATTTATTGTAACAATGACTAACTACCAGTAAGTGATGTCTCAACACAAAAGCTAAAGATGCTGATATGGTGAAACCTTGCCACATATTTTTAGTGAATTCCATTGAACAGTACGTGTCTCTGTGTGTGTGTGACACACAGAGGGACAAAGACATCGAACAAAAAACAAATCTTAGATTCTAATATGGTAACAGTTCTGCTTTGGCAAGCAATAGCTGAGGGCTTCTCAAGCCTGTTGTCAGGCCCTCTTTCTGCTGTTGTTTAGCACTACATTTTAATTAGAATCATATTCATTTGCAACGCAGAACCCCCTAAAAAGCACTTACAGACTAATTAGTTAATAAACTTATTAACTAACTTATTGAGGGGGTGCACACTGGAATTTGTTTTGTCTTTGCTAACAACACTTTTTATAATGCTTATAATGTTGCATGTTGAAACAGTGAACCCAGACCCATTAAGCTGTGCAGCTAAACAGGATGACTAAAATATTACCCACCTGCGGAGTTCCTGGCACCGTGAGCCTGCCTGAAGGAACACTATCTTTATTTTCTTAGAAAACAAAGTATATCAAAGCTCAAGGTCTGAATCGCTTGTTTATGTAAGGTGGTCTAACCTTGATGAAGAGGAACAGTGTTTTAAGCATTGGAGGATTTGTGTTTGCCTTGAGTTTGTGTGTGTATATTTGTGGGTATTTTGGTGTGTAGTGGGATTTCTGTGCGTGTGAAGTTGGAGACATAAACAGGACCTGAAGGAATGGGAAGTGCTTCCTGCTCTTCCGCTCTATTAGACAGTGGTACACAAACACCACACATATACCTGTACACACACACACACACACACACACACACATATACACACACAGAAAAACATATAATCATACTCCTATGTCTCTATATCTCGTACCAGCTCAACCCACACACACATTTGTCTCTTACATGTGGAAGCCATTCCTAAGGCCCATGTTGTATCCATTAGTCTCAATCAGCCGGCTTCAGATATGAAAGCCACTAGTGAGAACTGTTGCTCTCGATGCTGCCAAATGTCTAGTTTAGAGATATGTGTGTGTTATAGGCTGTGTCTGTAGCTCTCCAGCAGTGCATATGTCTATTTATCATTACATCCATTCACCCATCCTGATTTTACTTTCTTGTAAATACATCGGACCACACTCAGTGCGGAAAAGGTTTCAGAGACAATATATGTAACTCCATCTGTCCATAAGCCCAGCCAGCTAGCCATACACGTCGTCATGCATTATAAAATGAACATCATGTTTAATAATCCTTTAATCAACTATCAATTAGCCCATCAAAATCAATCAGTTCACTAAATGTGTCCATTGTTCTGTGCAGCTGGTATACATTTGATCAAAATTTTGAGGATGGATCACGAAAAATCAACATTTCACCATGTGCAGGCTGGGAACAATTGACTTTAAAACAGTTGGCAGGTTTTTGAAAAAATCAAGATCAGTAATATAATTCAAACAAAAAGCACTTTAGGTGGCATTTACTGGTTGCGCTCATCATCCTTCTCATGTTGTTCTGTTCGCATTCTCTGGAGGCTGCTTTTGGGGGCAATTATGTCATTATCTAAGCCACACGAAAGCCCAGTGGGAACAGAAAGGACAGTCTCCTTGAGGGGAAGCGCCATGACTCCACAACAATCACTTCAAGAAGAATCCATTATTACTACATCTGAGAAATACATGTTTAGCTAACCTGAAACACACCTTCCTGGAAGTTTGACAAAAGTAGCAGCAGTGTTAAGGATGCTAGGTTATGGCTGCCCTTGCTGGAAAAGGGAATGTTAAAGATATGCAATAAAAAGGTACACCAAGTGTCTGAATATCTGTAGAACACCTGCACACATGTGTTCAATCATCAGGTCAGCTGAGCGCCTCCATACTTCAGTACAGCAGTCTGTTCTGCGCCCTCGTTCAGACTCCTGCTGCCAACAGAGTCTAAATGGGTTAAAAGTGTGTCGATCTTGTGACTCAGTCAAAGCTTTCCCTCCATAAACGTTCAAAACCACGATTGTTGGAGCTAAATGCATCCCCACCAAACCCATGGTGCCATCCAAGCAGGCCTTCAACCAATTGTGTGTTGGCATGAGCATCAAACCACCAAACCGCACGACCTCAGAGCCATTTCTGAGATCTGAGAAAGATGAGCCTCTAATTCAAATCAGACAAGAGCAATCAAGAGCCGCTGAGAAGATCTGGCTGTGTGTTTACACGTGTGGGTGAGTTTGTGTATTTGTTTATGCATGCTGTGTGTGTGTGCATGTGTTCATGTATGTACGTGCTCATGTGTGTTTGCAATTTGGCGTATGTACACGTGTCAGTGGCCCTGAATATCTGAATATCCGCAGGAATTTCATTTTTCCAGTAAACAAACAGTTAAGCATTAAAATGAAAACATATGGATGATACAGAGTTATCATAAACACACACACACACACACATGCAGGTTACATGAGGATGTGACACATCCTGGATCACCTGAAGAGGAGCACAACTTGCTGATCCTCTGGGTACGATCTCTGGGGGGGGTGTTGTTTCACAGAGAACAGAGAGCTAAGCTAAGTTTACCTGCTACCTTTTAAACAACCCCAAGCCTGTTTCTGCTGCTTCACTGACACTTCTGTAGAGGCACAGGCTTCTAACGCGCATATGAAAGGAGGTCTCTCAGGTGTGTACATCCCTTTGGCAAAGGCATACGGTACATATGCACCCCGCCAGCCACAGACAGACACAAACAGGCATCCAAAATACACCAGATGAGTTAATAAAGTGAAACTTGTATCCTGTTAAAGCAGCACAGAGACAGGCAAAGAGGTGAGAAACAGATTTAAGAAATGACAGATTAAAGATGTAGGAGATAAAAATATATATTTAATATATGCATGACAATACCTTAACTATATAACTGAACTGTGCAAATATTGGTGCCACTCCAGCAGCTACGGTGTATGACCTATATATAGAGTGAAAGTATTTAGGCATAAGTAAAATACACTTAGTAATATAACCAAGTATACAATATATACTGTGTATATAATATATGTGCAGTATGTGTAATATATATACACTGTACAGTAATAGGGCAATACTACTAAGTATATATAATATATACAATGATATAACATATAATATAGAAATATAAAAGCAAAACAATAGCATCTATTAGTAATATAGCATTGCTGTATAATAAGTAATACAATGTAAAATGTTACATATGTTACTACTTTATTTTTTACTGCCCTATATGTTTTATGATTTGCTGAGATTTAACAAACTATATAATTAATCAATTAAAGGAAATTATTATTCAGGATTATTCAATGATATAAATGATCGGTACAGTTGCGGCCTTCCTTCGAAGTCCACCATTCAGGCCCAAATGGGCGCACACATTCACACCCTGCTGACTCATCTCTAAAAACATAACAATAGAGATAAGAGTAGAGAAAATTGGAAAGACGACACAGTGAGACGAGGTGAAGAGCAATCGAGCAGAATGATGTTCAGCAGAGCGGAGTTAGTGGAGACGACACAGTAGCAGCTTTCTGGCCAGCACTAATAAGTGGAACGGATAGAAACCACACACAACTGCTGCAGTGCTGACCAGAGCGGAGGACAACACAACGAAAAGAAGACAACTACAGCGACGACGAGGTTTTTATTTGTATTCCTCAACTAATATACACACCCATACAGACACATACAAAGATTAAGACGGAGGAGGCTGTTGTTTCGCTGCAATCCAGCCAAAACTTGAAAGCACACACACACAGAAACACATAGTACCCACAAACACACACACACACACACACACACATTGCACAGAGGGGCTGTGAGAGTGCAGTACTGGAATATGTCCAAAATCAGAGATTATAGCTGCTGAGAGAATGAAGCAGTGTAAGCTCATTAAAGACAAAAACTGTCTGCTGTTGAACAGGCTTAAGGGGAATTTAATTGTGTTACTTTGTCTCTGAGATTCCTCTGGTTCCTGGGAAAAAAACTGCGCAGCTGCTTTGCTGACTGAGTCCTATGCTGCTGCATGTAACACAAGGAGCCTGAAACAGGGACACCGCCACCAGAAGCACAAACACACACTGTACTGTGCAACATGTGGAAAGTAAGGACAAACAGTGGTCATAAACGCTCGAGGATCAACAGGATTTCACATTGAGGAAGAGAGCAGCAGAGTTAACAGAGAGACAAAAGTAAACAGAGTATATACCCTGCTCAAATGCACACACTGGCAGGCGGGTTTATAGATATACTGGTATTAGTGTGTGTGTGCAAACATGCAAAACAAATACTGCAGCAATAAATATTTTATTGGCAAAAACTAAATCACAGTTATTTTTACAATTCTAATTTTTTCATTACTCAGACAGATCCCCATCACAAGATGTTTATGTTGTGTGCAAATGAAAAAAGCATGAATGCTGATACGTTCTGATATAGTCTCATTTATATTATAATTTGGATTATATGTAAGTATCAATATCTGCCTAAAACTGCAGGAGACAACAACCACAGACCTGGACAGATAATCATCAAATCTGTATCTGTACAGCGACAGGCCCCGGGCCCCGAGTGGCTCAACGACACAGACGCTTTGCCCGGCAGCTTGTGCTATCACATCATGTTGACCCTGTCTGTCAGCAGTACATGACATGAGGATTTTGAGACTCTGCACAACTCAGAGAGAGAGACAGACAAAGTGTGAGACAGAGACAAAGACAGCTAGCAGGCCACCAGAGCAGCAGCAACAGTTCCTCAAATGTTTGCGAGGTGGTGAAGGGAAAAAAGCACACTCATTTTCGAAGTTCAAATATGCTGTAAAAATGCCTCAAATTGCTCCAAGTTTATTTCAATCTCTGAGAGAAACCAAATTAGACACAAGCCTCAACAAACCTCAGGGACTAAAAAGGAGCAAGCAAATAGCTGCATCGACACGCTGCAGCGATGACAGAGAGAGAAACAACAAACATAGTTTAGACCGTGATGTAGAAAGAGGAATTATTCTATATAACAGAGCAGCAGGACGAACAAAGAGACGCTAGCAAACATCTGAACCTTTGAAAACATGCTAATATACTGGCAGCTGTACTGAAAGATTTAATGAAAACATCTGATAGAACTATTTCAGACCAACAGCTTTTGGTTGGTTTATATTCCATAAAGTATTTATCACACGCATATAATACTTATTTTTTACATACAAGGAATGCCTGTTGTAGAGGTTAATAAATATATTTATTGACTGTCTCTGTGTACTGTCTCTGTGCTTTAGCTGCTTGAGCTAACGTTACGAGGTGCTGCACAGCCCTAAATCCTGCACGGAGGGCCCGATTCAGAGCTCTGAAGACATCACGTTTAAAACAATACCACATATTTGAAAGTTTAACTGAGAGACTCAAACAACTGTTCACTCTCTGCCAGCTGTCACTCATTCATACTACTAAGGAGCAAACTGCATGCTAAGCTAATGCTAAATTGTTGATCTAAAGACAGACTCACCTCTCTGTTGGTCTTTTTAAGCAGCGAAAGGACATGTCAAATAATACAGAGTGGAGTGTTAGCATAAAAAGCACAGAACAGACTGCCAGAGTTCATTTTAACCAAACAACAGCCAGAGTCTTAATTTTTTTGGCCAGCTTGTGGATTAATTATCAACAGCTGGCTAAATTTGCTGTCTTGTAGTTGTGGACATCAGCAAGCTCCAGCTAAACCTTTTACCTCCTATAGCTTAAGACACTGGTAATGGTGCACATCATAGCTACAATCATGGCTCTACTCATCTGAAAATCGCTCTCTTTCAAAATTGCAAATTGGTGCTCAGCCTTGACACAGAGAGTGACAGAAAGAAAGAGAAACAGAGACAAAAGCTGAGAGGTGGGCAAAAAAGAGGAAGAGAAAAAACAGAGTGAGAGACAAGCCAGTGTTGGAGGAGAATGTGGGAATCTAGCATGTGGTGGTAAGAGGCTCCTATATAAACAGACAGCCTCATTGCATCTTCATGCCTGAGTGAGGGCAACGCTCACAACACCAAGAGGCACACATCTGTCCACGCACGCACGCACACACACACACACACACACACACACACACACGCACCACTATTCAATGGCCACTGACTGAGCAGAGCTTTATTCACTCGCAGCAGAAAAGACTGCTATCCAAGCATGGGGTGACAAGAGGGCTCAAACTCTCATCTAGTGCATTGTGATTGGCTGGCTCCCATGCTGATGCTGCCAGTTCAATGCCATAACTAAACTACGGCCTCAAAAAGTAACCACAACATGAATCACACCACCACTTTGGCACGGTGTCAGCCAAACTGAACAGAAAGGCTCACCAAGCCGCTATTTGTTGCAGAGTGATTGCATCAAATTGCATGATTGTGCAGACGTTCATGACAGGCAAGCACCGACTGTACACGCAACATATTGTGGCAAACACATCAATTAAGAGGGCTACTACTAGAAGAAAAAATCAGAGGCGTAAAAAAACACAGCTACAATTTGAGCACGGCGTCAGTTCAATGCTGACTTGTACAAGCCGTTGGGAACTAATGTCACTCAGATTTGTTCACATAGGTCTGGTTCCACAGATTGGAGAAAGTTGGCCCACCAGAGGTTAGCGGCTGGGATAATGAATGGGCATGTCACCTCCCTGCACAGCTAGCTAGCTACATCATGAAACAGAAAAATGGCAACAGGTGTGGATGACATTTACATAGATTCACAAGTTGTTGTAAGGGGATAATGACATTTACTGCTTCTAAGAACTGCAGCAACTTTGTCTGGAGTGCCATCTTGGAACCTTTCATCCGTTTCTAATAATGGATCCATGGGCAAAGCCTGAGTTAGATCTGCATATGTGGCTGCTGTGTTGTCCCAAAGACCTGCACTCTGCAAGCAGAGGGGATGGGTGGAGGGGTGAAGCACAGCACTGAAAGCAGCGCCTTGTTGCCTGACCAATCTTCTCCTCCCCACCCTGGCTCACCTACCTACCCTCAGCCTTGACACACACATGCATGTGCGCGCGCACACATACGCAAACACACACGTATGGTAGGTTTTCATCACTTTTGGGGACATTACATAGACTTACATTCATTTCCTGGAGACGTACCCTGACCATAACCTTAAGTCAAGTCTTCACCCTAAAATGTAATGATTTACATTATGGGGACCTGCATTTTGTCCCCACAAGTAAGGCGAGTCCCCACAGTGTGACTATGCAAACAAACACAGTCTAACTTTAGTGGGAGAAGCCACAGTTACACTTTGTGTTGGCTTCCTGAGGAGCAAGCACAGGTAAAATCAGCACAGCAATGAGAACATGTCCAGGCACAAACTGACTGTTTAGTAACTCTAAAGGTCTTTGGAGAGGCATTATCATTAAATCTGATGCTGTACTTACATTCATCGTGGCAAACCGCAAAGCAGCAGGGAACAGAGATGTGCGTGTGTGGATTCTATATTTTTGCACATTTGACGCAGTAATAATAATAGACTTGGTTGAGACTTGCCTTTAAAAGCAAAACAAAAAAATAAAAGAACCGATGCAGTTGCGTGTTCCCATGGTAACAAGCCACTCAAATCCCTGCACACTTCCCTAACTGTTTACCACACCTACCCCAATTACCCCAAAGGACCTGCACTCTGATCTACAGTCAGTGCTGCTGTTTTCTCACTGCAGCTTCAGGAAACTCAAGTCATTTTGTCTGATCCTGGATGAGTCATCCAGTCACAATGCTGGCCTGAGTTCATCCATGCCACCTTGTTCCCGCCCCAGTGTCAGTCAAGCCTTACCGTGACCAATCACACAAGAGCGAAGGGTCATGGGTTCATTTCCAAATCCCCAGAAGTCCCCTCTGAGCGTTCCACAGCGCTGAATTGGTCCTGACCCCTCAGATCATCCAAAGCGGCACGTCCCCCAGACACACAAATCTCCGATCACCTCAGTACACAACTGCTTCATCTGTCAGTAAGAAGGCCTCTGACCTAATTAATCACATTGACACCCACCAAGAACACACAATGATAGAACACAGCCTCTGAGTCTACCATCGTCTTGAAGTTTTAAACGCGGTGACTCAAGACTATTCCACTGTGGAAAACTAACCTACATGCACACAAGGTCAATAAATAGGTCTGTTCTTGTTTTAGGGTAAGAAGGTCTCCTATACCTCGAAAAGGAAGGAAAATGTGTTGCATACAACTACATATTTACACACAGGCTGGCCAACCTCGGACCATAAAGAGGTTAATTGAACTTGGTGGCAATGGTTCTAAACATTAGCCTTTTCAAGACAAGTTCAGACCTATCATCAGTTTTTCGAATCTCTTGTTCCTTCGCCAACACACACACACGCACACACACACACACACAGAAACACCGACCAGCTACACACCAGACTGAGGACAGCTGTTTCTCTCGCTTTATCTTGGTTTTGACTGCAACCTCTTCCTTACCTTCAATAGAAAAGGGCTTTGGGTTTGGGCAGCTGTTTGCTCTCTCCGTGGTTGAGGTTGTGTGCGAACTTGGTTGTGGAGCTGGGAGACCAGGGTCCCCATCATCAGGCGGCTCTGGGGAGATGGCAGGGGCACTCCTGTCCTCATCCATGGGCATAGGCCTGGCTCTTATGGGAAGAGGTGGAAGGGCCAAGGAGTGAGCCTAAAACACAGAATGAGACATACTGTTACACACAGAGATGACTGCATGGGTCACATGATGATCTCTAATAGACGTTCAAACTGTGCAACAAGCCAACAGGGTCATCCTTACTCAGGCTCGACTTGAACCAGCATGAATCCCTCTCAGCTATTCCAAAATCACTCGAGGATGGGGAAGACTCCTTTCATGACGCAGTGGTAAGACAACCAAAATGCCTAATCATAGCCTACTTTTAATGAATAGTTTTCAAACTCTTTAAACTTGTGTTGTGCAAATAATAACAATAATGGTAGTCTTTATTTATTTACAGTAAACACAGTGCTTCTAAAGTCAAGGTGAGCCATTTCAACACTGAAACATGGGATAAACAGAAACAGCAACACAGACATGAAAAGAAGCATGGAGGAAAAAAAACAGTAATTCATTAAGAAAAAAAGATCCCACGCTTTCCACTGACAGCAAACAGTCCACGTCATGCTGACTCGCTCACAAGAAAATGTGCATTAAAACTGTCACTGTGGATTTGAGCAACAAGCGGACAGAGAACATCTAGAGCCTGTTCTGAGGTCTGTGGACACAGGGTTGAAACTATTTGTAGTAAATTTAAGCGAGCTGAGATCAAATGGATGTGTTGACATTAAGTAAAAACAAGAATTTACAATACTGAAATAAGAGAAGGCTGTTATTTTTGACGCGAGGCTGCATAAAGTTCTTACTGAATGGTTGCTAGGTGACATATAAACTTTCTGCTCCTTCGGTACTTGCTTAATTTGCTGAAATCAGGTCACAGGTGTGTTGTGTCTGACTCGGGCAGCCAATCACAGCCGAGCACCGGGCACCCTGTATGACTCATGATTAAACGGGACAAGTTCAGCGTCTGTGTCACGTGCCAACGTGTGTTTGGCGCGCGCCTAGTCTGCCAAAGCAGCTCAGCTGGACAGCTGTTTGCGCGCTCCCGCGGCTCTGCTCTCTGCTCCCTCAAAACTTTTGACAACCTACAGCCAAAGTTTTAGTTAGTGAAAGCGCTCGATGAATGAATTATGAGCTCAGGTTCGGTTTACACTCTTCTTCTTCTTCTTCTTCTTCTTCTCTCGCATTTAAAAACGACCGGGGGTTTCGTTTTATCCTCAAACGCCAAAAAAACAAGTTAAAGAAGTTTCGGGGGGGGGGGACACGCACTCTCAAAAACTGTGTCAAACTTCTGGCTAAAATAAGGACATTTTAAAACAGTTAGACTTTCTTTTCAAACGAAACTTAAATCCAACACACTAATACTTAATGTGACTGTTCGCTCATAACGGGCGTATTCTGTTTACCTTCCCTGCATGTCTGCGCCCTGCTGCCCCAGAACGAGTCCGTGCATGCTCAGACGGAGCTCCGCTGCAGTGCGGGGATCCTTCTTCTGTCTGCGTTTGTGCTGCACAAAAACCCGCTTTGATCCACAACAACAGCACGACAAAACAACTTCTTACCTGCTCTCTGGCTGGGACACGGTGCAGCCAAACACTTGGGCTAATTCATCCTCTGACCGCTCCAGGTGGACTTTGAGACCTTTCCTGTCCTCTTTCCCTCCACTCTTGTCACTTCTTGCCACCAAATCGCTTCTCGGCTCATCGAGGTGCCCCAAGCTCCCGATTCAATGCATTTTTCTCCAGCGAAGATAGTTTTCTCTCCGCCTCCAAAGTTTCTCGCCCCGTCCTCCAGCACACCAGATGTTGGGAAAGTTTGTGTGTCTCTGCAGGCAGCTCGATGAAGCCTCTTTGTATGCACTGCAGGTTTCCTCACCTTCGGCTGCGTTCCTGCAAACAAAGTCCAAGTACACCACAGTCTCAAACTTGTTTCAACTCTTCAGATGAGTTGTAACCCTCCTCTGCGCTCGGTCTCTCCTCTCTCTATACTTGCCTCAGACTTCTGTGCTGCTGCTATTGGACAGGAAACTACAGTCAGCAGTGATTGTGCTTCCTCCAGGCTAGAAACTGGTTGGGCTGAACTATACTGTCATATAATTACCCCTTAACCCGAACCAGACACAGCACTAACACAGGGTAGCTTTCATCAGGATTTATGAGGCCAGGAGCCATATGTTTTGTCATTAATAATAGAGCAACAGTTTGTGAAGATAACTTTTTATGTACAAGAGCAATAACGCAGGTAACAATGCTCAAAATCATTGAAAAGCTGTATATCTGTGGTGGTCACTGTTTTAGCTTTGATGAGGACATTTTAATCATAAGATATTTGCTTTATATCCGTGGAGTCATTGCTGCTGTGTGTCTTTCCCTTCTTAAAAACAATACTGTAGGTGTGTGCCGGAAAAGGTGGTTCGATGTTCATTGAACCAGCTGAAAGTCTAGTGTTTGGTAAATGAGTCAAATTCTTTCGTTCTACAAGCCAGTCCCGTTTTGTTTAAAAAGAAGTATTGTCCTCTGGCGTGATGGAGCAGACCTTTGTTGTCCATGTGCAGGGTCGCTGTTTTTACTTTGCATGCTGCAGTGACTCACTGTCGGAATTTTCTTCATTCACTCTGGTTTGCACAAGGCCTTTTAAGATGTCCCAGACCAAACTAGGTCATTTTCTCAGTGATGACTCATGATTCTGCCTCATGATAGTAATTGTGTCATTACGAGAAACCTCTCGAAGCACATCCCCACCTTATACCTTCACACCGCTGACATCAGCTGCTTCTTTGCAGACGTTTCTAAAGCGGTTGCTTTCATGTCAGAGGCAGAGGTACTGAAGTGAACCTCGGCATGCATCATTCACAGACAACAACATGTGTCTTTATAAACTGCGTCATCTGACATCTGTACTGGATAATCCACCTCACAGACAGACAAAATATGTCCAGCTAAATAAATATATTTACATTTCCACTGATAGAAATATGGATATATAAGAGGGATGACCACTGGCAGCTTCAGCTTTATCTCTGTGGTGTCAAACCTGCACACACTTTTCATATACTGACCTTTGACAGACTTAACTGTGATATCATCAACCAGTTTGGTTTGTCAAGGGACCCGATACTCATGTTTTAAGACTTTTGGACCACTAGTTGAGTGGCAGTGTTGGAGGTAACTCATTACAAAATAACACGATAGAGTACTAAGATTGCTTTTCAGCTGTAATGAGTAACATAACCCGTTAGTTAGTCCATTACAGTTAAGTCTTTTGCTGTAGTTCCCTGTTCCTCTTGGTGCCACAGAGAACAAAAAAAGAAAATTCCTGACTTAATCACACTGTGGCTGTTTTGTTTCCTGATTTTTTGACCATAGCTGTGTACAAGTGGAAGCATGTGCAGATCAGCAACGAGATAGTGGAGAGGAGCCTTTCCATCCTGGAAGTATTTGCATTATTTTGAATCTGTGGGTGAAAGGGACAAGAACATCACAGTGTAATTGCAAACTGTGCCTGGGTGATAAGTGTCTGTCAGCTGTGAGGAGCTCTACTTCAGATCTGAGGAAGCACCTGCAAGCCAAGCACAGCTCCACAACACTCAGACGCCCTCAGGTTCACGTGCACTTCTTTCATTGCAGTTGAATTGCAAAAATAATACCATTTTCTATGAATTTGTTAGGCTATATGAATTAAGCCCTGGTTCCCTTTTAATTTATGTTTACTAGTAATGAAAAATCATCTTTAATAAAGCGCTGTAGAGGGAACATTGTGTCTGTTATTCCTGTTATTAACCTGCAGAGCTACAGATTATGGGCCGCAGACGAGGCTGTGCACTGACAGTAGTCAGAGTCAACACATTCAAGGCAGAAATGTGAAACACAAAAATACTCTTATGTGTTACTTTTCTCTGCAGATAAAGTTGCTTTTTTAATAGCAGTAATCTTGTAATGTAACAAGTCACAACTAACACTGTTGACCAGCAATGACAAATGTTTTGACATAGATAAGAAGGCTTGATAAACACAGGCTCCTTCAAATGTCAAATGACCTATCAAATATAAAAAAAACACTCCACACTCTGTAGAGTATTTTAAATAAATTAATAGAGGGTTGATGGCAGAAATCCAACAGTAACAATCCTTGAGCCTATAATCTGTCCACCAATTGCAGCCCTTTTCCCTTTTACCTGTTTTTCTTATGGTGTGCAGTGACTTTCTGACAGCTGTAACCACAACCTCTCCTGTTGTTGAGAATAGTCTGATTTTTATTAATAAAGCATAGTTAGCTGTGTTTCTTGGGACTCGCATGATGCAGAGAAACAGGCTGTTTCTGCTCGCGCCATGTTGACACCTGGAGGCTGAATTGAGCGTTGTCTGTGATTGATTGTTTGAAGGCGTGGCAGCAGCGCGAGGTAATTCACAGCAGCAAATCTTCTACTTGAGACAGGCGTCAGTTTTACTAACAACCTGATAACCTCCTATTTAATCAGTGAGTACAGTCAGTCATGTGAAACAGTCAGGCTTTGACACTGAAGTATTTGTGGGATTTGTGCTCTGTGGGGGCTCAGCGTCTGTCTGGGCACGAGGGTCAGAGCTTGTGTGGGCAACGCTCGAGAGAGGTTAGAGAGATTTAGTTCCAGCAGGATTTTTTTGTCTGTTTGTTTTTTGGTTTGAGGAAGAAATCCAGACATACTGTATTTTACTTTTGACAGCTGGGTACTTACAGTTCAGCAGACCTGACCCACTTTATGATCCAAATATTTTCATTACACGTAATTCTTGCAGATATAAAATTTAAAGTGGCAGGATTTTAGCAAAACCTACCACTGAAAGGAAGTGCAGTAACAACCAATAGCAGCCTTTCAAAGTCTCTTTGAGCTAATTCATATCAACACATTTCAGATATTCCCCTTCCCTGCTGCTTTACATGCATAACTTACCAATTTGTCATCTACTGCAGGGGACTTTTAACGGGGCGGGACAAGAGCACTCCCAAACTGCATCAAATTAAAATTCACCCTCAACACAGCTAATTCACAGGATCCCAAAGTGTTAAAAGTGTTAATGAGGAAGTTCTCAGCTTTTATCTGATGTCATCACGTCAGCTAAAAAACGATAGAGTACAATTAGAGTGTCATTAAAACAGATAATAAATAAAGCAGAATTAAACCAAATTCAAGCCTGAAAAGATTGTTAACGTTACAGTGTGGTTATATTCAAGTCTTGTGTGTTCGCACAAGACTTGAACGTCTCCCCACCTATTCCAGCACTGAACAATGAGAGTGGAGAAATGTTCTTGTCATCAGCTTCCTGAAAAGCTCCTCGCTCTCTATCCTCTTACTTCCCTTCATGACTCACACCCCAATTCACGATTCACCGCACCCACAAGGCTCTCTACAGTACGGTCCGATAGCTTCATTTCTATGACTTACATAATTAGTAAAATGATTCACAGGTACTCAACAATTGAATTTACTAATTTAATGAAACCTTATTTGAGGGTCATTTAATGATTTTTAAACACATTTGTCACAGAGTACGTGGTGTCTGCCACACACCTTGAACAATTTGCTGTTTCCCTTTGATCTGGTTCTAAGTGGCAGCTTCCTCTGGAGGTGAACAGGGACTCTTTGGACCGTCCAGTGTCTAGTGCACCAAGCAGACGAATATGGCAGCGTCCTTCCACATTCCTCACCTCCAACAGTGCTATCAAATCAGCTTCCAATTATGAAGCAGGAGCTGCTGTTGACACACAGGCAGATGCACACACACGTGCTTTATTGTGTACAGAGAGACAGAAATAACTGCAGCCACAGATTATATTTTGTCCCTGATCCTTAGTGATGCCTGTCCTTTAAAGGAATAGTTCAGCATTTTGAGAAATTGCTTTCTTGAGAGATTTCAATGAGAAGGTCGACACCACTCCCATGCCCGTAAATACAAAACAGCAAACCTGGCTCTGTTAAAAGGTAACAAAATCCACCTGCTGGCACTTTTAGAGCTCCCTCAGTAACACAAACATTTGTTTAATTTGACAAAGCCCTGTTTCCAGTCTTTATGCTAAGCTAAGCTGCTGGCTGCAGTCACACATAATTACGAGATATGGCAGTGTCTGTGGTATCGATCTTCTCATCTACCTCTCAACAAGAAAGCCAATCTGAAGGCCTCAAAATGTTGAACTACTGCTTTAAGTGAAAATGAAAAATTCTGCAGTATTAAGTCTCTCACCATGCATTTTTGTCCACGAGTTTGTACTACAGTTATTTTAACCTGTGCCTTAAAACTCAATGGTATCACTCTTTTCATAAAATGCAATGAAAAGGATTTTTACTGTGTTGGGAAGAGAAGGCCAACATTATGTTGCTGGTCAGTTTAAGTACCAAAGCATAAAGGAAAGTTCTGTAAGTTGTGCTACATACTGTAAGGTCAAGCTGTCCTCACAGAGGCAATCATGCCATGCTTCACGATGTCGAAATCAGTTCTACCTTTCTCACAGCACGTAGACCTGTTCTTTGTTTGGTTTAGGCCTCTGAGGCTTTAGAGGCTTTCCAGTCCACTGAGATCCAGCATAGAAAGAGCAGGTTGCCTTGTCTAGCTCACCAGTGCTGGAGGACTGAGGTGAGAGCTGCACACCGCTCCAGGACTTCTGACAAGACTGCATGAGATGCCGCATCCAGACCCGACCCAGCATCAGATCAGCCGACTGGCAGGGTGGGAGGGCCACGCAGAGGAAATGTGGAGACTGAGAGAGGGAGAGAGTCCAGACAGAGGCAGAGAGAGCGAGAGAGTATGTGAGTGCACAGTGTGTGTAGGTGTGTGTTCACAGAGAAGTGAAACTGGAGCCGTACACACACACACACACACACACACACACACACACACACACACACACACACACACACACACACACAGAGTATCTGCTGAGACCATCTCCAAGTATTATTCTAAACTTTTGACGTTGATTGTTACAGTGGTTTTAAATGGTGTGGTGTGACGGGGAGACTGAGAGAGAGAGAGGGAGAGGGAGAGAGACAGAGAGACAGAGAGAAAGAGGGAGAGAGAGAGAGGAGGGTGAAAATGTGGTTCCAATCATTCACAAAGATGCTTTTGTTCTGTAGCTGGGGCCCTCTCCTCTCTCTCTCTCTCTCTCTCTCTCTCTCTCTCTCTCTGCCACACATGGAGTCGTGCAGTTTCATCCACTTTCTCATCAGACTCGTGATGTCTCCAGGGAGGAAAAACATACCTGTGAGACTCTAACAATTAGAGGCTAGTTATTTAAGAACCAGGACAGTGACCCAGCATCTGTGCGAGTCGTGCTTGTTTGATGTTGCTTACAATCAACTTAGCACTATGATTTGTATTATACAAAGCTCCTGTGCTCTCTTTGTCTGTCATGTTTGTTTGTGAAATGTGACAACAGACCTGATGACAGAGCCCATGAGCATGTTATGTGTGTCATATGTGAGTCCAGTTATTCGTTTTCACCAATTAAAGCAAATGAATCATCAACAGTGCACTGATGCAGTCAGTATTAAATCAATTAGGTGACTGTTGTAAATATTAATGTGTCTGTATTCTGGACTGTTTGTTGGACAAACAGATGGAGACACCATATGATGGACATTTTAAGGCTAAACATGACCCATGTTCTGTTTGGGGTCCAGGAGACACAGGGCCCTGTTTAAAAGCTCAGTAATGACACTTAACATTCGTGACTTCTCCTAGTATTACGAGTACTGCTGATAAAGATGATTTTGAAATGATGACATATTTCAGAAGTCCCCAAAAGAATTTGATAGATCATTTCAGTCAATTAGACCCCACAGAGGTTGAATGGGTGTAATTGACCAAAAACATCATTAGAAACATAAACATAGTGTATTATTCTTTGTCTGTTCCTTTTGGCAAAGAAAATTAATATATATTTATTCATGCTTAGCCCATATAACAAACATGCTTCATGATCTCTCTATACTTTGTCACCGTCATTAGATGTGCAGCCCAGTTTGTGCCAAAGAGAAGGATTAGCACTTCAATATGCTTCTGCATATTCAGTATTAATGAGGTCAGAAGAAAGGCAAAAAGTATTTAAAGCAAAACAAAAAACAAAATCACAAAACAGCATTTGGGTGGGTGGGGGGGTCTCAAGCGATGAAGAAGTAAAGCCAATCTCAACTACAAGATTTTATTGATTCATTGAACGTGTTGAAGACATTATCAGTCCACAGAATAAATAAAAAAAAAACTGCACAACAGAAACAGATTGAACTTTAGCTCATCAGGCTGAATAAGCAGATCCATGCGGACGCATGCAGCAGCAGCAGATCCACAGTGTGTTGTGTTGTTTTGAGTGAGTCAATATACTGTTTGGAGAACAGCCCACCTCTTCAGCCACAGACATGGAGGGGAAGAAGGGCGAGGAGGAGGATGACAGAGTGAGTGAACTCGGGAGAGACGGAGAGAGATGTTAGCTTGGCTTGCAGTAAATTTATTTTGTGACTCACAGGGTCTGCCTGGACCTCAGTGCTCTCCATGCTGCTGGGACTAGCAGCCCTCCACACCCACCCAATCACACACACACACGTACACACACGTACACACACGCACACACACGTATATTGGTTTAGCATTGCAAGTCCATGCACATGCACAGGCAAGCAGATGCATAAGCTTATGTTCAAATCCTTCTCCAGACGCACAAACAAGTTTGCAAAGGTACAATACACACACTCATGCACACACCTACAGCTTAGTCTGTCCAGATGAGCATTAAGAAATATATTCTGACTCAGGTTTATGCCAAACACTACTGTGCCACGCCAAGAATAACCTTCTTTGTGTGTTGCTCTGTACCCTGGCTCACCTTGTACAAGTATATAGTACTAAATTTCTGCTTAGTATTCAGGATGGGTGCACGCCAGTGAGTGTGTTTCTGTGCGTGCGTGTGTGTGTGTGTGTGTGTGTGTGTGTGTGTGCATGTGTGTGTGAAATAGGCTTAAGATGGGGTCTCTCCCAAAACCAAATGTCACAGGGATTTAAGCGTCAAGAGTGACTTTCCTCCCAGCTGACTAACGGAGAAGTTCACTAAAAGCAGCACAAGATTAAACAAAGTTTCAACTTTCCAAAAACATCCAGCCAGTTTCCATTTTTTCTCCCTGTGGCAACACATCCACTATGCAGCGCAGAAGTTTAAAGATAAGCTGTAGGGCATGCGCCAAACCTGCGAAGAGGAGAGAGACACAGGTAAAGAAGAAGGAAACAATGGAGAAGGTGAGGGAACAAAAAGTACAGCTAGGTCACAAAAACTAGTTTCTACCATATGCAGCATTTAGTCTTTAACTTCACAAGACTTCAGCCACCTGCATTCACATTATTCACGCCATCACACACACTGCAGGACGTTCACTCAGTGCTGCTGTCAGTTCTGCACTCTCTGGCCCACCCTGTTGGTCGCACCGTGTCAGTGGAGCACAGCGATGTTTGTTGCTGGCTTGGTGTTTGTGAGATGCTGCTTGTGTTGTCCGGTTTGTTTACTCCTCCTGGTGGTCATTCTCTGTATCACAACACACGCTGACCTCCCCGAAGGCCTCCAGGAATGACACAGACTGGACATGAAACTGAGAGAAAAGTTACCTTGTGAGCAGCAGTTTGTCACCTAATGAGGTTTACATGAGAGGGCAGATCGACTAACGACCACATGCATGAACTGGGAACTAATAGAAGTGTCTGGATAAAGAACTTAATATAGGAAAAGCATAGTATAGGAAAGCCTGTCATTTGAGACAGTGGTTATCATTTTTTGGAATAAAACTCATTGTGCAGAGTTCTTACAAGAAAACAGGAATTTTCAGTACATTATAAACAATTACATTATTGATTTTGAAATGTAAAATGATGCTTTCTTTTAAATGTAAAGGTTAAATGCAAGGCTAGCACAAGGTAAACCTGATATTAACACAGACATCTGGTGCAGCACCAGTAATCTATTAAGTGAAACTGAGTCTTGTCATAATAGTTTTAGTTGTACAGTATGATTTAAGAGGATGCTCAGAGGGAATTTGCTCAAACATTCAACCTTTCTGCTTTGTTAACAGTAGTCGCCTTGATTACTTTTCCTTAATTATAGTAGTTAGAGACTGTAGACTGAGTGGAGCACTTACATGACAAGTAGTCTGGCAGAAGTCACAGTGAAAATTACAGTAGCTGCATTTCATAGCGTATATTTTGTGCAAGTACAGCACTGCCTTTACAGTTTGTGTTTGTGTGTGATATGTCATCTCAACTCGTTAGGGCGCAGGGTGCGGGCACACAAACGCAAAATATAATGCGATTCAAAGTAACTCAAAAATGATGGCAAGGTTGAGCCAACACCTCTGACACAGTCCCAGCAAAGCTGAAGCTGGAAGTGGTTGTTCCAGGGCTCCTGCATTGAATTGCATTATGCTGTGCAGGTGTTACCATGTAATTTTAATGTAATGTAAATGTTTCTGAATTAGCTTCACTTACAGGCTGGGATGTAGCTAAACATAAAATCTCAAGATAACTGAAGAAGGCCAGACTAAAAGGAAAATATTTAACTGGAATAACTAGTTTCAAGGGTATCTTTTCACAGAAAAACAGTAGCTCCAAACATTTTAGTGTAATGACCCCTTAAAATGGAGCAGTGTGTTTGCAGCACCTCGTTATGGGTTTCTTTTGCAGACTGATATGTTTCAAAAGCTGCATGAGGTCTCAGGAGGTAAAATTAAGCAGTAATCCACAAGAGAAAAGCAAAGACTAGAGTGGAGTCAGAAAAATAAAGCTAATTTTGTGTTGCAGATATACTTTTTTTCTGCCTTCCTATCCAGTTAATCATCATGTGACCCCACTGGAGGTCCCACAAGTTGGGTACCACTGATATATACCTCTGAAGAAGAAAAAAGGACACGGCGTAAGGACAGTGTAATAAGTATTTTATTGCATTTTATAATGCCATTGTCAATAATTAGTACAGATTACATGCAACTAGACCTACTGTACAGTTTTTTTATTGTCTGCATGGACAGACACAAGAAGATTCAGGTTACAAATACACAGATATATGTGTGTGTTTTTATACAGCATGAAGGAAAGGGCAGTGACTGGCATTACATGGCTACCCGGGGTGGAGGGTCAGAGGGCTGGGCTCCACTGTCTGTCTAAAGCCACCACCCAGTCCCTGTCCCCGCCTCTTCCTCGGGTCACACTTTCAAATAACAAGAAACAGAACAAAAACCAAAGGATAAAGAGAGGTAAACAGGTAAACTGAAACTAAGAAACAATTCAGAGAGTCACTGCTGAAAATGTACACACATTCCTAAGGTTTAACCAGAGGAGAGCTGAAGTGGTAGTTCCATCGGATTCTGGCTGTCTACTTAATAATACCATCAGGCAAAGCTCCACTTTGAGAGTCCCTTCCCCCTCACATGACACCTCAGAACTGTCCAATCACACATCAGGATTTGGGCCCCCTGTGTCCTTTGAGTCAGTTATCAGCCAATCGGATGCAGGCTGGTCCTTTAACACCATTACGTGGATGTACGTGAGATAACAGCTATCGATAAAGGTGATCGGTTAAGTCGATGGAGAGTTTTGGAAGTAGCTTGGTTTTTGTTTGGTTAAGGTTGTGGCATTGGTTTGGTTACAGTTTGGTTATAGTTCAGGAGTTTGGACTAAGCAAATGGTTGCTTGCAATGCCTTTGGTAGTCAGAGGATGAGCTGCATCTCTGAGAGCCATTCCACATTTTGGTATTGAGACTACGCAAGAGGAGGAGTATCAAAAATGCAGTCAAGTCTTTGACCTGCCTCTGTGGGACTGGGAGGTGAGGTTTGTTACTGGCCACCACCAGCCAGGTGCGTGGCTCAGTGACACCCCCGTGGTTACCTGCAGATGACTGACAGCTCTGCGGGTCGGAGTTCAGCACAGGAATGACAGGGGTCAGGGGTCAGAGGGAGGGGTCACAGGGAGCTTGGGACACATATTGGCACCTGAGAGGACCAACAGCAATACCTTTCTAGAGCTCCGCATTTTTTTAAAGCAAGAGAGGGGCTACATATTCTTACATTTTTTCCTCTTTCTCTTTTTCTTTTCGGAGGTTTTGGTCCTGTCTTTGAGAAAAAGTCCTTCTGAGGTATCAATACATAATGAAGAAACTTTTTAGTTTGTTTTCCATTTGTTTTTTTTTCTTTCCTTAAAAATGCATAAATGCAGTACAGAGACAAAAAAGTATCAAAATAGACCTAGCTAAGATAAATATACAAACAGGTGTTACCTAAACCACTGATCTAACTTTTATTCTTTTAATTTTTTTAGAGATAATACACTTAAAAAATCAGCGTCCCAGACGTTTTATGAAGAACTGAAAAAATGGAAAAGAAAAAAAAAAACAGAACTAATAAACCAAGATACCTGCAGCACTTAATATGATAAATACATATACTTGAGCATTAGCAGTACAGTATAGGAATCAGAGCTGAAAGCTTTACAATAGCTAAACAGGTGCAGAAAAAAGAAAGAAAAAGAAAGAAGAGAAAATCAAAGGACAAAATGGGAAAGAATGCCCTGGAGAGATAAGTCAAGCATTAATATACAAGAATACATCATGTTATGCCAAGCTGGAGAAAGAACAGAAGTGTTACATGGCGACCTGTGAACAATCTACATCTTTATAAAACAGCTTTGTTTACAGGTGTACCTTAAAGCACAAGTCAGAGATCATCTTTGTACTGTATGCAGCAGTTCCTCTTGGTTTGGATATTACTAGTAGTAGTGATGAGTTTCTTTAAGTGTGTGTTAGTCCTCTCAGCGTCTCTGTGAGTGTTTTGTTGAAGCGGGTGCTGCTGTGTTGTGGGTCTTTGGATATCTGACTGGTCAGAGCCTCCGTTGCACTAACCCATAGCCCTGCTTCTAGGCTTCTGGTATACCCCTGTGTGTGTATGTGTGTGTGTGTGTGCGCGCGAGCGCGTTTGCACTGACATATTCTACCCATTGTTACGCCTGACAGCCAGCTCCCTCCAGCACCACATAGCCGTTAACGACCAGTTTCTCATTGGCTGAGATCATGAATATGCACACATACAGTCAGCTGAGAGGCTGTTCTCGTAGCTCGGTGCAAACCGGGTGCAGGGATATGGTCAGTTTTACACAGCTGACAGAAAACTTTTCGCATGTGGTGAGCACTTCACAACACACTTTGAGACGTAGAGAGTGCTTTAGATGTGGTTTAAGGAGAGGTAGTCATTTTTAATTCCATGGAAAGTGAAACGTCTCTATGTTTTTGGGCTCAAGCAGATGCGTTAGGGAGTCCAGATCGCCAAATAGCCTGTTTTTTTTTTTGTTTTTTTGTTTGTTTTTTTCTTGTCAGCCATACAGTAAGTGTAACAACAATTTTGGCATTCATTATTATCATCCAGGAAGAATGGAGAAAAAAAAATATTGAAGAGAGTTCAGTCTCCCGTTGGCTATGTGTTGAACCGTTTTGAAAAGGAGGTAGTGTTATTTTTGGTTTTTATCTCGTTTCAAGATGCCTGTCTGCCACTTTGTACGTAGTTAGAAATCAGTCTCTAATGTGACAGGAAACAGTCCTGTTTGAACACAAAGTCATCAGAAAGGTTCTTTCATTAAATAAGAAAAATTGTCTGAAGTGCAAGAGATAGTTTGAGAAAAAGTATGAAAATATGAACCCAACTTTTAATTACATGATGTCCCTTGGTTGTTTTCTTCTTACATTGGTATATTTCTCATTATTTTTGTTGTTCCCTCTTTATTGTAACACATATGTTTTTGGGATAACTCCTCCCTGTCCATAGATTTGACTTTTGTAACCATGTTACTGCACACTTCCTGCAAATACTACAAACACGTCAAGAGGGTTCGTTCATATGAAAAACTCCAAATTGCGACAGCACCAGGAAAAGTAAAGCCAGGTTGATTTGACGGAGCCAAATATTCTCATTCTGTATTTAACCTCTCTTTTTGTTGGCATCTCAGGTTTTAAAGGTACATATATGTTGTGTTCAAATGCCTCACAAGTGCCTCTTTTTAGGCCTGCTCATACAATAGTCGGGCCAGTCCTAGGATCGTGTTTGGAACACAGTTCAGCCTGAGCGTGGGAGAGACAGGGTTTCACCTCTAAGTGCTTTTTTCTTTTCTCTTTCTTTTTGTCTTTCAGAAGAACCATGCAAGGTTTGTTAATACTAGTTTTTGGCCTCAAACCTAATGTGAGTCATTCGTTACCACTTCTCATGTAAAAGCTTTGATGTCTCCAATTCTAGTTTGCTTCACACACTTTGGTTTTTTGGAATGGTCAGCACTGTAAGTCATGTATAATTTCAGCACAATAGTTAAATGAGTACAGTAAGAAGAATTCAAACTCCTGGTTTGTTGTCTTTTGGCCAATTTTTTAAAAAGGGGGAAAAAAAGAAACTCAAAAAGGGCAAAATAAACAACAGGGTTTTTGGTTTTCTACGTATTTCTTTGGTTACCTGTAACAAAAATAAAATGGGAATAAGCAGATAATAGATTAAAATAAATGTTAAATTTGGTATGGCACTGTAGAGAAAGTAATGCTTTTATGCTCACAGAAAACAAAGCAAAAAAAAAAATTCTATTCCTTTAACACAAACTCACACAGTGAATTGCAGATAGCTTCTACACAGTAACTATTACAACCATAGAGCTTTGAATCGAAGCTGAGCAGAGTTGCCACATTTGGTGTCCCACAGAAAGAGTTCCCCCTTATTTGTTTATCAATTTGGACACAGTTCCAGGCAGAACCTTTGTGGGATGAGGTATTCTCTGACTGCAGTAATAATATATATATTTTTTAAAGCATTACTGATATTCCTCAACTAAATACACAACCAAAAACAAGTGAATGAGAGAGAATTAAAAAAAGAAGATTCAGCTGTTAAATAATCTGTCTGGATCATGGCAACCTTAAGTGCTATTTCCAAATTTCTTGTCTGCTACAAATGGGACAGAAAGGGGGAGGGGCAGGAGTGGGGGTCAGGTATCACAAGTTGGGACAATACTGCGCTTTTTTTTTGTTTCGTTTTTTTGCCAATACTCATTTGGAATGGTGTGAACAGCCAGAGTAAATCAAATAAATCACAATACAATAACAAAAACAGCATCCTTAGAAAATGTACGTCGAAACAGAACACCACCGTGGAAATATTGATCCTCAAAAATAAACAATGATAATAACATCAAATAAAAAAAGGAAATGACAAAAGCTACCACACATTTTTTTCTCGTTATATTCCATAATCATCAACAGTGTTCTTTTTTAGTCACAATATTTCTGTAGACGCTTCCTCCCTCGTTTCTCTCTGCTTCCCCTCTTTTCCTCTTGTTGTCAAAATGTTCCAAGCTCGTCCCTCTGTCCAACAGACGGAGCAGAGGAGAAGGACAGCACCACATGGTCCTATTCCTGCAGTCTTTCTGGGGGGTGGGGGTGGGATGGGAAGGGATGGGGGTGGGGTAGGAAAATGTCTTCTTTTTTATCTCACTTAGAAGCAAAGAGTTAAAAGATGTCCGTCACTAAGTGTCTCGCTGGGGGGCAGAAGTTTGGACAGGGACCAGGGCCATGCCGCCTCCGTTGGGTCAGCCTCGCCGGGGGGCTCACACACGAGCCTGCTCAGCAGAAGTGTTGGAGCACTGTTGGAGGTAATCTTTGAAAGCGCTCTTCCTTCCTTCCCACCTCGAAGCCCAACAGTTTCATTTCAATCAAATCAAAGAAAATGAAAGAGCGAGTGATTGACTCAAAGAGGGGGAAGGAGGAGAGGTATACCGCACAGCCCCTGGTGACTGCTCCAAATCTATATACACATGATCCTTTGTGTGTGTGTGTGTGTGTGTGTGTGTGTGTGTGTGTGTGTGTGTGTCTTCCTCTTTCCCACACGCACACACCTGTGTGTCTTCTCAACTGACGCAGAGATAAAAACGGCTAACCGGGCGGCCCGAGACAACAGTGAGGAGGGTGTATGCAGAGCAGTGAGGCGAGGAGGAGAGTGTGTGTCCCAACCTCTAGGGGTCTCTACACAGAGGCTGATTTGACCAGGGAGGATGATGAGACATGGTTTGACAAGTGAATGAGTGTGTGTGAGTGTGTGTGTGTGTGTTTGCGCATGTGTGTGTGTGTGTGCCTGTGTGTGCGCGTGTGTATGAATTGAGTGGTGTTACACCTCTGAGCCAAGTGTTGGAAAAGAAACACATGGAGGTAAAGCAGTGCTCCACAGTCTTGTTTTTGCGTCTGAAAGTAACGGAGGTCATCTAACCCTGTTTGGAGTTTCTCAATGTCGTCCTTGGTTGCTTGCATTTTCTTAAAAACGACAACAAAAAAACAAACATTCTCTTTTTTTCTCTCTTTTCTCTTAAGTGTACTGTAGCTATCTTTTCGTCTTCACACTGACGAGGGATTGATCTCGCTATGTCTCGTCCCTCTGGTCTCCGTCTCGGATCTGTCCTACTCCAGCTCCTCGGTGGGAAGATCCTCCTCCAGGTCGCGCTCATCGCTCGGCAATGGCAGGCTGTGTGTGACACCAGCCAGGAGGGATACTGGCCGACTGTCTTCCTCCACCTCAGTGGGCTCCTCCTTCACATGCACCGGGTGGCTGGAGGAGAGAGCGAGCGGCGGTTAGAGGGACAAGGGAATGGGCCAATAGCAGAGCGTTGGTTCACCGAAAAACATCAAAATGAAAACAAAGCAAAACACAAAAAAGATTTAAAACCATTTTATCATCTGTTATAGTTCCAGTTGGTGAGTGTACTTTTCTGAGGATTTTCTGTACAAATGTGTTTCTGGAAAGAAGCATTCTTCAATTTCTGTAACATGTTTTGCAAAAAATAATGCATCTCAAGTACAGCCAGCAGTTTATTTAGTCAGTGACAGAAAATAAGTTTGCAACTGTTTTGATATTTTGAAACATATTTTGAACATTTTATATTTCCATCTTCACAAATCTGAAGTTTTGTCACTTTTAATTATTTTAATAATCTTAGTTAAATTGTCTGAATCTTTTTGAGGTTTGAACTGTTGATTGGACAAAACAGGCACTGTGAAGGTGTCACTTTGGGCTCTGGGTAGTTGTGACAGCATTTCTCAATATTTTCAGAATTTTTACAAACCAAACAATCAATAACAATCAGTGAATAAGTGGAGAAAATAATCAGCAGATTAATCCGTAATGAAATAATCATTAGCTGCAGTCCTATAGAAAATAAGGGACATTTGTCTGCATTGAGTATGTTCACTTGTAATACTTTAAATCCATTTGACTATAATTAACATTCATTTACTTAAGTAACATTTTCAATGCAGGACGTGCACTTGTGAGTAATTTTACACTGTGGTATTAGTACTTTTACTTCATTAAAGCATCAGAATATTTCCTCCACCACTGATAGATTAAAACAGAACTTACACTCATCACATGTCTTAGATTGTCCAGATATGTAAAATTCTCTCACACTTAACTAAACTGATTTCTCTCATCAGCTGCCGTCTATAAAGATAGCTCTATTAATATCAGTATCGCCATTATGACTCCATTGTGAAGATGGTAGAAAACACTGAGCCGCTCATAAAAATGTCATTATTAGCCTAATGCACTGGCCAGTGTGAACACAGTTAATGTAAAGATGCTCAGTGAAGGGGAATAATGTTTAAGCAGTCACGTGTTGTCTGCTTCCATCATCATGCTTGTGCATGTGCACGTGTGCACGTATGTCCATGTGTACCTGTACTGTTGAGGGCTGAGTGTGGGGCTGCAGCTCCCGTTGCTGTTGACTTGCTCCACAGTGGAGCTGACATCATCGTGGCCCACATGCAGCATGTTGAGGCTGGCCGCAGATGGAGGGGTCAGCAGGGAAGGGCTGTTCAGCAGGGACAGACTGCTCTCCGCCAGAGCCGCCTACACACACACACACACACAGAGGTGTCACTTTAAACAGGAACTGGGTTACATTTAAGTTTTCTTTTTCTTAAAATATGATGTATAAAATTGAAAAAACTAAATTGTAATGGCAAATGTCGTATGCGACATCATACAATGCTGTGTGGAAATGATCCGTGCAACACAATTAGTACATCGCTTTAAAATTATATATAATTGACACATAACAAGATGTAAAACACAGTATAATAAACGTGAGAGCTCTTCCATATGGAGCACATTTGAATCCACTAACTTGCTAGTGAACTTGACAAACCACTAGGGGGCACTTATATACAGTACTTTCCCCATCATGGTTTGTACTTGTACATTAAAGTCCCTGTCAGGACCGTGTGTTTGTGTATGTGTGTGTGAGTTCACATGAGAGTCTCCTCAGGATTGTTAAGTGAGGCGCAGCCTCGACTTAAACACACGCAGGTAAACACTGTGAAACATCAGTGTCTACATAGAAGAAAACAACCGAATCAACGGGGGCAGCTTCTGTCACTTCTCCAAACGCTCACATCCAGCTGTTTGTAGATGAGACAGGTTGGACACTGGTGAGTGAGAGACTCACCCCACCTCCCATCTCACACACGAGAAAAAAAAGACAAAAGGAGGGGAATTCTCATTGGCTCAGCGATGGATTTTCTGGGACAGGCGATAATTTTATGCGGTAACCTTAATTGACAACTACTTGATGCTATAAATCATCTCAGTAGCAAAATTGCATGTGTGTGGGTTCAGTGTGTATGTCTGCGTAGGAGCAGAGAGACGAGTCTAGTGTGTGTGTGTGTGTGTGTGTGAGTGAGTGTGTGTGTGTGTGTGTGTGTGTGTGTGTGTGTGTGTGCGCGCGCACAGAGGTGGGGATGGTGCATGTGTGAGAAAGTGAGGTGGGAGGTGAGAGTGTGTGTTGGTGTGAGAGGAAGAGGGAGGAGGTGGTGTGAACGTCGTTAGGGAATCTGCTAATTATAAGAGGGAATTGATATTAGTGCCCTTGATTGCAATTGGCTGCTGTGTGTGTGTGTGTGTGTGTGTGTGTGTGTGTGTGAGAGAGAGAGAGAAAGAGAGAGAGGTGGGGGGAGGAGAGGGCATTCCTTACCTGGTAGCTGGCATTTAGGGATCCAAAGCCCAGGCCTGAAATCATGTTTTTCACCAGGGTGGGACTTCTGCACAAGCACGCGTACACACGCACGCACACACACACAAAGAGAGAGGGAGAGTGTGGTGAGAATCACAGATTGAGCGCATGTGTGGAAAGATGTCATCTCAGCCAAAGCACTTTGACAAATCTCACAAATACGTTTGTTACAAGCAGAAGCACACAGACTGTAAACAGATGCTAAAACACACACATATGAAAGCGTCTAATATCTGGCGTGCAGGTGTGTGTGTGCCTGTGTGCGTGTGTGTGCAATTATCCCTGGTTTCTCTGGCGGTTGGAGAGAACATCTGTTTACATACGCTAACAAGGTTTTTTCCTCTCCTGCATCTCACACAGCTGCTTACTAATGGTGTCGACAAACAGGGAAAAACACACACACATAAAGTACAGTATGTACACGATAAGCCGGCAGCCCTTTTTTTTTTTTTTTTTTTTTTTTTTTAAACTTGATTGCTGTGTTGGCCTCTTGGTAATAATAGAGAGTCCATTTAGGCAATCATAGTGCCAGGACCCATAAGCTAACACTCACATCAACCTCAACTGTGCACCAAGAAAACAAATGTGTGTGATATGGTGAATGTGTGCGTATGTGCACTTACCCGGTCATCTTTGGTGGTCTCCTCTTTTGGTATTCAACTTCATCCACAGTCCACACGGCCCCCTTCACGTTCTCAACACGAACAAAACACTTGTGCAGACTCAGGTTGTGGCGCACAGCATTCTGGGAAAAGGGAGAGAGAGGAAAGAGGGAGAGCTTTAACATGACTGGAGATCAAATCAATAAGCATGGGGTATTTATTTTAACTTATCATTTAATATTTAATTTGATTCAGTTTTTACATTTAATTTTACAGTGATTTTCAGCCTGGATTTTCTATACACTCACTAATATTCCCCGATGTCTCCGGTAAATTTCTGAAAAATTCCCTGGCTTAAATCGTCTGAGCTACACATCCTAAATTTAATGATACTCCATGACTTCCCCTAACGGGAAACGTGTCCTTAAGGATTAACTCAACACCAGCGGAAATTGTTATCTTTGTTGCTTTACTTGAAGTTCTTCCATAGTTGGAGGTAAGAACTCTCTCTCAGAGTGTCTTCAGTACAAACAATGCTTCCCAGCTCGGTGTTTAGTCACCTTTTAAGCACCTGACCTGAGGATAAGGGTCCTATTTTTACCCATGACTTAAGCCGACTGTAGCTCCATGTACAGTGCTAATACAAGATAGAGGCTTGCTGGCATTTTATCTCAGGATTTTTCTTATCAGTCATCATCAGCACACACACACAGAAAGACACGCATCCAAAGGCACCGCAAGCAGGCAGGCACACGGCTATCTTCGTCTCACCCCCCCAGGGACAGGCCTCCCTTTTCATCTGCTATTTGTAGTTTGTTCATGCCCAATTTCATTACCAATTTTAATTCGTCTATAATTAAATCCTGCATATTCTCTCTGACACGCTGTTCTAAGCCGAGAGGGAGGGACAGGCCAGGCATGCATCACTCCTCGCCGTAATTACACACGCAGATACACACACACGCACGCACACACACACACACACACACACACACACACACACACAAATACACACGTAATTACACAAGCCATAATCAGCGGAGGAACCCTTTCTCCCCCGCATCCCCTCAACCCCCAAGCCGTGATGCTAAGTTTTGTAAATGAGTCTGACCCCAATCTGCGCCCGCCACCCTGACAGTGCAAACACACACGCACACACACACACACACACACACACAAATACACACACACACACACACACACACCAGACACCAGTGCTATTGCAGTGCTATTTGCATTCGTCTCCGTGATGAAAGCCTAATTCTCCCAGTTAAAACATTAGCAGTCATTTACAGTGGGTCACAGCACATGTGCCACTCATCTCCACTCCCTCAGGCTGGGGAGGGGGTGAGGGGGTGAGGGGGACAACTGGAGGCAGAATTTTAGGAAGAAAGACAGAATTGTGTATCACAAATAAAGAAAAAGAAATCTAGAGACAAAATTTATTTCAGGTTCACAGGTGATACTGTACTGGAAATATTGAGTTTCTGTTGCCGATGCGTTCTGTGATAAGCTTCTCCCATATGATCCAAAACAGGAACACATGTGAGCAGGTAAGATGATAAAATGAAGGAATGAATAAACAAGCATGTCATTTCTAAAGACCTGCAACCAGATTAGCATTTAACGGTTTTACTTAAATAAAAGCAGCAATACCGCACTGTGGAAATACTAGTCCTGTACTGACAATATTACTTACGTAAACCCATGTATATATTTGCAGCTAAAAGTTCTAATGGTATATAAAGTAAAAGCAGTCAATGCAGAATAAAGCCCATGTGATTGTTACACTATTATATATTTTATTACAATATTGGAAAATTATTACTGATGCATTCATGTGTAAGCAGCACTTCAGAGGTGATTCAGAGTAACTGAGTAAATGTACTTAGTTACATTCCACCAAAGGAAGTCAAAGTGAAGCATCTGACCTACGGGCTGCATTTTTTTATTCTTATTCTACGTTAATTTATTCTAATTTTCTTTGTATGTGAATTATAAAAAAGTGAATCATACCAGGTGCATCTGCAGACTGCTTCTCTGGTGAGCTCAACACAAAATAAAGCCTTTTAGGCCTCCAACCCATCATGCAGCATCTTGAAACAACACTAATTTCCTCTCCTCTCTCTATCATCCCTTTCTTGCTTTCTCTCTCTCTCTCATCTCTTCCTCATTCTCCTTCCCTTCTTTCCTATGATCAATGACTTCCACTCCCTGACACCGCTGCTGTCCTCATGAAATATAACGGCTTATTAAAGGACATACATCTCTACGGCCCTATTTGACTCACCGGGCTGCTATATAAATACATAAGGCCTTGCCGAGCTATATTTAAAGGTCTGTGAGGCCAACGGCGCAGGAAGCAGACACCAGACATTAATAGTTAAAATTCATAAAAGTCAGATGAGGAGGTAAAGATATTCCTAGCTGCCCCGTCTCTTAACCTTCTCCGCACCCCTCCCTCCATCCCTCCATCATCATCCCACTCCCCCCACCCCCTCCCTGGTTTAGGGCTATTAGAGGAAGGCTGAGGTCTCTCCTCACCCCTCCTCCCCTTGTCTCTTTCACTCCTTTGCTCATTCTCTCACTTTCCCTCTCTCTGGAGGAACTGACACTCAAATTAGCATGAGGTTTCTGTAGAAATGGGTCAGCACCTACAATGGTGGGATCAGGCCAGGTGTGTGTGTGTGTGTGTGTGTGAGAGAGAGAGAGAGACAGAGAATTCACTGTGTGTGATCACAAGCAGTATGTGCGTCTCTGTAATGAGGCTGTAGAACGGCTGGCTGGCTAAGTGGGGCCGACTCTCCATGTGCCATGTTGGAGGTGAGAGAATTGTTTAGGGCTGAGAGGGAAAGAGAGTGGGAAAGAAGGAGAGAACGAGAGAAGCAGGAAAGTGTCTCATGAGGGACAGAAACAGCCAATAACTGTCAAATCGGTCATATCTTTAGGACATAAGCAAAGCTTTAAAATATGGATGCAAGTGTGTGTTATTCTCCATCTTTCTTTCATTCATTCCTTCATTCTGGGTATAAACGCTAAATTTAGGCCTTCAAAGTGAATTCAAATGTTTCAAATAACGCTGCAAAACCTTGTTTCTCTCATTGTGGTCTAACAAGTCTCAGCAGGCATCAACTGGGGTCGGGGGCTTCATCAGTGGGCACAGACCGCAGTAACTTTGCAGTCAATTAGATCAGCTTTTATGCAGTCACAGTTGTATACCACATTTTAGCTCCAGTCAAAATAGAGTGCAGTCAGAACTCTCATTTTCTAAATATGGCGCTGCTTGTTTTTCGCCTTCATCTAAACAACTCCAAACTGGTTCACTAAATGCTCTGGTCTCCATCTTCCATCAGTTGATTCTCAGTTTTCCAAAGTAAAGTTGTGTCAGGTTTAAATTATTACTGTAAAGTTTGAGTATTTAAGTGAAGTAAAGGAGTTCCCATTTAGTTTTTCCATTCAGAATCTGCAACAGAATGACCTGAGGAGGGTGAAGAGTGTATATCCAAAGCTTTTTACCTTCCATGTGGCTGTGTTTCTCCTGAAATAGGCAAACTTTCGTGTAAACCAGTTGTAGATCTCATTGAGAGTCAACTGTCTGTCTGGGGACTCCAGAATGGCCTGAGGACGAGGACAGACACAACAAGATTTAGAGGAGAACAGATGGAGAGAGGAGACGGTGAGGAGGATTGCTGGGGACACTTACATGACGTATAAGAGAGGCGTAGGTAAAGGGTGGCCTGACATCAGCGTTCTTGTAGAACTCACAGTTCTGAGCCAGCTCTGGAAAAATGGCAGGACAAACTTAAATAAGCAGATTTTAGACATCTGTGAATATTTAGGGAGTACTGTAATGTGAAAAATGCGCCCTGATTTTAAATGTTGAAATAAAGTGATATTTTTTAAATGAATAAATACATGTAAGAAATTGAAAATTAGTATCAAATTATTGTTGAAATCAAACAACTTTTAATGGGAAGAATTTGGTGAGCACCACTTAGCAATACTTACTACATTTTTCCCGATATTTTTCACTGGAGGCCAATCGCATATTTCTCACTTTTTTTTTACCATCTAAAGACTTTTGCTACAGTGATGAATAAATGTGACTTTATTCTAAGCCACACTCTTAAATACATATCGTCTGTATACCTGGAAATAAAACCGAGGCTGCGCTAATTTTCTTTTGCAAGAAAGCCAAGAGATGGCAGCAACTGCATCTTTCTTTCAGCCGTGAATGAAAGTGATTTCTGAATTAAGATATATTCTATTGCTCTTGCAGGGAAATTTGTGAAACAAAGCACGTGAAAAGAGCGATGAGTACTGTAAAAAAAACCTAAAGCAGTCATTGACACTGGATTAAAAACATGTACACTTTGAGACCATTATAAATCAATAATTAGATATGACATAACGGCATAAAAAGGCAGATACTGGGTGAGTGTATGTCACAGTCTACCTGAGGCGATGGGGGTGCAGTACTTGTCGGAGTTGCGCCTACGTATGGGCCCAACACCGTGCGTGTGGGAGTGGGAGTGTGTGTGCAGGTTGGAGGAGCTGATGACCGAGGGTCCCTGGCGCAGTGGGGTGATGGGGGTGGCAGCGGAGGTGGGGGGATGAGGAAGGCCCTCTGGGTAAGCCTCGCTGTCCCGCTTTAACAGAGAGCCACTGGAAGCCAGGTTCAGCTAGAGAGACACACACACACACACACACATACAGTGAAAGAGAAATGAGGGTGATTGACCGAGCTTATATGGCCGCCAAGAAGGTTTGATAGTTATTCTACCTGTTAAATCAACTGAAAAAGTTTCAATTCTGCACTTTAAATGCACAATTTGCAACATTTCCCCATTAAAATGTCTAGACCTATGTTATATATTTTGTTGAGTTATGTCCTTATATTATCCCAAATGTTTCCAACAATGTTCAAAACCAGGGGAATCCATAAATTCTATTCAAGGTGCGTTTCATTTGATCACCTCCAGTGGCAGCACAGGAAACACCAGATGATACTTCAGAGATTGAGGAAAACGTAACTAAACTTAACGTGAATAAAACTTGAATATATGAGCCCGTCCGTGAACATTTCTGCCTGAGTCACGACAGATAGACTTTCACTGGCAATGCTGATTCTTTAACAATGAAGACAGCAACTCCCATGAGCCCTCGCTCCTTCACTGCATCATCAAACTACTACAAACAACATACTGTGTGTTTAAGTGGCTTTTTTTCCAAAATACACACAAACATTATATTTCTCTGCATAACATCATCTGGTGTGATAATCAGTTTATATCTGCTAGCAGGAAAAGGAGAGAAAGAGGGTAAACTAGCTTTCAGTGGGTTTATCCATTACTTCTGGGTGGAGGGTGGAGACTTGCTTTAGTGCAGGGACATAACAGAATTTCTATATGACTAATGCTTCCCTCGTGTTTACTTAAAAGCTTCACCATCTGCTGAGAGCTGCTGTTGTTTACAGAGAAGCATCATACACACGAGGCAGGATCAGGGTCAGGTGAGATCAATGCTTTTGTGTCACATGCACAGCAAACTGTTCCAGGAAAGTGTTTCAGAACAGTTTCGTCTCCTAGTTGTTTAATAATAGAGACCCCAACACTACCTATGAAATTCTACTAAATACAGCCTACAGTGTTGCTCAGAACCACACACACTCACACACACACACACACACACACACACACACACACACACTGAACATGCGCGGATATTTATGCACACAGCGCTGGCTGCAATTAGCCCTGCGCTTACAAATACAAAACCACACGACAGCATGTTTGTAAGAAGGGAACACACACATGCACTCTGCGGTGGCGAAATCTTCACGGACCAATACAGCCCAATTAGGCAGAGCCTGGCACACACATGCACACACATACACACAGAACCAGTACTCCCAGTCTCTCTGGGACAGCCATTGTTGGGCTGCTAGTTTAAGACTAATTAAAACCACTGTGTGTGTGTGTGTGTGTGTGTGTGTGTGTGTGTGTGTGTGTGTAAAATGTGTGCAATGCCTTCTCTTTACTGGGCCCCATCTCTGTACCATTTAAGCTGACTGGAGGGGGCGGGGCTGTTTAACAGGTACTTCATTAAGGCTGCAGCCGTGCCACATCACCACGGCAACAGTCGAACCCTGTTAATTGAGGCCAAGCTTTGTTTCCATTCCTGACGCTCCTCCCCTGCCCCTCCTCCTCCAATCCCTGACCCTGAGGCTCGTCTCCAGCGGTGACAGAACACGCCTCTTCCTGATTTCCCATTAGATGTTAATAACAGCTGATCCCCCTGCGATCAACACATCACCCAGACACACAAGCACACACACACACACACACACACACATGCATTGCCACTCGGTTGCACCCATTTATATCCCCTCAAATTAAGACACTCTACCTCTAATTGACAATTAATTTCAACATCTTCATATTTTAATAAGACTCCTCGTCAATCTGAATAATGAAATATTCATTAGATACCTAATAACAACCTCACCAACCAGTGTGGGCACACACACACACAGACATATACACACACATCACATCAAATTTATCTCCCTTTTGACGGCACACACTGGAAATACTGTGAGAAACCGTGTTGGCTGCTCTCTCTCACCAACAAGCTGAGAAATGCTGAATCAAACACAGAGCTGAAGTTTGACACAGTCTGAATGTGTGAACAGGTGAAATTTACCACTTTCTCTGTGCAGTGACAACATTAACAAAGCAGTTTTCAGGGAATTAAAACGCACTGTGTCATGAGATGTTTAAGAAAGAAAGTGAAGGAAACAAGAAAGACAGACAGTGCCCATGATTTCTGAAGAACACATTAACCCACACTGGTCAATAGGGGGCGTAGATACCAAGCTAGACAGTGAGAGAGGATCCTTTAGGGAAGGTTTAGGGCTAAAGAAACTGTTCAATTAAGAGACGTTTGTAGGTGAATAAGAGGTAAGAGCAGAGGTTTAGGGTCAGAGAGTAGAGGAAAAGTTCATGTAATTTAGGGAATGGAGTGCCAGTGTGTACTCACAGGTTGGTTAAAAGGCTTTGGCTCTGAGGGGCGCATGTGCAGGTGGGCCATCATGGCCTGGAGTCGCTCACTCTCTTTCGCCAGCTGTGAAACACACAAGGGCAGATATCACCATGAAAAACACTTTGTCTCATTTCCTATCCCTTCGATTGATATAATGTGGTATTGACACAGAATTACAATTGCAATTACACCTCAGGCTGAGAGACAAATATGAGAGTCAGCCGCCGGAGTTCTCACACACACTTACACTAGCCTGCAGACACACTCGTCCCCGTTTGACATTGTTAACTGCCGTTTAATGGGTGCTGCTACAGCCTGTGGAAACGCTGCATCATGCATGTGTGTTTGTGCATGAGTGAAGGCGTGTAGCCTCCAGAAACAACCGATCTCCACTAAGACTGATAGCACCATTAACATACTCACACACTGCAGCGATGTACAAATATGAGAAATTTAAACACAGTGCCTGGACTGCTGCTGTGTGTGTGTGTGATGGTGGAGTGTAGAGTGGTGGGCTGCCTGTGGACTGCTGAGGGATGAAGTGACATGTCAGGGGAGAGAGAAAGACGGCCATCCTGATGTGATGTGACACCAGCTGCCTCTCTGTCACTTTGTGTTCTCTGGTGGTGGCTTCAGGGGCTCAGCTAAACGCTGTTTACCACCACCACCAAACACAATGCTAACCCCAATGCTGGAAGGCCCACACACACACATACGCAGTGATGTGAACAAGGCATTCAGAAGTGTCTTTGGAAACTATGTCAAGATGGGTGTGAAGAGGCAAGCTTTGTGTTCCCACTTTTTTGGGAACTTTCCTTATGTAGTGTTTGAGAACAGCATTTCACTTCTTGCTCAGTCTTGGTATTTTGCTTTTGCTGGAGCACTGAGATGTTTCAAGAGCATTGCGTGCATGAACCACTTTAAGAACAAGAGAGGCAGCCTGGTCCTCCGCTTTCTAGCTCATCTAGTCTCTCTCGCTCCCTCTCTTTTCTCTTCTCTCCCTCCCTCCTCCCCTCTCAGCACTCGCTCTCTCTTGCTGGTGACCAGAGCAGCTTTATAATTGGAGCAGCGATGGCAGCTTCCCTGCCGACTGCTCCTTTTAAATTACAAGCTCCACTGCTCTCCATAAACTCTGCCCTGCCTCAGACAAGCTACTGCCATTGACTGGCTGAAACAGTCTTCACGACTTTTGTTTGTGAGCAGATGAAAATTAAGTGTGCGTATGCGTGCGTACATGTGACTCACCTGTATCTCCAGCTGCTGAACCACCTGCATCTGGACTCGGCACTGAGCAGTGCTGCGGTCATCTAGGGCGTGCTCATTGTTCAAGTGCCTGGAGGTGAGGTGAGGGAAAATCCGTGTTCAATCACATTTTTGGGGAAATAAGTTAATAAAAAGCTCAAGATCAAAACGCTGCTAGTCTCAATTCAATCAGTCAACAGAAACATCGTTAAACCAATTCAGACGTCCCGAATGATGAAGTAACAAAACTCAGCTCTTTGGCTTTTATTTAAACTGAGTTATGAGCTGTTTCAGCACTATGAAAATAAATCACAATCTTGGAAGTTTATTTTGTCTAGTGAAGGACGCAGCAGCTGTGTTTTGTGTGTGTATACTTCATTGGTGCTCAGTGAGCCATGGTCCAAGACAACCACCTGGACGTGAGCTCATGTGTTATCGCACAAAACCTTATCTAAAGACTTTCTGTTAGCTAAACTCTGCGTATTAACACTGGTGTGCATGAGTGTGTGCGCATGCATATGCGTGTGTGTGTGTGTGTGTGTGTGTGTGTGTGTGTGCATGTGTGAATGGTGGCGCTGTTTGTTTCCTCCGATGTGGGAGGACCCGGGACCTTCTGATCTTTCCCAGCCCACCCCTCCCTAGTCTCCCTTCCTCCATCCCTTTCTCTCTGCTCTGTCATCGCCAAGGTTATTCACAGGCTGCCGCTGCCTGCCTGGTGTGTGTGTGTGTGTGTGTGTGTGTGTGTGTGTGTCTGTGCTCAAGCATGACACAGTGTGAATGTGTGTGCCGGTAAATCACAGTGAGTTTTGTGTTATCCTGCGGTGTTAACTTGTAATATGAGTAATCTTCATTAAGCCACTTTCCTGACTTGTTTATTGTGAAAATGTATGTTACAAAAGGAGTGTGTGTGTGTGTGTGTGTGTGTGTGTGTGTGTGAGTGTGCATGATGTGTATGACTCTGTGTGTGTGTGTGTGTCTTTAAGAAGGGAGAAAGTTAGGCAATATCAGGCGAAGAAATGAAACAAAAACAATGATGTCATGGCATGGCTAATCCAGGCAGATAGACGGCTCAACACAAGTGCACGATAATAATAACAAAAACATGATCTCACCCCTCTCTCTCTCTTTCACTCTCTGTTAAGCTCTCTCTCCTTCTTCCTCACTCGCACTTCTGTCCACTCTCCCCTTCCCACTCGTCTTCCCCCACAACTCCCCAAATGCCTATGATTCACACTCATTCCAACCAAATCTGCCCCCAAAACCCTCCCTTCTCTCTATAGCCGGGCCATAAACAGTAGCAGGGTTTTTTTCGATGTGTCCCGACAATGAGGCTCTGTTTACTCCTCTGAGTGCTGGCAGACAAGGCTTTAACCCACATTACACCCAGCTCCACCGACCACAGCCAGAGTATTATACCAGAGGACTGGAGGAGGGAGGGGAGGTGGGCACAGAGAGGAGAAGAGAAGAAAGGCTTGAAATAGTGGAGTGTCTCCCTCCTCTGTTCTTCTGCTCTACCCTTTTCCCTCCTGGGGCGATGACTAAGGCTGGCTGGAAGGGAGCGCACTGTCGGACTGACGGCGTTATCTGTCACTGCCTCTCTTTTTTTTCATCTCTCTCTCTCTTACACACACACACTCTTTCACTCTAGCTCTCTTTCTCCTTCCATCTGCCCTGGGGCTACGTGAAATGAGACACCAAACAACAGCTTTCCTCTCCAAACTTTCCCAGCCTGCCTGCACGCTTTGATCTGACTGTCCGATGCCATCACAATCACTACGCACACTTCTCTGATTATGTGTATGTGTGTGTACGGGTACGTATTTCATCACCCGGGCTTATTAATATCTCCGTTGTTCAAATAGCTAAGAGTTCCACATAGATAATGAGAGTGTGAGTTTGTTTAGGGCTTCATTAGAGGCTTGTGAAGCCTTCATTAGCAGCCATAGTGCCATGGGGAAGTCCACTGTCCTATGTATGTGTGTGTGTGTGACAGAGGAGGTAGCAGAATGTCAAGGCCAGCTACTGCATCAGCATACCCCAGTGACTCCAAACTGGCAAATAACATGACGGATGCAGACTTGGAATGAGAAATTGTTTGATGTCTTTGTGCGGAAAGAAAAAGCTGTGCATGTGGATGAGCTGATTAAGAATCATTTTCTATCCAAGCAAAGAAACAATCTGTCTGACCCTTCAGAGAAAAGGCATGCAAAACACAAACATATGCAGACAAAAAAAAGCCCAAACAAATGAATTCACTTACATCTTTAGACCACTTTAAAGCAACAAATGAATGGATACAAGCGCACAGACGCAGCCAATAAAATGTGAGCGTGGAACGATAGCAAAGAAGATGATACTGTTGTAGCAGGAGCCCAAAGAATTCCTCG
This sequence comes from Chaetodon trifasciatus, assembly GCA_037975065.1. Taxonomy (NCBI): domain Eukaryota; kingdom Metazoa; phylum Chordata; class Actinopteri; order Chaetodontiformes; family Chaetodontidae; genus Chaetodon; species Chaetodon trifasciatus. Next base: position 3,500,667 of record JBBMOE010000019.1, on the reverse strand, counting down.
AAAAAAGAATATTCGCTCACATGTTGAGTGTACGTGCCTACCTGTGTGTGTATTTGGGCGTATGCATGCGTGTGCCCCAGAGCAAATGTGATGTAACACATTGCAACAGATGAATTAGTGAGATGTGAAAAACGACAGCCATGTGCGTGACTGAAACTCTCATATTTAACACAAGCTGTAGCCTCATTTTGCTCTGCTTCCTACTTTGTCCCTACTGCTGATCTGAATCAGAGACAGGGCCTTTTTAAGTAAGTTTTAATATGGTCTTAAACCCGGTTGGTGGTCAGTGAGAGTGAAGTGTGTGAATGCAAATTTCAGAGGTTTGCAAATTACTGCCTGAAATTGAAAACAATGCTGCTGGCACTGATCTTTAGAGAATTTGGGCAAAGGTCTATGAGAATGGTAACTATAGACACACTCAAGAGCTCTTAAAGGATGTGTAAATGGAAAACTGACATTTTAAAAGGAGCGCTGGTCAAAACAGAACCTCTGTCACTGCTGTCTTTTTCCAAGCTGCAGTATTAAATATGCAGTACGCAGGTACATGCTGTCATGGACTTTCATACTTAAAGTCAAAGTACATCACTTTCATCCCTGCACTAATGTCTGTTTTACATTGTGTGGCACATTATTTTCATCTGTAACCCCAAGCTATGTCTCATGTGTCATATGTTGGGTGGTTGTCAACTTACTTGATGAACTGTCCCATGTCCTCACACAGTGCTTCACAGCCAGGCCACTTACACTCTCCATGGCCGTAGAGAGGATGGGAGCCGGCATGCTCCTCATGACTGCAGGGAGACACACGCACAAAAAGAGACAACAGTGAAACAGTAACAGATACACGGCAAATAAAAGTAGTTACATTCTCAGCATAAGACACACAACGTTAATATGCCACACTCTTACACACATGCAAAACTAACTGTAGCAGCAGAAGCATCACTACAGCCAGCTGAGTCTGGTTAGCAGTCATTAGTTTGTACAGTTCACGAAGCCAAGTGCAAAGAGTGGAGGATAGAGCAGAGTGGGGTCAGTTACAGAAGCCAGGCAAATAAGGGAACCGGTCCAGCAACCTCAGAGGCAAATTCTTTAAGTCCATGACCTGCCTTTCTGTCCTTGGCGTATGTGCTATGCATGTGTGTGTTAGTGTTGGTGTGTGTTCTTACGTTTCAGGAGTTGACACAGAGTCGGCACAGGACCAACCAGCCATGACTGATTGGCGGCGGCTGCCGTCATGTGCTGGTTGTTCTTTTGTGGTGAGCTTGTGCACGTGTGTGTTTTTGTGTGTGTATCTGTGCATATTTATGAGCCTGTGTGTTTGTTGTATGTGTGTGCGGCGATGAAAGACAGGGCCAGGTTTGGTTTGGACCCAGGGTGAAATAACTGTGTCCATGTGTGTGTGTGTGTGTGTGTGTGTGTGTGCGTCTGTGCGTGCGTGTGTGTGTTTGTGTGTGTGTGTGTGTGCACGTGTGTGTGTGTGTGGCAGGTCCAGTAGCAGATGTGGTTCAGACCTGGACCTTCGCCGGCGACTGCTGTCTCCACATATATTTACATGACTGTGTATGTGTGTATTTGTGTGTGTCTGTGTGTGTGTGTGTGTGTGTGTGTGTGTGTGCGTGCGTGCGTGCGTGTGTGCGTGCGTGTGTGTGTGGACTGGGATGGGGATTCTCCCAAATCAACATCAGAAGGTTGTCTAACAAAAACCATTTGTCTCGCAGATGGAAACATGTCTCTCTCCTTCTCCCTTCGCTTTTTCGCCTCTTCCTGATCATATGTGCTGGCTGAGGTTGGAGCTTGTGTGTGTGTGTGCGCGTGTGTGTGTGTGTGTGTGTGTGTGTGTGTGTGTGTGTGTGTGTGTGTTGGCTGTGGTTGAGTCAACTCAGAAGCAGCTCAGACAGCAGACATGACAAACTGCTGGCAACCACATTCTCTTCCACATCAGCCATGCATTAGCTTAGCAGGCTAACACACTAATGCTACCCCCTTTGTACTCCTGCTAAAGCAAACACTGCAGCACACTGTGGCTGGAGTATGACCGTGTGTGACATATATGATCAATGAACAGAAGCTCTTTTAGTTGATACTTGTACACCTGCCCTGACCCCCTCCAAAAGGAGGTCAGAGGTCAACAACGCCTATGGAGCAAGCAGTGAATCAGTGCTACAAGAAACCGCAGACCGCCCTCCAATAGTGTGTCCTTCTGTCTCAGCCTCATCCATTCATGTGTGCGTATGTTTGTGTGTGTGTGCACTACTCACTGGCTGCTGGGGGGTTGGCTGCCTTTGGAGTAAAGGGGGACATGGTCATCTCCGCTGTCTGCCTTGGTGAAGGAGGATATCCACTCAAACAGTCTGGCTCTTAAAGACGGAGACAAGCCCATGAGCAGCCAACACAGCCATGGGGCAGCACAGCCCTCACATGCTGCAAGTACTACTAGAAAATGCATCTCTGATATGTCAACACGGTCAGGAGGAATTTATCTCTAAAGCGAATTTAGATGTGCAATTAGTTGACTCCAACAAATGCCCATTTTCTACCAGGTGGCCTGCCTCCACCATCCTCTCCTCTCCTCTATACTATACTGGCATGTGGTTGACAGCATACTGGCAGAACATACTGAACCCAACACACCTCCTATCAAATGAGCAGAGAGACACTGACACCCTGGTGAAGTGTGATATGCTGCATGTGCATGTTTTGTAAAGGTGTTTATGTGCGTAGGTATGGAAGAACAGCTAAAAGTTAAAAGCCCAAAAATGACATCACAAGAGTGTGTGAGTTAGAGGGGTTACGGCTCACACAGAGGACAGACACACCATCACAATGTGCATGCTGTGCATCACTGTACCTGTCTCTCTTTGGGGTGTGGCTCTGTCCGTTGGCCAGGCTGTGCAGTGGGATGTGAGCGCTGGCAGCTTTGGGGAAAGCTGAGGTAGAATTGGAGCTGTTGGTGCTTAAGTCCAGGCCCTCTGCCTGTTTCAGGGCCTCCTCACTGCTTGGCACCCCCGACACCTCCTTCCACAGCTGTTGGAGGTCTGACGGACACATCGCTGCAGAAAGGGAATGCACTTAACTTAGCACCTAACTTGTTTGATCAATTTCACAGGTTTGGTGCAAAGGTGATTATAGGATATTTAAGTCAAGCTAATTAAAACAAAATTAGGAAGAAATGCAGTTATGAGACATTATCTACAATAGTGCCCACACACAGATAAACTGTGAATAAACTGATGTCACAGAGGGCCACAACTGACTATGCACATAAAACACAGATGCAACTATTACAGTCCTCTGGGAGCAGTTCAGAGAGGAAAATAGGACAAACTAAAACAGACAGGAGGTTAACTTCTGCATGTTTTTGCAATTTTTCCAGATATCTACAATAGTTCAACTATTTCCTAATCTCTTTTGGCAATTGCTCCGGTCCACCAGCACCACTGCTCCTGTCAGTACCACTATTTCTCTGAAGAGGGTGGGTGCACACTTTGAGTTCTTTTGAGTCGCAGCTTTGTTATTTCTGCTCCAATTTCAGAGCGCGAGAGACGCCTTAAATGCCACAGTCCACTCCAATGGATCTTACCATGCGCATAAGCACACACGCATGCGCACATGCAGCCACACACACACACGTGCACATACACACACACACACACAGACCTCGCAGCAATCCAAATATTATGTCTGCTTTGTCTGCATTCTTCTGCGGTCCCGCCAAAACAAAAGTTCTCACTCTGGAGGAATGAGGCGGTGTGAGCATGGATTTCTGTGTGTGTGTGTGTGTGTGTGTGTGTGTGTGTGTGTGTGTGTGTTATCCAAGAAACCCGACCAATCTTTGGACACACCCAGAAAGGGAAAGTGTAAAGTTGTCAAGAGATTGTCTGCATAAACTGTTTCCTCTTTTTACTAATCAGACCAGCTCACACCACATCCATTCAATTAAAAATACAAAAAAAATGTAGCTTTAAAGGAAAAAAAGGGATTCTGGTGTAAGTCAGTTCATTAACATTAATACTATTAACATAACATACTGTATTTGTAAAGACAAAAATCCTGATTTTGCGAGCATTCAGGTGAAAATGTGTTCTCACAGCATCCTTCAGCAACAGACACAAAGTATTTGAGAGGATGAGAGTGCTCCTGCTGTTAAACGTACACAGCCACATCTGGCTGCCAGGCTCCTATTATTTCACACTGATGCCTGTAGACAAATGTGACATTACTTTAGAAGGTGCTGCCTATTTTTGGAGGTACCTGCCGATTAGACATTGCTTAATGAAGAAGTGTCAAACGAATAATACCAACAATCCAATAGTTGACTATATCCAAAGTCCACTTAACCATAAAGCATCAACATTTTATACTAATTCAATTTATTTAACCAGCAACTTATGTGATAATTTGAGGATAATTTGGCAGAGAGACCTTGACTGTCAGATTGATGAAGATACATGGAAACAGATTGTAACTGACAATGGTAAACATATTAAGGACATTAGGGGTAAATTCATTCAATATAAAATTCTACACTGGTACTACTGGACACCATGTAGGCTTTTCAGAGTGGGACTAATAAGTACCAGCACATGCTGGAAATGCAAGACAGAGGTGGGCACATTCATACATCTCTTATGGGAATGTCCTATGGTCAACCCATTTTGGCAAAGTGTAATGAAATTCTTAGAGGCATGGGTAGGAACATCCCTGCCAGTATCTCCACATTTATGCCTTTTGGGAGATAAAACAGAAACTCCAAAACTCATCAAAAGCATTCATTCAGTTCTGATGGTTGGAATAACCTCAGCTGCCAGAATTATTCTGAGATATTGGAAGGCATCTACTGCCCCAACATTCAATGAGTGGAAAGCTTTGATGAGTGAAACAGCATCATGTGAGACTATGTTGACAAGAATAAGGGGCAAGGGACCTGTGGCTCTAGGAAGCTGGGATTATTTTATGGACTACCTGACCTCTAACAAGTAGGCTACATGTAAAATTCTTACTAAAGGGCCTCTGTACTTTTCTTTTTCTTTTAACCAGGAACACCTAACCAATTTGTTACTTTGTAGTCCGACCTTCCTTTGAATGAATGTAAGATGTACTATATGAGCTATGTACCATGTGGTTCTAAATAAGAAGTTGAATTACAAAAAAAAGAAGTCCTTACAGTCTCTCAGTGCTTGGTCGGTCTGTGCTTAGAAACAACAAGCGGGTTCTTATTGAAATTAGTTTTATTCTCTCTGTTTTGCCTCCATCTTACTGCAGTCAGAGAGGTAAACAAATACCATAGCAGGACCCCTCATGTCACCCCACCCCTCCACCAACTACCCACCGGACACAACGGCCCTTTGAGGCGGGGCAATAGGGTGTGCAGTTGTGTGTGTAGGTGTGAGTGTTTATGCATGTGTGTTTGTGTGTTTGTGTGGCATGGCTGGCCAGAGGAATGCTCTGGCTCACGCCTGGCTGAGCCGTCACAATGGACCGGCTCTTTCACACTGCAGGGAAATTCCACTCTGATATGGAGGGAGGGAGAGAGAGGGAGAGAGAGAGAGAGAGAGAGAGAAAGAGAGAAAGAGAGAGAGAGAGAGAGAGAGAGAGAGAGAGAGAGAGAGAGAGAGAGAGAGAAGGAGATGCCAAAGCCAAATGTTTGAAACTGTCTGAAAAATTACACTCTCCTAGTCAAAACTGTAGCCTCTGTCTATTCTATTCAATTTGCATCTACTCGTTTTTTGTTGTTTTTTTTTTCCACTCTCTGTAAACTCTTAATTCCACCCATGCACACACACACACACACACACACACGCACACACACGCACACACACAAACACCCCCTGCCCCCAACACATAAACACACATGCCCAAATCACTCTACAGTGTCTTTTTAAACTTTTTATACTTTTTAGTAATGAAATTGATTTGAGTTTATTTTTCTTTTTGTCAGATTCAGATCACAGAGCGAGAGTATGAGAGCTTGTGTGTGTGACTGCATGTGAAAGAGAACCGCCAGACGGAGGGAAGGAAACCGGCCTGTTTGGTCGACGCTTTAGCAATGTTACGGCCACTTTAGAGCCCCTAAAGCATTCTCTGTGTGTGAGATAGTGTGTATGCGTGTGTTAGACATTACAGTGTACTGGCAAAAGTAGACAAAGACAAACACACAACAGTCAACTTTTATTGTTCTAAAACTGTGCTGACAAAATGAAGAGACTGTGGCAGAAGTTACATATCGGAACAAAAAAAGAAAATCCAGTGGGCACAGCAATAGCAAAACGATGATGCTCTTGTGTCTGGCTATTCTCAAGCACGCACACACACACACACACACACACACACACATACACACACACACACACACACACCTCCAAGCAGGGGGTTTAGTGGCATATTTTACTTATTATCCAAATGAGTACCTTCCACAAACCCACCAATCAGGTTTCCTTTTATCTTTTATAGGCTGATTAACTTAACAGGCTTCACATGCAGCACTGGGCACAGGCCTGCGTGTGTGTGCTCAGTTTAGACCATGTGTGCATGCATGTTTGTCAGGATGAATCTGTGTTGTTAGGGCTGCGCATATGAATGTGAGCGTGTGTGCATGTGCGTACCTTGCTGCAGAGACTGCATGGTGGCGGTGGGCTGCAGTGGGACCAGGCCTTGTCTCTGGAGGTTGAGGATGTGCTGCTGCTGAAGCTGCTGCATCTGGATCAGCTGCTGCTGGAAGGCCAACTGCTTACTGCCTAACTGCTGTTAGCCAGACAGACAGAGAGACAGGGGGTCGAAGAAGTTACCAAGTTAAGTAAAGCTTCCACATTATCTACATCCAATTCTTCACAAGTTTATTTTTTTACTCATCTTATTTTTTTAATTGCAGTAATAAACTTTTCATTCATTCTGGCACAAAAAATGTCAAACCCTGAACCAGGAGAGGCCTGCAGAAATCAGCTTGCATGTAGAAAAAACACTTTGATCTGCTCCAACATAAACTCTGAAAGGGCTCAAATTCTGCAGAAGTGTCACATTTTTCAATTGTAGTTGTGAACTTTGTTAGTTGGCCCTGATAGTTTTTTTTTATTTTTCATTTTCTTCAACGTCTAAGAAGAAGCCTTCTTTATGTGCTCTGCTTTCATGATTTCAGTTGGCCTCACTGCATCATTCAGTCTCAACAAATTCAAGTAAAAAGTGAGTTAAAAATCTTATGAAAAAGTAAAAAAGATGATATAAAGGTCATCTGTCTGCTGCTGAAACACCAAGTGAGAACTATGAGGCCCGAGAGCAGAAAATTAGTTCCATATTAAATGGAAGAAAAGCTCAAAGCCAAGCTGTGAGGACCCCGAGGATGAAGAGCAGGAGGGAAGGGAATGAGGGAGGTTGAAGGGAGAGTGGGAGAGACTACATGGCGCGTGGCGATAATGTCGGTGTGTGTTACGGTGATAAATGTCCCCTTTCCTGCTCTCCCAGTCTGGGGCAGACCTGGCCTGTGCTGCGCTGTTTGAAGTCCCCCCTGACCAAGCCCTGAGAGAAATGGACTTTATCTCTCACAGATAACTAGAGGAGAAGAAAAATAAATAAATACAACTTGAGGAACTGCTCTTTGTGTGTCCATGTGTATGTGTGTGTGAGCGGGAGAGTGGCAGCAAGGAACTCTTTGAACAGAGAGGATCTCACAGGAAGGGCAGAAAGGTCACTTCCTTTCAGACTTGGTGCCTGGGGAGAAGAAGTGTGATGGCAGTGTGTTTGTGTGTGGGAGGGGGCTGTTCGGGAGGTGCAAGGGGGCGTAGAGGAGTAAGTACAAAACCTATTCTTCATTAAAGAAAAACAGAAAAAAATGGGGAAACCACCTTTTTTCATGCAACAGTTCAGTGGAATTTGGTTTCAAACGCCTGAAACTGAGAGTATTATTAATATTTGCTGGAAATCTGGGGCCTGTTTCACAGAGTTTCACATACATGTGTCGCAACCACAGCTTGCGTTTTGAATAGTGAAATGTGCCAAAAGTAACGAGAGAGGAAATGACATCATGTTACAAGTTCTAGTTTGCATTTTGCAAATTTGGTGAAACAGGCCCCTGATCAGGACTTAGCAAAGTTAATAGATAAGGATTCTACAGAATGAGGAATAAATCTACAACAGACAAAAAGTGGTGATAATTCAACGACCACACAGAAATCTTTGCTCGGGGTGGCCAGACTTTGGATCTACATATTTGGTCACTGCAAACATATGTCAATAGAGCTTCCTGGTAGTTCGAGGAGGATACAGCAGTCGCAGGTCAAACTGTCAAGCAGCCAGTCAACCACATCTACAGTCCATGAAGCAGACCTGATGCTCTCTAATCCTGCACACTGCTCCCACCATCAGTCTCCTCCTGCACTTTGTTTACAATCTAGTTTGTTGGTTAAGAAGACCTGTGTTTGTTACTGTGTTGAAACATTCATCTCAGTCATCAGTTCTTGTGAAGTGATTTGCCCAATTCTCATTTGATGCAATACATGTTTTATCATGATCAGAGTGAACAGTTTCCTGTTTTTCTCTCCTTCTCCTGCCCCTTTTCTACTTGTCCATCTATTTTATCCCCCCCCCAGCCTCTCATTCCCTCCTGAGATATGGCTACGGTTCTTTAAAACAATGTGTGTGTGTGTGTGTGTGTGTGTGTGTGTGTGTGTGTGTGTGTGTGTGTGTGTGTGCGTGTGTGTGCATGTGTGTGCCTGTGTTCTGTTTACATTAGCTGTGGCTGAGTGGCCAAAGCTAGCGCAGTAACAGGCTGTCAATGTGATTTATGAGCACATCACACACTGTCTGAGCCTGCCAGTCACACAGACAAACACACACACACACACACACACACATAGAGGGACACTAAGAGCAGACACGCACACACACATGAACGCACACGCACACACATACACACACACACACATACTGTAGATGGACACTGGCAGACGCACACATCTCTTATGATGGTCAGAGTCACTTCATTAAGCTGACTCCTGACCAGTCCCAAATGTACCGGCGACACACACAAACCCTGACTCAACATACACATACATACTCTTTCTTTCAACGCATCGCTTCCACGCAGACAAGAAAGTGAGGAGGAATTGCAGAAAAGAGGGAGAAGGGCAAAAAGTCACAGCCACTCGAGCACAGACTGTTTTATTCTCCCTCCTTCCTCCACTGTCTCCTCTGTCTCTTCCTGTTCTGTTGTTTTCTGGGTGTGTTAAAGGCCAGCTAGAATCTAAAAATGGTTAAAATCCTCTCCCACACCAGCTGATTGCTGGTTATCTTGGCTTGTCGGACAGGCTTACAAACAGTGCCAGGCTTACATAAATGAAACACACCCCCTGCCTCAATGTCTGACAGGACCAGATATTAGACTCAACTAAAAAGGTGTTTTTGGTGTTGACTGATGGCTCGCAGCGACTCTAAAAACACTGACTGCTGGAAATGGCCTTAGTCATATCAGCTACTGTATATACAGCTCTGTAGGAAGGCAGATTCCCCCAAGTGTATGTGTTTGTGCAGTGAACCATCACACATCAAGCCTCTCCCTCTCTGCATGTATGTGTAGCTGTGTGACCAGTGTTTGCACTTGTCTAGTTGTTACAGGACAACAAACCTGAAAACTGGGACAGCAGCAGAGAGAAGGGAGAAAGGGAAAGCGATTCAGACACCCTCTCAACATGCGAGTCAACCACAACTGGTTTGCTTTGGTCACGGTCGAGTTGGCTGACCGCTGTCGGCGAGGAGTTTGGGCAGAGGGGAGGGGTCTGCCCGCTGGGAGAGGGGGACGAGGGAGAGGAGGAGGAAGAAGGGGAGAAATCTAGGATGTGTCTTCTCATGCGTTTATCAGAAAAGTCTCATGAGGCCCTTTTCCCTTTTCTGTCTCCTGCTTGGTCCTCTGTGTGCTCGGTAATTTTGGTGAATGAGCATTCATGTAGTAAAAATGTCTCTATCATACGAATGCAGTACCCACATGCACAAACAGGCATACACACACACACACACACACACACACACACACACACACACACACACACCCTCTTGTACACACAGGTTATGACAGTAATCTTGTCTGATCGATTGAGATCCTCTTTGTTGTGCCACGATGTGATCCTAGTTGATCCTCTGTTATCCTACTGTACCACAGCTGTGGTTAAACCTGGTACAGTGTGCGTGTTCATGCATATTTGTGTGTGTGCGGGAGAGAAAGCGAGAGCAAGGGAGGCTCCTTGTGCTGGTGGGGTTAATTGACAATTAAAAGAGTGGCAGACCCCTCCTACAGAGAGATTTCACCTCCGGCTTAGAGCTGAAGGCATGCAAATGAATACTTTGGCAGGGGAGCGTATGGCTTAGCACAGCATGCCTTTGCTGCCTCGACATGGCACGCTGGTGGAAAAAAATGAAAATCCATATTCACTAATCCTTGTTTTGGGATGAGTTTGTACACACAAAAATAAACTAGAGGAAAAAGGAGGATGAGCGCCAACATATGTATCATACGTCCTATACATTAGATCCTCAGCACGATTTTTTTCCTTCTGCTGGCTCCCATGTCAACCGCTTTTACTGCATTTAAGGGTACTTGTGTACCTCCGAGTGTACTTGAGCCGAGTGAGTGTGTACTTGGTGAAGTTCACCTCTTTTGCCGCTTGCTTCCCAGCCTGCTGCTGCTGCTGTTGCTGCTGCTGCTGCTGCTGAGTCAGAAGCTGGAGATGCAACTGCTCCTGCTGCTTCTTGTAGTACTCCTGTAACTAGAGACAGGCGCAGAAAGAGAGTTGAGGGGATGAGGAGGAGGGGGAGAGGGAGGAAGAAATATGAGGCGAGTGAGTCACAACACACTTTGTATCAACCTCAACAATACCACAGTCTTCCAACAGTGAAACGCCCCGCCATAATCTGACACCATAACTTGAATTGGAGTCTTAAGGAATGCAGCCGCTTTCTATTCCTCTGCTGTCAGTGAAGGCCGCAGTTTATTGTTGAGGCGGTGTGTGGTTTATTGACAAACCACATACAACAAGCGAACACAGACCTGAGAAAGACTGCTGAAGAATATTATGGAGCTATTATGGTGTGTCAAGTGATTGTGTCAGTCAAAGCTACTGTATAATGCCGAACCTGCTTGGATTATTCACACTGAGTTCAAGCGCTGCACAGAAGGATGTGACTGTGGCACAATGTAGTCAGGCAGAAATACACCTGCACACATGCACCGTATCACACCATTGTGAAGGAGAAGCTGACATGTTTGAAAAATAAGGGGGAAAAATCTATGCACATGCTCTTTACACACACACACAAGCAGGCACACATGTGCACACACACGCACACACAGTCTGCAAGACTGAACAGGACCATTCTAAGCCTACAGGGAAGAAATACACATGGAGATATTCCTCTGTGAAATACTTTAAGCCAGCTCTTACTGTATTTACTGTACTGCTGTCATAAAACACCTGCTGGGACTGTGTGTGTGTGTGTGTGTGTGTGTGTGTGTGTGTGTGTGTGTGTGTGTGTGTTTTGAACCAGTAATTCTTAAAAAGGCTGTTTCTATACTGTGCGCAGATAAGATGCATGGTTATTTATAGGTTGTTCAGCCATCGCCATAATGGCCTCACAGACTTTGAGGAAAGTGACAGAATTTGTCTGCACTCTTTTGTGTTCTTCAAGTTCACTAGCATTTTCTTTTCTGCTGTAATTATGCAGATATCATCTGGAATGAACTGGACTGCAATGCTAAATGCAATAATTTTAGACTACCAGATTAAGCATTGCAGTCTAATTTATGGAAACACACACATTAAGTCATGATTCGCTCGCACACATACACACGTGCACACACTCAGTCTCCTCTGACTGGCCATGGCTCGTCTGTTTGTTTGAGTTACTAATCACTAATTTACTCAGGAAGCTCCATTAAGATTATAATCTTGCTGAGAGGAGAGCAAGGCGTACAGGAAAATTCACACTGACCACAGTGTGCGTTTGTGTGTGTCTGTGCGTGCGTGTGTGTGTGGGGGGGTTATCCTCTTGAGAACAGCTTGTACATGTGTCCGTCTGCAGTTTGTCTTTGTTTCATGGTGCGTCAAATGTTCAAAGAGGCTTTTCAGCAGAGAATGACTTCACAACGCAGCAGTTGTTTCGGTCTCTCATCCGTCTGACCCTGCAGTGAGCAGACTACACACCACTGCCTCTTCACCACACGCCCTGTGTAATGTAATGGTCTGACTCTTTTTGCGTAAAGCTGTTTTCCATTTCCAGTTTCAATCTTGCTCCAGCCATTACTTAAATTTTGCATAATTTACTGTTCTTTTGTAATATGACATTCCATCTTGTCCTCAATTTATTTTAAATGCAGGACTCATTCCTTGTTGCTGCTCTTTCTTTTCTTTTCCATCTGTCTTTCCTCTCTTTTATCGCTCCTTAGGTGGAGTTAATCTCTCTTTTCCGCGTCACTAGCCCTGATCACCTCCTCATCACACAGACAAATGCATATGCAAGCACACACACACAGGCAGGCAGGCAGGCAGGCAGGCAGGCACGCACACGCACACACACACACACACACTAGGCTGGAGAGTGGTGAGTTGCGGGAATAATTAAGTGATAATTAAGGTCTTTTTAATGATTTGATTCAGTGGCTCTGTGCATTAAAAGTATGTGTAAGTGAGGCACTCACCTCTCCAGCCTATTACCATGACCTTGACTTTAGTGAATGCACCAAGAAAGAAAGACAGCGCAGCTGTAGCATAAGTAAAGGTTAGAGCAAACTTAAAGGTTAAAGCACACATACACACACACATGCAAATCCACAAACGAGTGCCCGTACAAACACACAACTGCTGCAGCAGTGAGCCATAAACCTTACTTACACACCCTTACACAATGCTGTATTGCCATGGGGATATGAAATTTAATGCTTCAGTGAGTGATATGTTGGTTGATTGTTCTGCATGTGTGTGTGTGTGTAAAAGTGCCTGATTTGCAGATATACATTAAGAGCAAGTCCATACTGTGGTTAATTAAGTGGGAGAACAATGTTAAACTCAGTGGTTTTAATAGTGGAAGTATAATGTATGTGTGTGCATGTGCCTGTGTGTGTGTGTGTGTGTGTGTGTGAGTGAATGAGTGCGTGAGTGCGTGAGTGAGTGAGTGTGCATGATCAAACCCCCCCTCTTTTTTTTCCTCGTTAGAGAAAAAAAGAGATGGTGAAGAGGTTCTTAACCGTCTGCACGTCTGCTTCCAGAAAGCCAGCACATTTCACATTTCCATTATGATACATGTTGTCAGATCTTCCCACTGCAATTTATACTCGCCTAAAGCTACAGCTCCTTATTAAATCTGCGGTCTGCTCTGGCCTTGCCTGCCTGTGTATGTATGTGTTTTGTCGACATCCCCTATGCTGCAATTACTCTACTGTATCTCCACTCTGTTAATAATCCTCTTCACAGCCTTTACGAGGTTGCCTGTGTGTTATGTGTGTGTAGGTAGGAGGTCACAGGTTAGTGTGTTCAAGTATTTGACAGATCTGTTGCGGATGAAGACTGTTTTTTGTTTGTGTCGACATGGCAACCCCTCTTTCACCTGCCGGGCATCAACACACACTCCTGAATCACTATGATTCACTGGCTGATGCTAAAAAGCCTACAAGTGTGTGTGTGTGTGTGTGTGCATGCAGGCGGGAGCATGCACATTCTCCTAGCAACAATGCTAAAGAGGTGGTACTTGAAATGACAATGTGTGTATAAATGGATATGTGGACGAGTTTATCTTCAAAGATCTCCGAGCAGTGAATAAGATACAATCACGCCCAGTGTGTGTCAGCGCCTACTAAAACAGACACATCCAAACATGCCGGCCTGGGACTGGGTCCAATCAGTGTGTGTGTGTGTGTGTGTGTGTGTGTGTGTGTGTGTGCGCGCGTGCGTGCGTGCGTGCGTGTGTGTGTGTGTGCGCGTGCATGTGGGGGGCAGTGCATCTGTGTGTGTTTTACCTGCTGTAGCATTAGAGCCTGCTGTTGCTGCAGCAGGGCCTGGAGCTGAGGGGGAGACAGGATCTGTTGCATCTGTTGAGGAGTGATCATCTGTGGGCTCATCATAGCCATGGACACAGGCACCTACAGACAGCACAGGAACACACACACACACACACACACACACACGTCTGATAATTCACACTTAAATACAGGCTTGCAAAAGTAGGACAGCTCAATCAATGGGTTAAGCTTTGTGTGAAAAGGCCCAGTCAGCTCGCTGTGCATGACTGTGCCTGCAAACTGAACGCTCAGCTCAAAACAAACAATCTGAATGGAGGCTGTACACTATGCTGGTATGGACAGGTAAAGTTAGAGACGTGTGCTGTCTCTTATTCTCTGTTGTCAGTCACTGCTATGAAAAGCTGGCAACATCAGACGAAGATAAATAGACAGACGCACCACGGCGCACACATATTGTTGACACTTTTTCACACAAGGCTGGCATTGTTTAAAAAAAAAAGCAATTTCTGTGACAACAGGCGGATGAAAGGACAGATATGCAATCTCCCTTTAAGATATAACATCTTATCTGCTTCCATAAACACATGATTAGGACTGCCTCCGATTCTCTTTCCACACAGTCAAGCCTGGCTAAGAAGAAAGGAACAACAGAGTGGCTATCTGATGAGATGTCTATCTCATCAGATAGAGCTGCAGGCAGGCAAAGAGAGAGAGAGAGAGAGAGAGAGAGAGAGAGAGAGAAAGAGAGAGAATGGAGTGATTTTTGCAGTTTTGAGTTGTGCATCACTCTTAATGCACATGCACTGTACACAGAGATGGACAGAGATGCTAATCGGGCTACAAACAACCCAAAACTGGAGAAAAACTAACCACATAGATCAGAAACCAAGACACACAAATGCAGAATATGTGGAAAACCACACAAATGATCCTGCTGATGAAGTGCTTTTGTATTTATTAACTGAATTAAGGTTTGAAAAAACAAGAAGGATTAAGAAGCAGAGCAGTTGAGATGCTGAGAGATATTTCGGGGAGAGATTGAGTTGGAGACCGACCCCCCTCCCTTCCGTCACTGCCTGCACATCAATAAACTGCGTATACGGCCTTCTCAGTACAAATAATCCTGTCTGTTAAGAAGTGATGGCTGTTTTACAGAGAAATACAAGGGTGAGTTATCACCTCTGAAATTGGCCATTTATCTATATTCACTCGCTGTTGAAATATCAATCTCTCCCATGGTCAAACTGTGTGTATGTGTGCCTCTGTGTGTGGGCTTGTGTGTGTGGGCACGCATAAGTGCCGGTGTGTGCGGAGCTCTCATCAGAGCAGTCTATCTACTCACCACCTGAGGGGATGGCAGGTTAGGGAGGGTGATGGGAGAGTGAATTGTGTGGTAGAGAGCAAGGGGACGAGCTGTCACTGCTAAATTAAATCTGTAAAGAGCTGATTTGACTTTGTAAACAAGATTGGCCATAAATACTAACACCCTCTTTCTCCACCTGGCCCCTGTCTCCCATCCAGCCTCCCTCCTTCATTCCATCCATCACAGTCTGTTTTTATCTCTGCGCGCTTATCTTGAGCAGGAGGAGGAGAAGGAGAAGAAGAAGAAGGAGGAGGAGGAGGAGAGGGAGAAGAAGATGGAGGAAGAGGAGGAAGAAGAAGAAGAAGAAGAAGAAGAAGAAGAAGAAGAAGAAGGAGGAGGAGGAGGAGGAGGAGGAGGAGGAGGAGGAAGAAGTAGAAGAAGAAGAGGAAGAAGAAGAAGTCAGAGTGGGGTGAGGCAGGGGAAGGGTGGTGTTGTGGCAGTTGGTAAAGGAACAGGCAGAGGGGATGGGGTGGTGGGGTGTAGCGAGCAAGGTGGGGGTGGTGATGGGTGCCGCTTGGCGTCATGCCAGCTTGCCCCCGCCGCCGGGCCTTGTCAGTCTAAGCTGCCAAATGAAAAGCTGTAATTAATTGCTCTTGTGCATCCCATTCTTCCTCCCTGACAACTCATACATTCTATTTTATACACACCGCCATTGACATTTTCAAGTCACAGGCGTAATAATTACTGGAGTTATAGCACCTTTCAGTGTGTTGGCTGATGCTCTGATGCCAGAACCAAATGCGCGTCCATGTGTGCTGATACTATATTGTATATGTGTGTGTATGTGTGTGTGGGTGGATGTGTGTAAACGTGCATGTATGCATGTTATTAAGGATGAATGTGTGTGTGGCAGGCTGAATGCTGAGTAGTTAAGGTTTGACGCCATTAATTGCCCCTATAATCTAATATCACAAAGCGTGGTGATTATGGGGCATGCGTTGCCACCGCCATACGACACCGCCAGCCTGAGAGCGCCGCCACAAAACAAAAGCCTCGCCATTAGCGATTTGACGGGCCAGGACAAAAGCGCCTCACAATGCGGAATTATATTTTCATTCGGCTTTGTCTCTCCCGGTGAATGATTTCTCCCCTTTCATTGGACTGTGAATAGGGAGAGTCTGAAAAGCCGGGCGATTTGAAGTCAGCCATTTATTAAATGTATTTAATTTTTTTTCCGCTGTCATCCCATTTTTTCGTGTTGCATGTTAATTTAAAAGAGAGAGATGCGTGGTAGATTAGTGGGAGAGAGGTGAAGCTGGGGGTGGGGGGCGTGAGTGGAGGGGCGAGCAGTGAGAGGGGAGAAGGAAGGATAGCATCCACACAGTGGAAGAATGGAAACAAGGAGCGAAGGAAGGAAAGAAATAATGGTTGGAAAACAGAGAGAAAGGAGAAATGTGGCTGAGAGCTTGAGGCAGTGTGACAGTGAAGACGCACACAAATACGGGTGAACAATCACACAATCTCCTACAGTTTGAGAAATGTGAAAGTTGAACCACTAGAAATAATAAGATTTTAAATATGTCACTCCTGCCATTAAAATGCTAAATTCAGTCACACGTGCAGACACAAGCAGACACATACGCACTGCTGAGGGGTCGGCGGCTGACAGAGGTCAACCCCTGTCTTGGGGAGAGCGAGCTGGCGTGAGGGAGGGAGGAGAGGAGAAGCGAGAGACAGCCTTGTCGTTTACAGAGAGCGGAGGAGTAATTAGAGGGGTTGTTTGAAGAGGGAGTTTAACTGATTAACAAAGGAAGAGAGGGAATGAGGGAGCGCCCTAAAGATGGGAAGGAGAAGCAGGAGAAAGGCATGGAGTCCCAGAGGAGCAGAGAGAGAGAAAGAAGGGGGATGTAACTTGCATTTCAATGAGGCTCCATCCCTCTCTCCTCTCCTCTCCTCTCCTCCCTTGATGACTTTTCATTCTAACGAGGAGGAAAGCCCCACTTTCCATTTCAGATGAGTCCTCAGGAAGGGCGGAAGGAGAGCTATCTGATATTAAACCAGCATGCAGCGGGGGGGGGCTCTGTGCCTCTGTGTTTATACAGAGACAGGCTGATGAAATGACTGCATCTTCTGTAATTTAGGTGTGAACTTTGGATTTCACACCTTCACCTTCCTTCTAATTGAGGTCCCTGACTACAAAAATGCACCCAAAAACAAAGCAGCCTTAACCATCACTTAATGTATGCCTGTGCTCACCACATTATCAGATTTAAAAAAAAATAAAGATGATCTCAATGATGTTTTGTCCACTTTTGTCCCTTTTGAAAAAAAAAAGGTCATTTGACAGTGTCCTCAACACTCCCATGAGCTTCACATGCAGATACAGTTACTGCTGCAGTCATTCACCTCATGCTGGCTCAAAGTGAGCAGCCAGTACATTGTGTGTACCTGTGTGTTGTGTATGTGTGTGTGTGTGTGTGTGTGTGTGTGTGTGTGTGTGTGTGTGT